>CAWUFW010003855.1:1200000-1700219 GCA_963921515.1 Calotriton arnoldi | reverse complement strand
GGAAATAGATGTACCAGTTCAGGAAGAGCAACATTGCCGCCAAAACATCGCGGAGCACACGGCTGAACATGGTCTGTGACATCCCACCAGCAGTCGCCACAGTATGTTGGAAGGTACCAGTGGCAAAGAAGTGTAGGGCTGCCATCACCTTCACCTTGGGGGTCAGCGCTGTAGGATACGGCCGGCCAGGCTGCAAATGTGGGGACAACTGCACTGCCAAATCCTCAATCAGCTGCCTGGTGAAGCGGTACCGTCGGATGCTGTCCCGTTCCACCATCGTTGCCAGGTCTGGGAATGGCCGATGGACAGCAGGAGCCCTGCAGTGCAGAGGAGAAGTAAGCAAGATTGTCAGTCACCCCACATATGCGGCATTGAACACACTCAAGATCCCAACATACATCATTATGAGGCACAACTACATGAAGTGTGCAGTACCGGAAGGACATGTATGGTACATACATGGCCAACATCTGTCAACACGGTCCAACAGGTGGCATCAATTAGTCCCAGGTTGGCCCATTGGATATCATGAGGCCGTGTCACAGTTCCCATCTCCTGCTGCCGTGTCACAATAACCCCCACAGGGACATGTGAGGACAGATGTGCCCCAGGCACCACAGCTCAACGACAGGTACATTCCCAGGGACCCTGTAATGCCACATGGACACTGGCATTACATGGAGTATCATGTATACACCACAGCAAAACAACCATGACCCCCACAGGTAGTGGCCCCACTTGCCACGGCAGGACAGACATGGACGTCTGTGACACACACGCACAACATCAGAGTCCATGCACACACAACGTGGATGTGGAGACTGTCTCCCATTGTGCACATGAAATCAGAGACATTGTAAACACCACATGCACAAAGACTGTGGAGGACCATCACTATTGTGCCACTGGGACACCCTGGCTCAAACATACCGTCCCACATGGGACTCACGGGGTATGTGACATGACATACACATACACCACTGTGAAATGTGACCATGGCACATGCACAGATATGAACAGTTGCACATCACAGTGGTCACGTACACGTAACACCCAGGATCCTGTCCCCATGAACACGTGCACAGCCTGGGGGTGGCTGCCCACAGGTGACACCCACAGGACAACATGTACACCAACATACACACAATAGGAAATGCAGCCTTACATGCCTTATGATAAAGTTTGGACAGGCTGTCGTGATGTAGGTGTGCCCCTCACTCCCTGGGAGCTATCTGTGGCTGGCATATGTCCATCTGAGACAGGCATGCTGACATATGCCAGTCACATGTACAGTGATGCGTTGAACAGCAATGGACCGATCGGTGCCTCCGGCCGGCCCATTGCTTTCAATGTGTGCGGGTACGCGTTGTACCCCTGTGCGCGTTGAACTGCAATGGACCGATCGGTGCCTCCGGCCGGCCCATTACTTTCAATGTGTGCGGGTACGCGTTGTACCCCTGTGCGCATTGAACTGCAATGGACCGATCGGTGCCTCCGGCCGGCCCATTGCTTTCAATGTGTGCGGGTACGCGTTGTACCCCTGTGCGCGTTGAACTGCAATGGACCGATCGGTGCCTCCGGCCGGCCCATTGCTTTCAATGTGTGCGGGTACGCGTTGTACCCCTGTGCGCGTTGTACCGCAATGGACCGATCGGTGCGCACCCATTGACAATGGGCTTGCCTGGCAACGGACGCGTTTTCGAATTTCGAACGAGTCGGTTGCTGGAAAATCAGTTGGTCACCCACAACAATGTTGCAAAATCATGTATGTCATGAAGTTGAAGATTTGAAGGATGCTGTGGGCGTGTTTTGGTGCTGCTATTCCATGGATTGGCCAGATTCAGAAGATGCAAACGACTTGGACCTATCACTTTGGACACAAGGGACAGTATCTGCCTCTCCAGCACATATATATTGCTGGCTGTTCCCCTGAGAGCCCACTTGCCTGCACTACATGCTCCAAGACGACATCTGCCACTGCACTGCTGCTGTCTCTGCCCCTCTGGACCCTGCAATGGCACGTACTGTGGAGAGAGCCCCAGCCTTCAGCCTTGAAGAGAACCAGGCCCTGCTGGACAGCCTACTTCCACAGTACAGCAAGCTGTATGGGACACCAGGGGAGCAGGTGAGTGTTCTGTGCACTGCCTTTCTGAATGTGCATTTTGTCTGACTAGCAAGGCTGAGAGTCTGCACGCCACTGGCTAGCAGGCTCACTGAGTAGTTGTCACCCCCATAGTGTGTAGTGACTTGCACTGGACAGGTATGGTGCAGTGACAGTGCATTTGAACATGGTTTTACTTCCCATGCAATGATACCATGTAGTGACGTCTGGCAAACTGTCCATGGTCAGCTTTGCACTGCCTGTGTACATCATGTGCCCCTGTGATTGAGACATGTATATACAACTGTGTCATGCACGGATATGTTGCATGTGTGGTAATGGCCTTTTCACTTTGTCATCCTCACAGGTTAATGCCCATCGGAAGCAGGAAATCTGGAAGGACATCGTCCGGGCTGTCCGGTCCGTGGGGGTCTACAAGCGCCGGATCCGCAACTGCCAGAAGAGGTGGCAGGACCTTCGGGGCTGGACCCGGAGGATTGCACGGGTCCAGCTGAAGCTGTCGCCTCCTCGCAGGAGGGGCGGAACACGGACCCTGACCCCCACATGCTCCAGATCCTGGCGGTGGTGTTTCCAGACCTGGATGGGCAGCTGAAGGCCAGACAGCAGCAAGGAGGGGTGAGTCAAAGACTGCACTGTGAACTCTGTATTACATGCTTTGTGCCCTCCTCTGGCCTGGTTCAACTGCCACAGTGCAGCAGTCATGTTGTCCAGGAGCCATGTCCCTCTATTGTGCACTGCCCACTGCTCATCTGATACCCAGGTGTGGCCCTTACAGTCAGGGAATTGTGTCACTTGGGACTGTGTCCTTGCAGTTTGCTTCACTAAAGGTGGGGGACAGCATCTGTTTCCCTAACTCTGTTGTGGGCATCATGGGTGGGTCCATTGTTCACACAACGCCTGGGTTTTGACATGTGATCTGCGTGTTGCTTTGATATGCGGTCCACTTGCTGAGCTGAGCCACCACATGTGCCTGGGGTATGTGGCACACGCCCATGCAGCGGGTGGGAACAATGTTTGTGCCCCAGGAGTGTGCAGATTACGTGTGTCACACATACATAGCCAGCTATCCACTGTCCAGGGCACATCCCTCATTCATGTGGAGCAGGACAGTCATGCCTACTCCAGGCCATGCAATGCACTCTGTACTCCCACTCCCGTGTATCAGCTGACACATTGTGCACAGTGATTTGACCCCTCCGGTGTCTGCCTCTGTGTCAGTGTGCTGTGGATTAGTGGCCAGGACTGCTGGGGTGTTTCTTGGTAGGGGCTCAGCATGCCCCTGGAGATGTGACCATAGGAGACGATACTTGTGTGTCACATAGGTGTTTGATCAGCTGCCCGTGCAGACTGGGGTATGCGAATGTGATGTTCAGGCAGCTGTTCCCCATTCACAGCAAATTGTGAGGGGCTCAGGTTCAGAGGGTAGTGTCACAGGTCTCCCATATGTCCAATAGGTGTGACCTGGACAGATGAGGGTTGAGATGATGTGTTGTGTGGGGGATGTACATGTGCACTTGTGCAGCTCCAGGACTTGCATTCCCCATGACCTACTATTGTGACACAGTGCATAGTGTTGTTGTCTGGCTGCCAAGTCATACATCACTGAGACAGTGATGTATGACTTAACAGTCATGCCTCTGCCATGGCATGTGTCAACTTATTTGTGGTCCTGCAGGGGAGTGACATGTGCTACATGCACACCATAGTGGCGCTGGCTATCAGGACATGGGTGCATCATGGTGTCTGTCGCTGGTATGCATCACATGCATTTCCTATTTGACTCTGGGCATCCCTTTCATCCGGAAACCTGTACTGACTCAGTGGCAAGAGCTGTGATGTGTCCACACCGTGTCCTCTGCACTGTCCAACTACTGTGTACTTGGTGCATGTGTCCACACTGGGGTGTTGCAATCCAACAGACACCAGACAGATGGGTGCAAGGCCATGTGGGATGTGAGTGCCATGCTTGGCATCAGACTGACAATTGGCTTCTCCTGTTCAGTTAGGGCACTTTTAGCAATGTACAACTAATGATGCCAGGGCTTGCTCTGTGATGTGCTGTGCTCACAGTGGTGTGTGCGTTTGGTGCAGGTGACTGATGTCTGTCTGTTTCCCCATTGTTTGCAGATACATCCACGGCCACGGAAGGGGACAGCTCCACGGACCAGGAGGAGCCAGAGAGCCAGACTGGGTCAGCAGCTGAGGAGTGGTCAGAGGGACCCAGTGGCACGGAGGGCGAGGGAGCCACACCGAGGAATCCTCAGCACCATCCACCTCAGCTGAGGACCAGAGCAACTCGGAGGATGACTCCCTTGTGGAGGCGGGTGTCAGCAGCCACCACACCCCAGCTAGTGTTGCTGTCCCCGCCACCACCAGCACCACCACCGCCCTCCCATCGGCTCCCATTCCCAAGGTCCGTGGAGGCTCCCATGTTCGGGAGCGTGTCTCCTTTGGCCCAGGCACCGCACCCCCTGCCCCTGTGTCCCCTGCTGCCCTGAGTGAGGAGTCTGTGTACCTCCTTCGCCAGCTCCATGTAGGGCAGACAGCCATGCTGAGTGTCCTCCATGCGCACACCGCACTGTTGACTCAGCTGGTGTCGTTCATGGAGGGCATCTCATCGGGCATGTCTGACCTACAGAGGGGCAACAGGTCCATGGACTCCTCACTGATGGCAGCAGTGTCCCTCCTCAGACAGTCCCTCACCCCTCCTGCCTCTGCTCCATCCACACTCCCCAGCACCTTGCCCGTCCCAAGCACACACACACCGGCACAGGCACACACCAGCACACACACATCCAGCACACAGACACACACGCCACAAACTAAACGCACACGCACGCACAGTCAGGGGACTGAAACCAGACTCACAGGGGATGGGGCCCTGCTACACACACACGCATCCACGGGCACTGCGCAGTCCTCAGTTGCCTCTCCCTCCAAAGCACCCTCCCTTGCCTCACCTGCAACCCCAAAGACCCAGCGCCTCTTCCTCAGTGACCTCAGCCTCTTCCCCTCCGATCCAGCTGCCCCAGCATCCAGGGGGAAGAGGAAGCCCCCCACACGGAGCAGAGTGCCCCTCGCCCCCGGACACCCTCCCCCAGGCGCAGACAGACTGAGGCCCCCACCCGCAAGTCCCCCGGAGTGGTAAGAGCAAGACCCCGCCGCCGCCCTGCAGCTCAAGCACCAGGTCACCTTCCTCCATCCCTCAGGCCCCCACTCCACAGGTGCCCCCGCCACACCCTGCCCCAGGTTCCCCCACCCACAGATATACCATCCCCAAGAGGCTCCAGCCTTCTCCCCTGCCACTTGCTCTCCCGGCACCACACCCCCGCTGCACTTGTCTGTGCCACTGATGTGGTGAGGGTGTCCTCCCCTCTGTCCAGCCCACCTTGCCTGTTCCCCATTCTCCTCCCCTGGTGGTAGGCACTGCAGTGGAGTCCACTACCACCCTGTCTGACTTGGGCACTGCAGTGGCGGACCTGTCCACTCCATCTGCAGGGTCCACTGCAGTCGTGCCGGCACCCACAACATCTGAGCCATGCCCCCAGTTGTGCCGGCACACACCATGTCAGACACCTCCACTGCAGTTGTCAGTGGCTCTCCAGCACCCACCACCCCTTCCCTGCTTCCTCCTGGTGAGCCCTGATCCTGTCCCTGCGGTGCCTGGCCTACCCCCCGGTTGCCCCTCCTAGTGGATTGTCCCTGGTTTTGTGCAGGCATGTGTAGGGTGGCATCTGCCACTGTCACCCACTTGTGACTTTGTTGATGGACTGGCCATTGGCCTTTGTTTATGTTCTACCGGACTTCTACTTTTAATGCCACATATGCTGAATAAAGCAACTTTCTGTTCTCTAGTGCTTTTGCTTCTGATGTACATGATGTTGATGATGCTAAGAATGCCCTTGCTGCAGTGATGGTGATATTTGGTCTCATGATAATAAAGTGTTACTGTGCAGGAACCCATGTGGTCCAGGGGTTATGTGTCCTATCCTGTGGTGTATCCATGTCATCCATAGCAGCATCTGAGGGTGTCATGTGTTCAGTATTTGGCAATGAGATTTCCTACTTAGATTGGCAACTTCACATCTGTGGCTTCCACCCCTGCACATCTGTTGTGCCTGCCATTGTTCTATTCGTCTACTTCCCTGACCGTGTGGCCATCTCCAGTGAACATGCAGGTTTGGGCATCAATGGGGAAGGACTCATCTGTGTTGTCAGCGCAACATTGCTATACAAGTGTGTTGGATCTGTGCTGATGATTCCGTTGGCACTTCCATGACCAGGCTGATGGGACGGGAGCCCTCATTTGTTGCTAATTGTTGATTGTGTGTCCCATTGCTGCCATGGTATGGTATCTGTTCGCCTCACATCTGCAGTCTCCACAGGGTATCTGCATGTGTGTGCCCATTGGTGCAAATATGTGGGTCTGCATTCGGATGGTCACTTCTGTCATTGTGTCATTGATGATTGTTGACGGTGTCAGCCCCCATGGGTGTTGTTTGTCTGCACATGGCCAAAGTTATGTCTTATTTGCACTGCAGGATTTGGCTCCCCCAATTTATGTTGCAATGGGACACATACACTACTTTGCCACTGATGTGTTTGTTGTTCTGTGACCAGGAATCATCCATGCAGTTTGGCAGTTGCACCTCTTACTTTGTCAACACTTGCCTTTTGGTCACTGTGATGATGGGGGTTTGGACCCCATTGCCACAATGTTCGAAATGTGCTTCAGCTATGGACCCCACACTTACATTTTGGTCACTGTGATGATGGGGGTTTGGACCCCATTGCCACAATGTTCGAAATGTGCTTCAGCTATGGACCCCACACTTACATTTTGGTCACTGTGATGATGGGGGTTTGGACCCCATTGCCACAATGTTCAAAATGTGCTTCAGCTATGGACCCCACACTTACATTTTGGTCACTGTGATGATGGGGGTTTGGACCCCATTGCCACAATGTTCGAAATGTGCTTCAGCTATGGACCCCACACTTACATTTTGGTCACTGTGATGATGGGGGTTTGGACCCCATTGCCACAATGTTCGAAATGTGCTTCAGCTATGGACCCCACACTTACATTTTGGTCACTGTGATGATGGGGGTTTGGACCCCATTGCCACAATGTTCGAAATGTGCTTCAGCTATGGACCCCACACTTACATTTTGGTCACTGTGATGATGGGGGTTTGGACCCCATTGCCACAATGTTCGAAATGTGCTTCAGCTATGGACCCCACACTTACATTTTGGTCACTGTGATGATGGGGGTTTGGACCCCATTGCCACAATGTTCGAAATGTGCTTCAGCTATGGACCCCACACTTACCTTTTGGTCACTGTGATGATGGGGGTTTGGACCCCATTGCCACAATGGTAATGGCCTGCTTGCATTGTGGGTGCCACACACATATATGTGTGGCACATGTGCTAGGGGGTCACATTGTATGTTCAAAGTCATGTTCAGTGTTGTAGGCATTTGACACAGTCTACACACGCTTGTCATGGTGTTGGGGGGATGTCTTCTTCTTGCATTCCCTAGGTTGTGGTGTGCTGGTTGTGTCATGCATTGTCCATCCTATGAGTGGGGGTGGTAGTAGTGGTAGGCATCCTGCCCCCTGGCTAAGGGTGGTGGTAGGCATCCAGCCCCCGTGGGTGAGGGTGGTAGTAGTGGTAGGCATCCTGCCCCCCTGGCTAAGGGTGGTAGTAGTGGTAGGCATCCTGCCCCCCTGGGTGAGGGTGGTAGTAGTGGTGGGCATCCTGCCCCCCTCGGTGAGGGTGGTAGTAGTGGTAAGCATCCTGCCCCCTGGCTAAGGGTGGTAGTAGTGGTAGGCATCGTGCCCCCCTGGGTGAGGGTGGTAGTAGTGGTGGGCATCCTGCCCCCTGGGTGAGGGTGGTAGTAGTGGTAGGCATCCTGCCCCCTGGGTAAGGGTGGTAGTAGTGGTAGGCATCCTGCCCCCCTGGGTGAGGGTGGTAGTAGTGGTGGGCATCCTGCCCCCTGGGTGAGGGTGGTAGTAGTGGTAGGCATCCTGCCCCCTGGCTAAGGGTGGTAGTAGTGGTAGGCATCCTGCCCCCTGGGTAAGGGTGGTAGTAGTGGTAGGCATCCTGCCCCCTGGCTAAGGGTGGTAGTAGTGGTAGGCATCCTGCCCCCCTGGGTGAGGGTGGTAGTAGTGGTGGGCATCCTGCCCCCTGGCTAAGGGTGGTAGTAGTGGTAGGCATCCTGCCCCCTGGGTGAGGGTGGTAGTAGTGGTAGGCATCCTGCACCCCCTGGGTGAGGGTGGTAGTAGTGGTAAGCATCCTGCCCCCTGGCTAAGGGTGGTAGTAGTGGTAGGCATCGTGCCCCCTGGGTGAGGGTGGTAGTAGTGGTGGGCATCCTGCCCCCTGGGTGAGGGTGGTAGTAGTGGTAGGCATCCTGCCCCCCTGGCTAAGGGTGGTAGTAGTGGTAGGCATCCTGCCCCCCTGGGTGAGGGTGGTAGTAGTGGTAAGCATCCTGCCCCCTGGCTAAGGGTGGTAGGCAACCTGCCCCCCTGGGTGAGGGTGGTAGTAGTGGTGGGCATCCTGCCCCCTGGGTGAGGGTGGTAGTAGTGGTAGGCATCCTGCCCCCTGGCTAAGGGTGGTAGTAGTGGTAGGCATCCTGCCCCCCTGGGTGAGGGTGGTAGTAGTGGTAAGCATCCTGCCCCCTGGCTAAGGGTGGTAGTGGTGGTAGGCATCCTGCCCCCCTGGGTGAGGGTGGTAGTAGTGGTGGGCATCCTGCCCCCTGGGTGAGGCTGGTAGTAGTGGTAGGCATCCTGCCCCCTGGCTAAGGGTGGTAGTAGTGGTAGGCATCCTGCCCCCCTGGGTGAGGGTGGTAGTAGTGGTGGGCATCCTGCCCCCTGGGTGAGGGTGGTAGTAGTGGTAGGCATCCTGCCCCCCTGGCTAAGGGTGGTAGTAGTGGTAGGCATCCTGCCCCCCTGGGTGAGGGTGGTAGTAGTGGTGGGCATCCTGCCCCCTGGGTGAGGGTGGTAGTAGTGGTAGGCATCCTGCCCCCTGGGTGAGGGTGGTAGTAGTGGTAAGCATCCTGCCCCCTGGCTAAGGGTGGTAGTAGTGGTAGGCATCCTGCCCCCCTGGGTGAGGGTGGTAGTAGTGGTGGGCATCCTGCCCCCTGGGTGAGGGTGGTAGTAGTGGTAGGCATCCTGCCCCCCTGGGTGAGGGTGGTAGTAGTGGTAAGCATCCTGCCCCCTGGCTAAGGGTGGTAGTAGTGGTAGGCATCCTGCCCCCTGGGTGAGGGTGGTAGTAGTGGTGGGCATCCTGCCCCCTGGGTGAGGGTGGTAGTAGTGGTAGGCATCCTGCCCCCCTGGGTGAGGGTGGTAGTAGTGGTGGGCATCCTGCCCCCTGGCTAAGGGTGGTAGTAGTGGTAGGCATCCTGCCCCCTGGGTGAGGGTGGTAGTAGTGGTAGGCATCCTGCCCCCTGGGTGAGGGTGGTAGTAGTGGTAAGCATCCTGCCCCCTGGCTAAGGGTGGTAGTAGTGGTAGGCATTGTGCCCCCTGGGTGAGGGTGGTAGTAGTGGTGGGCATCCTGCCCCCTGGGTGAGGGTGGTAGTAGTGGTAGGCATCCTGCCCCCTGGCTAAGGGTGGTAGTAGTGGTAGGCATCCTGCCCCCCTGGGTGAGGGTGGTAGTAGTGGTAAGCATCCTGCCCCCTGGCTAAGGGTGGTAGTGGTGGTAGGCATCCTGCCCCCTGGGTGAGGGTGGTAGTAGTGGTGGGCATCCTGCCCCCTGGGTGAGGGTGGTAGTAGTGGTAGGCATCCTGCCCCCCTGGGTGAGGGTGGTAGTGGTGGTAGGCATCATGCCACCCCTGGGTGAGGGTGGTAGTGGTGGTAGGCATCATGCCACCCCTGGGTAGGGGTGGTGGTGCGCATTCAGGCCCCTGTGTGCATATGTGGCATTGGTGATGGGCATCCCGCCCCTATGGTGCTGCTGTTGCTGGTGTAAGTATATTCTGCATCCCTGTGTGTGTGTGATGTGTCGTGTACGTGTTGTATGTGTTTTGTGGTTGGTGTCTGGCTTACCTTCTGCGCCGTACGCGTCCGTGCCTGTTCCGGTAGTAAATGTAGAATATTGGTATGATCGGGACGAAGGGATTCATTGTTGGTTCGTGTCGTTCGTCCTTCTCGTTGCTTCGCGTCGTCCTCGTCGCTTCGCCTCGTCCTCGCCGCTTCGCCTCGTCCTCGTCGCTTCGCCTCGTCCTCGTCGCTCGCGTCGTCCTCGTCGCTGCCGTGTTCGTCTCGGAGCCGTGGATCGTGTTGTGGCGCGAATCGGAGCTTATGTGCGCCTCTCCCGGATGCTTTGACGTGCCGTGCGTAGCGGACGGGTTCGGCGCGTACGGAAAGCGCATCGTACTTGTCCGGCCGGACGGGGCTGCATTTTTCCTTCCGTGCGACTCGATTCGGTGTTTCCGGATTCGCCTCGGTCGGAGAACAGGACCTGGTTTGGGTGAGTACGGCTCGGCCGGATTTTTTGCTGTTGTGCGCATCGTACTTGCTCGCTCGGTGTGCTGTACGGATCGGTCGGGAAACAGGCTTTCGCATGGCTTTTTTCCCGACCGAATGGTATTGGGTGCGCCTCCGACCGAGATCGGAATCGGCCCCTTAGTCTCCGAACAACAGCATGGCTTTGTCCTGTGTCGAGACACGGCTGCTCACATTAATACAGCATTGCCGACGTCTCTGGCCAATTAAATCAGCAGATTGGGATGTTGATGGTGGACGCCGAGAAGGCCTTTGACCGAGTGGCTTGGGGAGCTCTATGGCTGACAATGTCATCATTAGGTCTCGGTTAGAGGTTTATCTCGGCGGTACAGAAACTTTATAGCAAACCGACAGCTGCTGTTAAGCTCAACGGCCTCTCTTCATCTCACTTTGCTGTTCAAAGTGGTACGCGGCAGGGTTGTCCGCTATCCCCATTATTGTTTGCTCTTTACATTGAGCCCTTTATAAAGCACTTGCTTCAAAACGCTAGTATTCCTCCAGTGTCCCTTAGTGGTATGGAATTAAAATTAACTGCGTACGCAGATGATATTGCTATTTATTCGACTAGACCAGTAAAAGCTATAGCCGAAATTACACAAGAGGCCCAGCGATTTGGCTCTTTTTCCGGTTACAAACTAAACTTGAATAAAACACAGACAATTTTAAATTTCCAACCTGAAACGGCCCCAGTAACACTAGGAATCACAAGAACGGCAACATATCTTGGAGTGTGTCTAAGTTGTCAAGTTGACGACGTGGTTGCATTAAATTATGAGCCATTGCTGAAAAAGGTGGTGGCAAAATTGCGTACTTGGCACCGGTTACCCCTTAGTATATTTGGGAGGTGCAACGTCGTAAAAATGAACATTCTTCCAAAGTTCCTGCACTTGTATCGTACTATCCCGCTAAGGGTGCCGTTGACGTTTTTTAAGCGTCTAGATAGTGCCGTAGGTAGTTTTATATGGGGTTATCGGCGCGCAAGGAGAGCTCTTCGGTACATTAAACTACCATATATACAAGGTGGCTTTAAACTCCCAGATTTTAAATGATATTTTTGGGCCGCATTTGTTGGTCGAATTCAAAGCCTACGTAAGGGGCCCAGCACTGGCATGACTTGGCTTTCATATCAACTGGCCTGCGGACCAAATACGGGGTTTTTATTATACAAAACGGCCGATCCCAATTACTACAAAAGGGTCCGATTTAAGGTAGTCAGACATATTACCAGGATATGGCACGATATTTGCAAGGTTTATACATTGCCAGAGTTGCCCGACATATTTCATGATCATGTGGGGAGAGGGTGGCAGCGTAACGGCATAACACAGCTTGGCCAGCTGTATGACGGACAAGGATTCCGATCGTTTATATCCTTGAAAGAAGAGCTTGGGATGTTACAGAATACATTTTATAAGTATCTGCAAGTAAGGGACTATCTTCCTCGCGGCTTGGACCTAATAGAGCTGCTGAGACCAACTGAGGTACTATCTGTAGTTTTTCAGACTTCAGGCCGAGGTATAATTGGTAAAGTCTGTCAGAAACTATTAGCTGCTGTCAGCGACGATGGCATACAGATTGCAGCCAAGTTAAGTCGGATCTTTGAAACTGACATAACAAAAGAGGAAGTACATGAATCTCTGGAAACTATAGATTTTGCAGTGACTTCAGTTAATTTGAAACTTCAGCAACATAGGATTATATTTATGCTTTATTATACTCCAGAGCTTATCCCTAAATAGGCTATGACCCAACCATCCGCTAAGTCATGTTGCCCAAAATGCCAAGAGTATGCTGCAGACCTACGTCATATGTTTGTCACCTGCCCAAGGTTGAATACATTCTGGTCTGATGTAACCCATGAGCTTGCAACACTGGTAGGTCATGATAATCAGATTACAGAGAAGGAAATAGTATTAGGGGTAATATTAGATCGGGGCAATCTTACGAAATCTCTAGTTTCAATTATTATAGCATGCGCTCGTTTATGCATTGCTCGTGCATGGATTCAAATAGTGAGTCCAAGTATTAATGAATGTTGGGTCTTACTGAGAGAAATTTATGAAATGGAATTAGCGCTAGCTAAAGCCAGAGGTCTGCGCTATTGGTTAAAATTTCAAAGGGTGTGGTCTAGTCTTCAGTGGGACTAAGAAGTAGTAGTGCACACGATTCTTAGTTTAAGTCATCCATGTAATCAACTAACTCAATGCCATCTTTTTACTTTTTTTTGTGTAATGTATGTTCTACCCTCTGTGTTCTCATGTGCTCTGATATTGGTTACTTGTGTTTTATCCTTGTGCTCTTTTGGTGTATTGTATTATACTTATGGCTAAAAAAAAAACTAAAAAATATTTAAACTTAAATTGCCCAATACAATAAATGCAATTGTAGGGAAAGTGTTGGATAGCAAAATAATTACATTTACTATTCCAACTCCAGTGAGTGCAACAGTAGGGAAAGTGATGGATAGCAGTGGGGTGAAAATGACTATTCCCACTCCAAAGAGTGCAACAGTAGGGAAAGTGCTGGATAGCGGAGGGGTAAAAATTACTATTCCCACTCTAAGGAGTGCAACAGTACAGAAAGTGTTGGATAGCGGAGGGGTAAAAATTACTATTTCGACGCCACTGAGAAAAACAGTAGGGACAGTGTTGGATAGCGGAGAGGAAAAAATTACTATTCCCACTCCAGTGACTGCAACAGTAGGGAAAGTGTTGGATAGCGAAGGGGTAAAAATTACTATTCCCACTCCAGTAAGAGCAGCAGTAGGGAAAATGTTGGATAGCGAAGGGGTAAAAATTATTATTCCCACTCCAATGAGTGCAACAGTAGGATAAGTGTTGGATAGCGGAGAGGTAAAAATTACTATTCCCACTCCTGTGAGTGCAACATTAGGGAAAGTGCTAGATAGCGGAAGGGTAAAAATTACTATTCCAACTCCAGTGAGTGCAAAAGTAGGGAAAGTGTTGGATAGCGGAGGGGTAAAATTTACTATTCCCACTCCAGTGAGAGCAACAGTAGGGAAAGTGTTGGAGAGCAGAGGGGCAAAAAATACTATTCCCACTCCAGAGACTGCAACAATAGGGAAAATGTTGGATAGCGGAGGGTTAAAATTAGTATTCCCACTCCACTGAATGCAACAGTAGGATAAGTGTTGGATAGTGGAGGGGTAAAAACATGTATTCCCACTCCAGTGAGTGCAACAGTAGGGAAAGTGTTGGATAGCAGAGGGGTAAAAATTACTATTGCCACTCCAGAGAGTGCAACAGTAGGGAAAGCGTTGGATAGCGGAGAGGTAAACATTACTATTCCCACTCCAGTGAGTGCAAAAGTAGGGAAAGTGCTGGATAGCGGTGGGGTAAAAATTACTATTCCCAATCCAGTGAATGCGACAGTAGGGAAAGGGTTGGATAGCAGAGGTGTAACAATTACTATTCCCACTCCAGTGAATGCAACACTAGGGAAAGTGCTGGATAGCAAAAGGATAAAAATTACTATTCCCACTCCAGCGAGTGCAACAGTAGAGAAAGTGCTGGATAGCGTAGGGATAAAAATTACTATTCCCACTCCAGCGAATGTAACAGTAGAGAAAGTGTTGGCTAGCGGAGGGGTAAGATTTACTATTCCCACTCCAGCGAATGCAACAGTAGGGAAAGTGTTGGATAGCGGAGATGTAAAAATTACTATTCCCACTCCAGTGAGTACACTTTAGGGAAAGTGCTGGATAGTGGTGGGGTAAAAATTACTATTCCCACTCCAGTGAATGCAACAGTAGGGAAAGTGTTGGATAGAGGAGGGGTAACAATTACTGTTCCCACTCCAGTGAATGCAACACTGGGAAAAGTGCTGGATAGCGGAGGGATAAAAATTGCTATTCCCACTCCAGCGAGTGTAACAGTAGGGAAAGTGCTGGATAGCAGAGGGGTAACAATTACTATTCCCACTATGTTGGATAGCGTAGAAAAGAAATTACTATTCACACTCAAACTCTTAATTTTTTTATTAAAAATCATATAAAATAATAAAAATAAAGAAACAATATTTAAGAAATATATATATATATATATATATATATATATTTATCCACCAAATTTGTCCACATTTGGTGGATAATTAAATAACGAAGGGGCGCCCAACCACGGCTTCTCCCAAACACGCCGAAAGGAGAGTTCGTGTCCGTCTCATGTCCAGAGAGGCTGCGAGGGAAATTGACACGCAATTACAACGAACGCCAAAAGAACTGGTCTAATTGAAGCTCAACTGTGTGGCGTTATAAAGGGAGAAGCACCCGTGTTACCGAACAGGACTACGGAGGAATTCAAGGAGATCGTAAATATTAACGACAGACAGCGCTACACAAGTGAGGTGAGAGCGCGAGTCTATGATATTATTTCCTGATTAGAGTAACGGGGGTTGCAGCGAGTGACTTAATTACCAAGCAAAATATACAGCATTTTTTTGCAGGATTGAAATAAAGTAAAAAAGTCACTATCCGGGGTGAAACGGAATAGAACTGAAATACATTGCCATGTGGTAAATCTTGCTCCTTCGTCTGCCAGTGTGATTTGAAGTGAACAGTGCACGGAGCTAAAAATAGCTGTCATTAAACGGACCTGTACATTTGCATTATGGAAGAAAGAGCAATAAAACGCTCGCAACGAGCTGAAAATATGTTTCAAAAAAGTAACCAATCGCTGAGAGGCAAAAAGGATAGAGAAGCACTCGCTAATAAAGGAGAGATGAATTTAAAACAACTGTTTATTCAACTGGAAAGAAGAATGAAAAAGAAATCACCAAGAGTTGGGAGATACTCACTCTAGAAAAGTACATTGAATGTGAAAGGGTGCCTAGGGGCTTGAGAATTTTCACCCTCCCCAACCATCCTGACACCCCTCCGGAAATGTTGGTAGAGTGGGGTAAAAACAATATGCAGTGCTCACACAATATGATGCTCATAATTGTCAAGTATGCGAAAATGGATGTTGAACGGCTACATAAGGAGATAGCTGAATTAGAAGCCGGTATTCTTGCAATAAATCAAGAGGATGAGGCAAAGAAATTGAGAAAGGAAATGGAACGAAGCCTTGACAAACATGAAAATCAAGTAGAAGAGCGGAAGGAAAGAAAGTTCCGCAGAGATGAGCATGATTACCAAACAGGCACAATTTTAACTTTTGCCAAACGATTTGAGTCTATAAGAATACAAATGGGCACTAATAGAGTACAGTTGCAAGGATCCCCCAATACGACACAAAGTGAGTCTGACACTGACTTTAGTGAGAGTGAGGGACAACCCATTCCCGGGCAACCTATTTCTTTTTAGACGAGATGAAAATGGTATACCTGGACCAACAAATTCCAAAGGGAAGAGGAAGAGGGAGAGGATGGAATGCAGGACGAGGAAGAGGAAGGGGGAATGTATCCACAAGAGGAAGAAACGAAAAACCAGAAGAAGCTGTCGCAAAACCAAGAAGTTATCACCTGCGCAATCGGACAACCAAGACATAGATAAGTCAGAACTCCAGGATCCTTATTTAATCATTAATCTTTCTAAACATGTTTTAACCAGAGCGGAGGAAAGCCTCCTAAACAAAGGACTTACATTTTGTCCAGAAAGACATTTTGATCCAGTGGAGACTAAAATAGATCTATATAAGTATGTCCGGAAACTCAAATTAGCTAAATATTTCAGCAAACAGAATGAACAGAGTAGCCAAAATTCTGAAGAAGGGAATAATACTGTAGAGGATGAAACATCACAGGCATTTACTATAGCGGAAATTCAGCACTTGAGAACAGCGCATGGTTTGGCACATGATATGGACAATGAAAGCCTCTCTGATTTACAAATACTAAGAGAAATGGGTATGAAAACAGATGCGCATGTAAAAACAATGTTTAAGGACAAATCCAAGTTTTGCCCCGTCCTATACCCAGGAAATAGATTGGATACCTTCTATGACCTGGTGTCAGCAGATATTGAAAAAATGAGTAACATCAAACAAATTGACAAAAAGGAAAATCTAAGTCAACTGGAACGGATGGCTATGGACTCTCTGAGAAAAAATCCGTCAATAGAGATTAAACCCGCTGACAAGGGGGCAACGTTGTTGTCTTGGATAAAGAAGATTATGTTGCAGAAGCCATGCGGCAATTGAGTGAGAGTGACAAGTATGAGAAACTTAACAAAAACCCAATCAACGACTTAGTTAATGATTTGAATGGTAGATTAAAACAATGGCAAGAAAAAGGTCTCATCTCCGAACAAGAGGTACAATACCTAAGAAATGATTTACCAACTATACCTACTATATATTTTCTCCCGAAAGTTCACAAAACTTTGAATAAGCCACCGGGGAGACCCATCATCTCCAGCTGTGACTCCCTATACCAGAATGTTTCAATCTATGTGGATTCTTTTCTGGCTCCGATAGTACCAACACTCACGTCATACATAAAAGACACTGGAGATTTTTTAAGGACTTTGATGAATATACAGTGGCAGAAAGATTATCTGCTAGTAACCATCGACGTTGTGTCACTTTATACTTCAATTAACCATGATATAGGTTTACAAGCAGTGACATATTTTTTGAAACAAAAACCAGTTGAACAATTAGAGCATTGCATGATGGTACTGGATATGATAGAATTATGCCTACGGAACAATGTATTTCTATTTAATAAAGAAATGTATTCTCAAAAGTGCGGAACTGCGATGGGAGTTTCCTTCTCTCCAAGTTACGCCAACCTCTTCATGGGGTGGTGGGAAAAGACCATAGCATGGAGAGAGGAAAATGACCCATACGTGGTTAAGGTGGTCCTTTGGCTGCGCTTTATAGACGATCTTTTTCTCCTTTGGAATGGAACAGAATTGGAATGCCGGAAATTCATGGATATACTGAATGAGAACAATATTGGCTTGAAATTCACATTTAACATCAGCAAAAAGAGATAGTATTTCTTGACACCAAAGTATATGTAAAATCAGAAAAGATTGAGACTACAGTACACAGGAAACGCACAGCAACTAACAGTGTGCTGCATGGGCTAAGCTTCCATCCAGAAAGTCTTAAGAAAAGTATACCGTATGGTGAATTTATTAGAATGAAGAGGAACTGTTCAAATACTAAAGAAATGAATCTCAAATTCAAGGAAACAAAGAACCGGTTTCTACAAAGAGGATACCGTTACAATGACATCAAACGTGGAGAAACGAAAGCAAGAGCTATCAACAGATCTGAGATGTTGATTAATAAATGTAAAGAAAAAAGTGGCATGTCAGAGGAACCAATCAGAATGATAATGACGTATAGCAAAGAAAGCTTTAAAGTAAGAAAAGTAATAAATAAATATTGGAACATCTTATTGAAAGACCCAGACATTGGTAAGAAAGTTGGAAATTACCCTCAGATATCATACAGAAAAGCTCCGTCATTGTCAGATAGACTGGTTAAAAGTCACTTTGAAATCAAACGACCCAATACGTGGCTACAGGAACTTAAGAAAGGATTCAGCAAATGTAGTCATTGCAAGGCCTGCAAGATTGGAAGGACAATGAAAGCAATCGTTGATCCACAAGGCAAGATCTTCAAAATAAATGATCTGATAACATGCAACACAACGTACGTAGTATATCTTCTGGAATGTTACTGTGGGAAACGTTATATTGGAAGTACCATCTGTCCCTTGAAAAAGAATTCTAGAGCATACAAGGGCGATCCAGAATAAAGACACGACGTATGCTATATCTAAACATATGCTCACCCACAAAGGAAAATCGTGGAAAGATATAACTTACTCAGGCCTTGCTACCATACCGGTACATGAAAGAGGAGGGAATAGAACCCTAAAGCTGAGACGACTAGAGTCACGATTGATCATAAGATTCAAGACAAAACATCCAACGGGTCTTAATGGGGATGAGGAGATGTATATACATTTGTAAAAGAATTTGACATGAAAGTAAATGAACTTAACAGCGAAATTAAAAAGAAAAAAGAAAAACATATGAAATGTAACAAAGTAATGACAAGCAAGTACAGAGTCCAATTGGGGAGGAGATGAAAATGGAGTGACCAAGATTTAGACAACTAAGCGGCATAAAGTAATTAATTGGGCACTGAGATCCATACTTATAAAGAAATGCTGGAGGAATTGAGTTAATGGCACTTAGCCGAATGGAATATGAGACATATATCCAGATACTTAAATATATAGATCGGACTTAATTCCCCAACTCACTTGGAATGTGAGATGTAATATGTCACTGAGACTGTGATTGTGTGAGTTATAAACTTTGAAATGCCAATGGATACAATATCAACTGTGTCTCACTCCAAATGATTATTACCCCCTATAATGACAAAATGGTGTTAATAATAGTTTTATTTTAGTCGCACTTTTTGCTTTCACACGATTTTGGGTGTTTTTTGTAAAATAATAAAAACTACCTGACCCAGAATGCACCTAATATGCTAGCTGGGCAAGAGGTATAAATATTAGAAATGGTAGAGGGACCAATTGTTGCACCGTGATCAAGACCTGCTGGTCGAAACGCGTTGGTGAGGGAAGGAGAAGTTCCATGGCACAATAAATCGTTAAAATAAACCCCTGGAAGAGTGCAGCGTTTTTTTGGTGAAAATATATATATATATATATATATATATATATATATTTCTCCAAAAGTGGCTCAAGGTTTGCTGAGATTTACGGCGCTTCTTATTTCGGTGCGTAATTCTTGGCTGAGCCACGCCAAATTTATTCCATCCACATCCCTCTGCTCGAGGAAAAAACGGGCTCGCACTCCCAGGTTTAGTAGTTCACGTTCTTTTAATTTTCAATTCATCAGATATCAAGGCTACACCTTGATATCTGATGAATTGAAAATTAAAAGAACGTGAACTACTAAACCTGGGAGTGCGAGCCCGTTTTTCCTCGAGCAGAGGGATGTGGATGGGATATATATATATATATATATATATATATATATATATATATATATATATATATTAAACATAAAAAGAACACATTATAATATTAATTATATATAACAACATCCAACAAATATTATATAAAATAAAATAATAAATACATTAATATAAAAATAATTCTTTTAACCTACAAAATATTTACAAACAAAAACATTATTTAAAACATGAATGTATTTATTTTATTTCCTACCCTATAACACCACACCAATAACAAAACACTTTAACATTTTTAATTAAAATTATTTACATAATTAACGTAATTAATAATCAATTAAAAAATATTATTAATTAAATATGAATAAACATTAATTGACTACACACACTTTAACACTATAATATACACAACACACACCAAAAATAAACTATTAAATAATAAAACACAATTAAAACTTATTTTAAAGTTAAAAACTATTACTATTATCAACTAATAATTACATAATTAAAATTAATTTAATACCCACTCTTTACCCCTTTAAAAGTAAAAACAACACACAAAAATAAACAATTACACAAAATAAATAACAAATAATTAACATTAATTAACAACTAAATATTAATTAATTATACACAAATTACTTCCCACCCTTTACTCCTATAAACACCACAACACACACCTAAAATGAATTACACAATTACCAAAAATAATTACAAATCAATTAATTAAAATTAATTAACCAATTAATAATTCATCCATTAAAAATAAATTACTTCCACCCTTTACACCTATAAACACTACAACACACACCTAAAATTAATTAAACAATTACCAAAAATAATTACAAATTAATTAGATACAATTAATTAACAACCAATTATTAATTCATAAATAAAAAATACATTACTTCCCACGCTTTACACCTATAAACACCACAACACACACCTAAAATTAATTACACAATTACCAACATTAATAACCCATTAATTAATTAAAATTAATTAACAACCAATTAATGATTGATTAATAATAAATCACTTTACACATTTAACACCATAACATCTTGATTAAACCAATATTAATAAATAAAAATTAATCAGTAAATTTAATATTATTTAATTACTTCCCACCATATTCCCCTATAAACCCACAACCGGCTACGGTTCGAATAAAAAAAAAAAATAACTACTAAAAATGTAAGACATATAATAAATGCAAACAATTCCTATACAATAAAACATACATAACATACAAATAAAATATATACTAAAATACATAATAATAAAAAACAATATTGTTAACAACTATATTTTTGCAAACGGTATTAAACACTTCAATATTTTTAAAATCGCTATTACTTACCTTAAATCAATATTCTTGACCACGATATTCTTGCTGTCGATATTTCTGACCCACAATATTAATGACTCGATATTTGTGCAACTCGATATTTTGTACTCGATATTCTGTCTCTGCACTGTCTCGGAAATAGCCTTCTTCATTAAAGAAGGGCTCAGTATTTGAAGTATGTATTCATTCACCACTAAAAACTTCTTTTGATGCTGTCTCCTCTTAGACAACACTATTTTATCCTGTGTCTTCATTCTGTTTAAAACCAAGATAACTAGTTTTCTCTTCAGAGCCTTATCAACTACACCTTCAACATATTACTTCTGCCTGATTGCGTGTATTCTTCGTTTATACTTTTTCATCGATGCTAACAAGTTGCAAACTACTCTAGTATGGAACATTCTACTTCTGATTTCTTTGAACTGCTTCTGCCCTCGGCTTAAAGTCTCTCATTTTTCCAATAACTTCTTAATTTTTACATCAGAGGCTTTTTGTGGTTTAGTACTCGGTGTTATAGTTTTCTTTTTCTTAACTTCTTATTGCACTTTTTCCATTTACGCACAAACAATTTTAAAAAAATGTCTTGGTTCTCTTACCAGAAAGCTTTTTTTCTTCGACCATCTTTTCTACATTTAGCCCTTTTTGTTTCTTAGTTCTAAGGAGCCACTTTATTTGCTGCTGCTTCTTTCTTCTCTGAGTTTTTGTTCGCATGGTAATTTTGTGTAGATAACTAGATATTGATGTCTGAAAACAAAAATAGGAAAGTACATCCATCACTTGATTATATAGTAAATATTGCATATGTTAACTATTCAAACATTTAGTTTACATGAGGATATATAGCTTAGGCAATCTTCTGACTACATGTGTTCACTTTTAAGTACGAAGCACCTATCCTATTACCTACCAACAGCCTACCTCACTGCTCAGTTATAAGTATGGGTGATATGATTGGGGCATGGCTTAGGAGCCGTCGGAGATGGCCGCTGCTTCAGAGAGCTCCGCGGCAGTGTAGAACGGCGGGAACACTCCAGGCTTATGATTCCACCGTTGGATCACAGGAACAAACGCCCATACGTCGGAACCTCTGCTCCGTCTAGTGTGACTTGCGCGGAGAACCGGGTGAGCGCAAAAGATGAATTTCTGACTCTTTTTGCCGGTTGCGGCGCGAATACAGTCGCGGCCGCCATTTTGTTTTATGTCATCAAGCGCTCCTCGCGTTTTTCCCGCCTGAGGCGTCTCAAAGTTGTTTCTGTCAGGAAATAATGCCGAACTCTGACACCTTTACTCTCCGAATACCTCACATGGTTTCCACCTGAATCTTTGAATTTTGAGCAATTTCCTCTGTCATTGCAAGGTTATTATGCTCTTCAAGTCGCTATTGCTCTAGAAATGCGCATTAAGTGAAATGAACTGCTCAGTCTGCACACCGGACTCTTCAATACCTAACAATTCAGTGTTTTATCATTTGTAGAATTGGGCAGTGTTCCCTTCATGACGCAGCGTTTGTTTCCAAGTTCATTGTTAATTCATTGAGGCTTAGTCTTTTCGTCTGTCAATCATCAGCCTCAATACTTTTAAAACTCTGAAAGAATCATCCCCAAGGTTTACTCCTCATTATTGTTCAGAGAGACTGGATATCAAAATACTCCATGGCAATGCCTGGCAAGCCTTCTAAAAATACCAAAGGTGCGTCCTTGGAGGACCACAACCCTTTTAGTGTCCTGCAAGATAACAGGGAAGAGGATAACACAGAATCTGTCTCAAGGGACTTGGGTCCCTCAGCATCTCGTCTTTGCTCCAAACAGGGTTCCAAGATACCCTCAGCGTCAACCTCCACATCAGGCAAACGAGCGAAAGTGAATCCACCTTCGCCTACTAACTCTTCGAACGTACTCTCCATGGAGCTCTTACTTGAGGAAATTCGGGCACTTAAACCTCATATGGAGGAAACCAATACCCGTTTACAGAGTCTTGAAGACAATTGGTCTCACACTGAAAAAGAATTGATGGCCTAGAGAAACGAGTTGACTCTGTTCAGGAAATCACGGGTCAAATCCCCTTATGCATAAGGAGATTACACAGCTTCAAAAGCAGATTGAAAATTTGGAAAATCGTAACAGGCGTAACAACTTACGCATTTATGGTCTGGTTGAAGGTCTCGAAGGGTCTAATCCAATATCCTTTTTCAGTCCTTTTTACCAACTCTTCTTGGTCTTCCTGAATCTCCAAAATTGAATATACAACGAGCACACCGATTGGGACAGAACTCTCGTACTTCATCTCCCTCAGTGAAACCTAGGGGCATTATCATATATTTTCTGGAGTATACCGAATTACTTACGGTCCTTCAAGCAGCTAGACAACGAGGAAGAATTTCTTGGAATGGTTCTAGCCTCTTTTTTGCCCAAGACTACGCTAAACTAACAGCTGAACGTCGGAAAAAATTCTTGGACATGAGACCTGCACTTCGTAATTTGAATGCTCGGTATGGCCTGTTCCATCCTTGCCTCTTCAAAGTCACCTACAACAACAAAACAACAACTTATGAGGATCCAGCGCTTCTCCAAGAGTTTTTGAACTCATGTACAGCTGACATGGACATAACTCGGCCATAGATGGCTAACTAAGTTAAATATTGACTGGTGTCCTATGTTGTGTTCTTCTTTGTGATGTACCCCATTCTTGTTGTATTGTGTTAGTATGCTGTGCTGTCATATGTTTCATTAATATGTTATTTTTCTTTCCTATCAGGTTCCAATCCTGTGATCCCTCATCTTGATGTTCTCTTCATTTTTCCTGGATGATGTTCCCCTTGCCGCTTTCATCCTGTGGGCCTCTGTTCGGCATCCTACCTCCCTCATGTGGCTTCACCTTCCCCACGTCTATTGTTTTCTGTGGTATGTTCTTTTGTTATCGTACTTTGCTATCAATTGTGTGATCTGTTTTATTAGTTGTGTTTCTTTTGGTAACTTTCCCTTTTTTCTTCTCCTTTTTGTCACTTACTTTTCATTATTAATTGGTCTGTCTCTTATCTTGCATACTCACCTACGTTTCTACCTAGTTTTTGTCTCTTCTCCTATTTTATATATATCTGTATCTCTATCTATTTCTTCTTCATGTCAGGTTTTCACACTCTTACTTCCACTTATATGATACAAATTTTCAATTATTGTTATAACTGTTCTTATCCAATTTTAGAATTTAATATAAATATTTAGATGTCGTTAAATATCATAACTTGGAATGTTAAAGGTTTGGGCTCTCCCATTAAACGTCAGCGAGTGTTATCACATATTGCAAGTTTAAAAGCTGATATAGCTTTACTACAAGAAGTTCATGTGAAAGATACTGAGATAACCAAATTGAAGCGTCACTGGGTAGGTCACGTCTTTGCATCGCCAGGGACAGGGAAACGGAATGGAGTGGCTATTCTCTGTCATAAGCGTTTAGATGTTCAATTGTTACATCAAGATAATGATTCTGATGGTAGATGGGTAGCAGTGTCTCTAAAGATTAATAAGATTCCTTTAACTATTGTTAACATATATGCTCCCACTAATCAGGATAAGCAGTTTTGGCCCCATCTCCTGTCCTCTCTGATGCAATATACTGATGAATATTTAATCCTAGGTGGCGATTGTAATATGGTTATGGATCCCTTTATCGACAGAAGGTCTAACTCGAGGTTCTCCCATTCCCCTATGCATGCTCAGTTTACCTCCTCTATCTCACAAAGATCTCTTGTGGACTCCTGGAGACTCTGTCATCCCACTTTACAAGAATACACTTATTTTTCACCTGCACACTCATCTCAATCTCGGATAGATTATCTTTTTGTTTCAAAAGCTTTAGTTCAACATATTTCCCATTCTGACATAGGCGCTATACTAATCTCCGACCATGCCCCAGTATCTTTGAGTTTAGATTTACTCCCCTGGTTAAGGGTACTAGGCGTTGGAGGTTTAATAATTCACTTTTATTAGATTCTAAATTCACGTCTGCCTTTCAGGAATTTGCAGATACATTCTTTACAGATAATGAATCTCCTCAAACATCTCCTCAACTTATTTGGGATACCTTCAAAGCTGCCTCTAGAGACTTCATTATTTCGTTCATTGCACAGAAACGACGTATATCCTCTCACTCCATACTGGCACTTAACTCACAAATTAAAAAATTGGAACATTCCTATTACACAACCAAAAATCAATTCACTTTGAATGCACTTATCAAAGCCAAACTTTCGTTTAACAAACTTTCAACGGATTCCGCAAATTTGTATCTACTCAAATCCAGTGCCAAATATTATACTGCGCAGAATAAATCTGGCAACCTTCTTGCTAAATATCTTAAGGTTAAAAAGGAACGCGCTAAAATTGAATCTATTGTAACGTCTTCTAATAATATAGTTCATAAAGATGAAGATATCTTAGCAGAATTCACTAAATTTTATCAAAATTTATACACGCCAGAAACAACCCCCATTTCAATGACATTTCGAAATACCTATCCTCTATTCCCTCACCATCCTTCCCAGATGTTGACTTTTCCTCTTTAGAAGATGATATACAACCTAAAGACATTCTTACAGCCATTCAATCGCTTAAAAAGGGAAAAACTCCAGGGCCTGATGGATTCACAACAGAATTTTACTTACATTTCTCTAACCTCCTTATTCCCAAATTGTATCAATTATTTGTATTTTTTATAACATCCCAGAAATCTAGTGGTTCCTTTCAGGAGGCTTTGATTTGTCTTCTTCCCAAAGAACAGAAGGACCATACATTGTGTAAGAACTATAGACCCATTTCTTTAATCAATTTAGACTATAAGATTTTTGCGAAAATTCTTGCTTTACGTTTAGATAACGTACTGCCAAGTTTAATTGCCAAAGAACAATGTGGTTTCATTAAAGGTCGTCATCTATCTGACAATACCCGTCTCTTTTTAATGTCCTTAGTAAATCTCAATCTTATAAACATTCATTAGCGGCGGTGGCACTAGATGCTGAAAAAGCATTCGATAGGGTGAATTGGCAGTTTATATTTTCAACATTGGCTTGGTTTGGTTTTGGCCCTAAATTTCTTTCTTATATTTCGCTATTATACTCATTTCCTAGATCTTTTATTCTAGCCAATGGTCTTGTCTCTCCCTCTTTTCCCCTTTACAGAGGTGTCCGGCAAGGCTGCCCACTTTCTCCACTTTTATTTATTTTGGCATTAGAACCCTTTCTCATAAGAATTCGTTTAAACAAGAGTATCACAGGTTTTCCATATGCCGACAAACAACTTAAACTTTCAGCATACGCTGACTGACATTCTCTTATTTATTTCCAACCCCCAAACTTCCATACCGTCGTTTTTATCAGAAGTCTCAGACTTCGCTTCAGTTTCAGGTTATAAACTTAATATTGATAAATGTGAAATTCTCCCTTTGAACAAACATTGTTTTCATGCCGATTTTTAGTCTCCTCTTTTCATTGGAGCCCATCTCAGATTAAATACCTAGGCCTTAAATTCACGCCCTCTATTAAAGATACTGTGGCTCTAAATTTGAAAAATTTACAATTAACACTAAATAATTCTACGACAAGATGGCATCCCTTGTTTCTATCTTGGTGGGGTAGATTGGATTCTATAAAAATGATGCTAGTTCCAATAATCTTATTTTTCTTATCTAACCTCCCAATTAATATTCCTAAATCCTGTTATAAGACTATCTACAGTATCTTATCAAAATTCTTGTGGCAAAATAAGAACCCTAGGATGTCTCTATCCAAACTCAAGCAACCTAAACACCTAGGTGGAGTCAACTTTCCTGACTTCTCTTTGTATCATGAATCGTTTGTTCTTAAACACTCATCTTCTTTACTATCTGAAAATATAGGAGATTCCCTTTCCCAGCCCTTATGGGTGGAAATTGAAGCTTCTTTCATCCATCCATTCACTTTTGAAGAATTTGTGTCCATATCTCGCACTCCGGCAAAATTTTCCCTTCCTATTCTTAAAAACACATGTAGAATCTTTCATCCTCTTATATTAAGTGGCCTAGATGATCGTACTAGATTTTTACAGTCCGCAATCTGGTACAATAAGTATATTAAGATTAAGAATAGAACCCTTTTTTGGAAGGAGTGGTTGGACTCTGGTCTTAAATGGACTCATCAACTTTTCCAGGGTGATACTTGTATTCCTTTTTCTATAAACCAAGCCCGTTTATCCCTACCTCTTTCCTATCATTCTAAATATAAGTTGGTAATTAAGGCTGCCCAGACCTCCTATGATACACTCACAACCTCAGCTGCACATACTGATCCATCTCCCCTCACACTCTCGTTTTTATGCTCTTCTCCTGCAGCTTCCCAGATTTATAAGAAATTAAGAGATACCCCTGTGGTTCGTAATAAGTCTAAAACGGAGAACGACTGGGAATCTGATCTACATACATCCTTTTCTACCTCAACATGGGAAAAAATTTGGATCAAAATAAGGAAGTCCTCTAGAGCAGCAAACACCACACAAACTTTATTTTTCATATATAATAGACTTTTGATCACTCCAATTAAATTGCATCATATAGATCCTGATATTTCCTCTACTTGCTGGTCTTGCCAGGCCCCTGAGGCTGACCTTAATCATATGTTATTTACATGCCCTCCTATTCACGATTTTTGGCTCAAGGTGTGGCACCAAATTAACAAAATCTACCACACCCAATTTCCTTTTTCTTTTTTACATATTTTTCTAGGTAGCATCTCAGAAATATGGACATCTTCTGACATTAATGTCTCCATTGTTGACTTACTTATAGCGGTGGGGTTTCAACAAATCACTAAGTCATGGAAAAATGCATCTAATGTTTCATTTCAGGCCTGGTGGTACGGAATCTGTTATAATCATAGGTTAGATAGAGCTTATGTTCACCCAATTACTCTTGCTATTAAACGAGATTTGCTGTGGCTACCCATTACTACTTTCCTAGATGTATCTGCCCAATGTTTACCTCTACATCGTCCTCTTCTTGAGGAAGTGTCCAAGCCTCCTTGAACTTTATAATATCTACTGGTTATATCACTTGAGCTGTATTTTAGGTATAAAGTAACTTGTTAGGATAAGCGCTAAGTTAATTCGAATTTGTATTTTATTGCATGACCAATTATATTATGTGATATATTTTTCCTTACCCCTGTTTCCTTTCCTTCCCCTCCCCCTTTTCATTGCTCTTGCTTTTTATTGTGTATTGCATTGATTCACTGTACTCTTTGTAAATTCATTTATTCATATTCAATAAACTTCCCTTTAAAACTTAAAAAAAAGTTATAAGTATGGGTGAGTGAAAATTTGCTCATACAGCTACTCACACACACACTTACTCACCCATAGAGTTACTCACACACCATCTCACGCACCTGTACACCTACTTCCACAGACATTAACTTAAATGAGCATACCCTATTGACTAACTACAGCCTTCCTCAGGGGACAGTCATATGTCGTAGAAGAGTAGCTTCAAACTTGAGAAGGGCTTTACATGTTATAATTGAATGTGTCAGTTTTTTTCACATAATTGTGAATAACTGTGTGAGTCCCTACCAGGAGCTGATATTCCATGAGTATGTAAGTGTGTTCATAAATTGCTATCTCTCTGTGTGATATCTATGGTCCTTTAAATGTGTCTGTAAAATATTGGGTTATTTTAGTGTGTGAAATTGCCTTTATTAGCACAAGATACATATCAATTGTGCCTGTATATGTGAGTGAATCTTTTCATGCTTCTTAACTACCTCAATGGGTGTTTCAGTCTTTATCTGCTTTTCTATTTAGGTATGTCAGATTTAAGACTGGGTGTAGGCTGTATGTATACTGGGCACATAGGTTTCTATGAGTGCATAGAGCTCACTGAAACATCAAAGTGCATCTAGAAGGCACCGCCATCCATATTATGATGCCTGGTGTAAAAGGCCTTTCCATGGCGGCGATGCCGCCATGGAAAGGCTGGCGGGGATGTGCTTTGGGGGCCCGTTGCGGATCTCCAGGGGGGGTGGTGGGTGGGGGTACACTTGGGGGGTACCCATGGTACCCCCCTGCATTCCCATGCACAAGGTGGCAGGCACCGCGCGGTGCCTGCCACGTTGTGCATGGGAATGCACAACATGTCAATTTGGCATTGCGGCGGGTGCTGCTGTAAGCAGCACCCGCCGCAATGCCAAATATGCAGAATGCGACCGCCAGGGTGGCGGTCGCATCCTAATCAGCGGTGCGGGACCGCCGCACATCTGGCGGCCGGTCCCAGCACCGCGAGGATGGCGGGCGGACTGAAGTCAGCCCGTCATCCTAATGGGGCCCTAGGTGTTTCAGTGTCTGTCTGCTTTTCTACTTAGGAATCTTAGATTTAAGTCTGGGTGTAGGCTGGATGTGGAAAACAACTCTTTGGGAGTGTTAATAGCCGAATTGATTTTATTTATGAAAAAGTTGGATTTGGCTTTAATCAAGTGTTTTTTGTATAGTAGCAGCTGTGCGTTGTAGGTGACTTTGTCCTCTGTGCAATAGTTAGACTTCCACTTCCTCTCTAGCCTTCTGCAAAATTGTTTGGCCTGTCTGAGCTCTTCATCGAACCAGGGTTCAGATGGTATAGGTCAATTTTTATTTCCACATTTGGTGGGAGCTTAAACATCAGTGAATGCTCTGATCCATTGATGGTAATCATCTGTAGCTGAGTCAAGATCAGATGAGACTGGTATATTTGATTGAATTAAGGCATTAGTAAGTTGGCCTTCTGAAGTTTTATGCCAGGGTCAGTAGCTGGATGTAGGCGGGGCCATGGGCTCATCGGAGCTGTGGCTCGCTTAGTTAAGTTGGAACATCACTGCCTTATGGTCTGACCACATAAGCGGTAAGGGGGAGGTGACCTAAATAAAAGGGCAGTCAGAGAAGATGCCATCAAGCGTATGACCTCCAGAATGCGTAGGGTTACGAACTAATTGAGACAGACCCAGAAAAGATAATGAAGCAATAAGGTCAAAAGTATTGGGGTCCTCTTTATTCTCCAAATGAAAATTAAAATCACCAAGGATGGTGAAGTCAGGGGAGTTGGCTTTAATATCCCATGGAGTGTTATCCATGTTTAAAAAAAGATTTCTAGGGCCAGGGGGTCTATAGATAAGGGCACCGTTAAAGTAGTAGTGGTTTGAGAGACTAGTTTTAAAAGCCAAGGCTTCACAACCAGGATGAGATAAGGGGTCAAACCTAACCTTAAATTTGTCCTTAAAGAAAATAGCTAAACTGTCGCCTCTATTCCCTGTACGATCCAGCCTGATTACAGAATAGCCAGGGGAGGTTGCAGTAACCAGGTCAGGGCCCAAGGCCACAGCTGCCCAAGTCTCAGTAACAAAGGCAATATCGATCTTAATATTGTCTACAAAACAGCCATTTCAACAGCATTTTTTATAAGTGAGCGAGCATTCAGCAGCGTACGTTTTATTGTTTCTGCTATGCATTCATGATTTCTGGCCGGGTTGTGGCTAAGAGAGTTTATCTGGTGGCAATTTAGTGTAAGAGAACAAACCGGACGAGTTTGGCTTGATGGTACATCCAGTGGGGACATCATAGGGCCCGTACAAAACTGGGCCGATGAATTGAGTCTATGTAGCTCTACGCTGGTATACCTATAACCATTGCAGGCTGGGAAGTGAAACCGGCAGGGGGGCTGGCGCTGAGCGCAGTCAGAGTGTAACAAGGTTCGCATTAAGTGGGAGAAAGGGCCTCGCGGTCGCAAGACTAGACTGCCGACCCTCCCAAGATGGTGCCTATGTTCTTCTAAGCGTGCCCCAGCATCAGTGAGTGAGCAAGGCAACACCCTGATGGTTGGGAGGCAGAAGCAGAAAGCCCAACCCCAGTGAACAAGTAGGGGTGATTGTACAATTTAAAAACAGTTTAGCACCATTTAAACACAGTTTAAACACAATTTTAAAAGCAGTAAAACTGATTAAGGAGCAGCCAGAACACAGCGCCCCTGCACCCTGCAACACGCAGCAGTGCAGGAGACTAAAGGACTTTAAAAATAATTAAGTAATGCCCATACGAGGCTGGCGTTACCAGCACTAACCCCCAGGGAGTCTGCATCACATCACTCATGACAAGATCAGTGACATCACCGATGACATTACTGCGGACATCTCAAATGACATCACTGATGTTATCAACTTATCATTCCGTGAGTGTGTTTCGTAAACTTTACTGAGACTTAAAGATATACACTAAGCTACAGCATAAATTAAATTACTATTCCGGCTGTACTAGTGATTAGTGATATTATTTCGAACATATCTCATTTGAGTGGCTGTGTGACTGACTGTATCAGTGTGTGAGTGGATGCCTGAGTGGCTGTATGGTTGTGTGAGTGGGTGTGTGTGTGGCTACATTGATGTGTTTATGGGTATGTGAGCAGCTGTATGGGTCAGTGATTGGCTGTATGAGTGGCTGTATTAGAGAGTGAGTGGGTGTGTGATTGGCTGTATGGGTGAGTTAGTGGCTGTGTGAGTTGCTGCATAGGTGTGTGAGTGGCTGTATGGGTGAGTGAGTAGCTGTTTGATGTGCGTATAGGTAAGTTAGTGGTTGTGAGTGGCTCTATTGAGGCTGAATGCCTGTGTGAGTGGCTGTTCTGGTGTGCAAGTGCATGTGTGAGTGGGTATTTAAGTGATTCTGAGGGTGTGAGAGTGGTTGTATGGGTGAGTGAGTGACTGTGTCAGTGGCTGTATAGGTAAGTGAGTAGTTGTATTGGTGAGTGAGGGGCAGTGTAAGTGGCTATATGGGTGAGTGCGTGAGTACCTGTATGGGTGAGTGAGTGGCTGTGTGAGTTTCAGTATGGGTGATTAAGTGGTTGTATGAGTCACTGTAAGGGTATATGAGTGGGTGTATAAGTCTTGGTATATCTGTATGGCTGGATATATGAGTGGCTGTATTGGTGAGTGGGTGGTGCATGAGTGGCTGTATGGGTGAGTTAGTGGGTATGTGAGTGGCAGTATGAGTGAGTAGATGTGTGGGTGGCTCTATGGATGAGTGATTGGTTGTGAGTACTGATATGGGTCCATGAATGGTATGTGAGGAGTTGTGTGGGAGTAGAAGTGGGTGTATGAGAGGTTCTATGGGGGTGTGAGTGGATGTGCAAGTTGTTCTGTGGATCATATCATCAATGATTTCATCAGTAATGTCACTGACTGTGTCATCAGTGATGTAATATGTGAGGTCATAAGCAGTGCATACAGGGGCATAAGTTATAGTTAGTTCAGGTAACTATATTTGCTGAATTTTACTTGTTTGTACAAGTGAAATCTGAGCCTAACTATAATGTCCCTGTAACCTTTGGCTTTTTCAGTGAATATCTATGTTTCTATAATGTTATTTCCTAACTGTAACCTATATTGTAGGGTTAGTGGATCCTTGATGTGCCTGTCCTTTGTTAATGAGGGTATATATGTTGCCACTTGTTCTGGGTAAGTGGGAGACCCATATGTATTATCAGCCTTGAAAAAGCCCCAGGCCTGCGTACTGTTAAGGGGCGAAATACGTATTGGCTGTTTTTTCGGATCCAGTGATTCTAATTCAATAAGAGCTTTGATTTACTTTGTAAAATAAATACATTACCATTACATCGCAGCAATACGATTCATTTATAATTTGGATTAGAAGGAATATTCAGAATATACTCACCTGCCCTGGTATATACACCTCACTGAAACCTACCTTTGAGAGTGAGTGTGCGAGTGATTGTATGAGTGTCTCACTGGGTGTATGTGTGAGTGCATTAATGACGCACTGGGTGTGTGAATGGTTGTGTGAGTGGCTTAGTGCGTCTGTGAGGTGGTGTGTGAGTATGTGAGAGGGTCCATGAGTGTCTGAGTGGGTCTGTGAGTAGGTGTGAGAGTGTCTGAGTATGTTTGGAAGTGCCTCCATGAGTGTGTCAGTCAGTCTGTGAGTGACTGCATGAGTGTCTGACTGAGTCTGTGAGTGGGTGTGTGAGTCTTTAAGTGGGTCTGTCTGTGAGTGGGTATGTGAGTATCTGAGTGGGTCTGTGAGTCAGGACCTGAGTCTCTGAGTAGATGTCTGACTGAGTAAGAGAGAATATGAGTGATTTTGTAAGTGGGAGCATGAGCGTCTGACTGAGTCTGTGAGTGAGTGTGAGAGTGTCTGAATAGTTCTATGAGTCGTTGAATGAGTGGGTTCTGCTCATTTTCTGCTTTTTTCTGCTCAATTCTGAACTTTATTTTGCCTCTTTCTGCCAGTTGCTGATCTTTATTTTGCCACTTTTTGCTCGTTTCTGACCTCTATTTTGCCTCTTTCTGCCCTCTATTTTGTTTCTTTCTACCCAATTCTGATCACTATTTTGCCTCTTTCTGCTCATTGTTGGCCTTTATATTGCCTCTTTCTGCTCGTTGCCAACCACTATTTTGCCTCTTTCTGCTAATTTTGGTCTCTATTTTACCTTTTTCTGCTCATTTCTGATCTCAATTTTGCCTCTTTCTTCTCATTGCTGCCCTTTATTTTGCCCTCTTTCTGCTCATTCCACACTTTTATTCTGCCTCTTTCTGCTCATTTCTCACCTTTATTTTGCCTCTTTCTGCTTGTTTCTTACCTTTATTTTGCCTCTTTCTGCTTGTTTCTCACCTTTTCTGCCTCTTTCTGCTTGTTTCTCACCTTTATCTTGCCTCTTTCTGCTCGTTGCTGACCTTCATTCTGCCTATTTCTCCTTTTTTCTGACCTTTATTCTGCCTCTTGCTGCTTGTTTCTGACCTCTATTTTGCCTCTTTCTGCTTGTTTCTGACCTCTATTTCGCCTCTTTCTGCTCATTGCTGACCTTTATTCTGCCTCTTTCTGCTCATTTCTTACCTTTATTTTGACTCATACTGCTGGTTTCCCCTGGACCACAGACAGAGACTCAAGGTAGGGAGCCAGCATTTCTTTCACACTCAGGGAGCTGCTGGAAATGCAGTTTTCTGTGTGCAAGAGCAATCTTTCATCCCTTTCCTTGCCAGCATGTCTGCAGGCAGGGAAAGAGATGAAACCTTTGCTTCCATCAAGCAAGATCATTTTGTCAGCGCCTGCCTGCTTTTGCTTGGCTGGGACTGTCAAAGCTCCCACAAAGCAAAAGCAAACAGCTATGTCCCGGGGGAGGGCACTTCGGGACATAGCAGTAGCTGGCCCTGGGGGCTGCCGGTCCCCAGGAACACAGGAGGAAGGGCGCACAGATTGCCTCCTTTCTAATTTGTAGGGCCTGTCACGGGGATGTGTTGGTCTCCGAGGACGAGAACGGTCCGAGAGGGGGGCTGCACAGCCCCCCACCCAATTATTTTTTCCAGTGGATGGCCCCAGGTAGCCTGCGCTTCATTTTTTAAAAATTATCAGTGAGAACCACAGGTCCCGCCGATTTAAAAAAAAAAAAAAAATGCTTTCTTTGGCTTTGCAGGGTCATTGTGGGACCCCCCCCCCAAGAGGCCTAGGGGGTCGGGATATTTCTACCCTTCCCCCTTTTCTCTATATTTTATGTTTTTTCGGGGACTTGGCTCAAGCCAAGTCCCAAGATGGTTGACAACTCTTCCTGGTTTGAAATGTCGGCAGCCAATCAGATCTCAGCATGAGATCGGGAGGGGTCATGGATCCTCTCCATCCCTATATATACAATTGGACATTTCTTTAAATATCTCTGCAACTCCTGAACAGATTTTCACCAAATAACAAAAAGGCACTTCCCTGAACATCTGCCTTTCTGCCAAATTTGGTGTAATTCCTTAAGCAGTTCGGGCTGTAGCTGTGTCTAAAGTTCCTATGGAAATAAACATGGGGAAAATGCATTTTTGGACTCTCCCCATTTTCTCCATCCATGCCAGTGGGTAGTCATATTAAATAGATTTCCGTTAATATTTAACACAAAATATCTTTACAGTTTTTTTAAAAGTTTAACACATTTATTCAAATTTCACTGTACTATACCATAAGGAGCTTGCCATCCCTGTGACGGAGCTCTAACTATATGTGAAAACTACTACATAATTTGGCATTATACTTTTACATGGAGTGGAGACCTGTACGTCTCCACTTTGTCAAAGTAGCAATGTACTACAAGGTGTTAGAGTATATTTACAGATGCCGGTTTAAACATGTGCAAATTTACCTTTGTAAATAGACCCCCATAATGTTAAAGTTGCCGCAATATACCAGATATGGCCACCTCATTGCAGTGACAAAGTTATACACGGGATAGCCATAATTACATCTGGGAAGCAGTGTATCTGAATATGCCAGTGTAGGATCAGAAACTGCCCACAGTATTCAAGGATTGTGACCTATTGACTAGGCCACAATTATCTCAGTAAATAAGTACTGCTGTGCCAAGCCAATCATGGCTACTAAAATGCAAGTCTCCCAGCAATATTGCAAGGATGGTTACCATAAGCCATAACCTCATGAGTGGGATTGCCAGCATAATGCCAAAGAGGCCACAATATGTAAAGGCACTCTACCTTCTGTCAGGAAGCGTCCCGTGCAAGGGATCTCAACATCTATGCTTGAATACTTTTCAATCAATCAATCAATCAGGGAATTGTGAAGTGTGCTATTCACCAGTGAGGGTCTCAAGGCGCTGTTGGGGGGGTGGGGGGTGCAGCTCCAGTCAATCGAAGAGCCAGGTCTTCCTGAAGATGTGCAGAGTAGGGACGCGTCTGATGTTGATCGGGAGCTCATTCCAGGTCTTTGCCGCAATGTTGGAGAAGGCTCTTCCACCGTTCTGGCTCTGCTGATGTGTGGGGTTTCGGCAAGGATGAGGTCAGCGGATCAGAGGTTTCTCTTGGGAGCGTGGAAGGAGATTCTTTCATTGAGATATTGGGGTCCAGTGTTGTGGAGGCATTTGTAGGTGTGGGTGAGTATCTTGAAGGTAACTCTCTTCTCGACAGGGAGCCAGTGGAGATCTTGCAGGTGCTAGGTGATGTGTTCATGTCGAGGGATGCTGAGGACGAGTCTGGCTGCGGTGTTCTGTATGGTCTGGAGCTTGTGGAACAGGGATTTGTTGATCCCGGCGTAGAGGGCGTTTCCGTAATCCAGTCTGCTGGTAATGAGTGCGTGGGTGACGGTCTTTCTTGATTCGGTGGGGATCCATTTGAAGGTCTTGCGAAGGATGCGGAGGATGTTGAAGCAGGTGGAGGCGACGGCATTGATCTGTCGGGTCATGTTGAGGGGCGAGTCGAGATTGATGCCGGGGTTCCGGGCATGGTCCAAGGGGGTCGGGGCTGCTGAGGGTGGTGGGCCACCAGGTGTTGTCCCATGCAGAGGGGGAGGGTCTGAGAACGAGGACTTCTGTCTTCTCTGTGTTAAGCTTCAGGCAGCTGCTGCTCATCCAGGATGCAACGTCCTTCATTCCTTCCTGGAAGCTGAGTCTGGTGGTGAGGGGGTCCTTAGTGAGTGAGAGGATGAGCTGGGTGTCGTCGGCGTAGGATGCTATGCTGAGTCCATGCTGTCTGACGATGGCGGCGAGGGGAGCCATGTAGATGTTGAAGAGCGTGAGGCTGAGCGACGATCCTTGGGGTACTCTGCAGTTGTTCTCTGTGGGTTCGGAGAGGAAGGGGTTCTGCCGGTGAGGAAGGAGTGGATCCAGTCGAGGGCGGTTCCCTGAATGGCAGTGTCGTGGACTCTGGCTGTGAGAGTGCAGTGGGAGACAGAGTCAAAGGCTGCAGATAGGTCGAATAGGATCAGGGCCGCGGTGTGGCCTTGGTCGAGGAGGGTGCAGATGTCGTCTGTAGCGGCGAGTAGGGCGGTCTCGGTTCTGTGGATGCTGCGGAATCCCGATTGGGAGGGTTCCAGGATGGACTTTTAGGCATGGTTTTAACATATGGCCAGGTGAGAAAGCATAAATGCCAATTTTGTCTCACGTGCCATGGTGAAGTGCTGCACTCTTCATGATCTGGGTCAGCTTTCAACCAGAGACCTCTACCAATCTTGGACATTTCAGAAATCTAAAGAGGAGAGGAATCCAGAGTGATGTGGCTTGCATAGATCCTGCCAAGTTTTCCCTTATTTATGTGCCAGAAAACCCAGGCATTTACAATCGATGGACACGGTTTTATCACTCTGCTTTCCAACAATTCTCACTGCCTCCCATGTGGGTGTGAACATAATGCACATCATTGGAGTCTGACCAAAACTGTAACCTTTTGAAGACCTTATTGACACTACATTGACTTCACATAGTCCACAGTTTGGCCCAATCCTGTGGTACTGTTTTTATCAATAGAAGTGAACAAATGTTGTGCAGAAGTAATTGTGTGGATCCCGGCAGAGTTCTGGAACACAGATCAAAGTTTGATGTTTGCAGGACATTCTGGGTTAAAAAACCAAGTGGGATCCACTAACATTACAACACCCTGGACTTACATTGATCTCAAGTTTTTAGAAATATCTGTGTTTAGTACGTCCAACTCCAGGCCCAAATGCCACAACTTCCTGCAGCAAAAAAATATGTAAATTTTCGAGGCAAATCCTTAATGTTTCAACATTGCATTTTGGGTCCATTCCTGTCACGAGCGATAGGCCCAGTCACACAGCTGAGGTTGACTTTTTATCAGAAGTGTGAAAACACTAGGTGATAGTAATTCTGTATATCTTGCAGATTCTAGAACGTTCACTCAAAGAAATTAGAAGGAGCTGCAAGAATGTTGACAGCATTTGACATTTGCAAGGCATTCTGGATAGGAAATTGCAGAGGCGTCATTCTAAGTCACACTACCCTGGATTCCCCTGAGTGTCCAGGTTTTAGAAATATGTGGGCTGGTAGGTCTTCTTTGGGGGTGTTGAATTCACACCAAAATACTGCAACTGGCCACATAACCAGATTGGGTGAATTTTCAAGGCAAAATCTTGACGTCTCCAATTTGCATTTTGGGGCCTACCCTGTCACGGTGATAGGCCTAGGGCTACAAGTAGGGTGGTATTTTAATCAGGATACAAGTTATTAGATAGCAATCAATAACATATTTGCCCATGAACAGAAGGGCATACTAAACTCAATGGTATATTTCTTGTGTACATCACCCATCGGAGTAACAAATTACATATGAAAATGTTGGCACCTATTTTAATTTTTTCCCTACTTTCATTCATTATATTTTTTTCACTGAATTGTTTGTTTAGGAAAACCATAAGTGAGCTACACAAATGACTCCTTGCTTATTTTCAAATGCTGTGTACTTTTGAGTAATTCATAGCTTTCCATGTTTATCATTAGTTTTCACACCTGTTTGCACCCCAAACTGTAAGTAGGTAGAAGACATAAACGGCTACCACTTGGAAATATGAACAAAACTGTGATAACAAAAAGATTTTTTACAAATCTGCATGTTCCTGAAAGAAGGGAAAACGGTGATCTTACTATGACACACTTTTTGTTGTGACATTTTTTGAAAACAATACGCTTTCTTTTTCAGCACGTTTGCTCAGTTAAAAAAAGAAAATCATGTATTTTGGCCATTTTATGGGTTCTACAGGTTAAACCAGAAAAACGGGATACCTTTACAACCCCCAACGTGCAGGAAAAAGGATACAAATTTGTCTTCGATACCTTATGTGGAAAAAAAGTTGCAAAGGCTTAAAAAGCAAGCTGCTGCAGACATCATGAAAAGGCTTAGCACTTGTGATGATGGAAGCAATGTTAGGCAAGTCCTAACTTCACTTATGAGTTTCATTAATTTTTGGATTTTTCAACTAAAAATTGTCACTTCATTTTAGATACTGGAAATATAGGGGCATATTATCAAGGGCTTTATCGCCGCTTTAGCTGCACTTTTTGCCGCTAAAGCGGCGATAATTTTATCGCCCTATTAGCAAGCTGTCGCTAACAGGCGTTAGCGACAGCTTTCAGGCGTTAGAGGCCGCGTTTTTCATCGCCTTGCATGTCAGCGATAATTATCGCTAATGACATGAAAGGAAGGCGTTCCCTACTAAAAGCGACTGAAAACAGTCGCTAATCCCACTACCCCCTATTAGCAAGGCAGGCGAAGCGATATAATAATTCGCGCTAAGCGCGTTTATCGCTAGATTTTAACACCTGCTAGTGAGGATGACTTACCTGTTTGTAGTATAGGAGGTGGATTCTAATGCTGAATCCACCTTAGCGTTAATGCGAGAATATCGCTGGTTTTCCAGCGATATTGTCGCATTTTGCCGCTATCGCTGGAATAATCATCGCCATAGCGCTAATTGTTGCTAATACAGCGTTAGCGTGGCAATATATTCCAGCGATAGCTGGCGATAAAATATTTCGCGCTAAGCGCGCTCTGCGATATTTATCGCATTTTGTTGCTAATATGGCCCATAGTTTTCAAAAGTTTAACTGAACTAATTGCATCAGCCCATTCTAATTACACCTTGTGGAATATGCAAGGGCAGTGAGCAGGGGCAGGGGCGTGTTTCATCCCTTACTGAGAAAGCTATAAGAGCTATGAAATCAATGCATGGGATTATTGACCGTCATTACTTCACAGCCTCTTGCATTACAATTCATGGTTAGTAAAGGAACCGCAATGAAAACATCCCCTGATTTCGATCCTTAGCATTATATCTCACTCCATATATCATCTTGCTTGAAAATGGAGATTCTTGGAAGAAGTAAAAACTTTTCTCGTTTTCTTAACGAAGATGTAACTGAGATTTTAAAATGTCATCTCTAAATATCAACAAAGAAGGTAGACACAACGAGTTTTATTTTTCTAAAAATTGTATTGAGATTTACAGTGTAAAATACAGGTATTAATACTCATGTTGGCAAAGTAACGACTGCAGATACAATCGTATATGCAAGTTTAAGAAAGTAATAGCTTCCTTTGTCTTTAGTTGGTATTTATGATATTGGTTGAAAGTTTTATTTACTTAGTGTTAACATTAAGCCACACATTAGCTTGGAGTAAGAAATGCCTAACAACTAAAGGGAACAGTTACATATAGACATAACCTCCTATCGATCTGGGCACCATTCCGATCCATCATTTTACATCCGCTGTTCTAGACAGAGAGCTGCCTTATGCTAATCAGACGTGAACCTGCTCCTCGTGGGAACAGTCTTTCCCAAACTGTCACCAAGTGTGATTACCAGTGGTTTAGGCTTTTTGCAAGTATTACGTTTGTCTTTGTTTTATCACCTTCTGTGGCCAGATGTCGGTCAAGTGCTCACTGTGCCAATCTATGCCTCCCAGATGAGGCCAAGCATAACGAAAATCGGTCTGCGGTTGCCTGTGGTTCTTTCTGGAGGGAGCCTGTTAGTTCGGAAGACCCGTGACTCTGCCCCAACCCACCCTTTACTTCTCACAGCTGTGCTTCATTAACGTATTCCCTAGTCCCTTCTACACATGGAAATAATTCTGTGCTTCAAACGTACTTTCGGTGTGTGCAAAGTCAGTACAACGTGTGCTCTACTAATGCATACTCTTTTCTACTTGTCCTTTGTACGTGTAATCTCTGATCTATTCGTTGTGTCCCCTGTTTCCACTCTACTCTGTGCTGTATTACTCTGAGATTTTTATTATTTCAGCTCTGTGTGTACTCAGTACCCTTTGTGTTTGCTTACTATATACATTTTATAGACCTGATTCAGAAAGGTAAACTTACACATTTGTGGAAGTTTACTCTTTTTCGGTATTCATAAAACTGCAATTTAATAGTAACTTCACGACTCTGCAGTTAGTGCGGAGAACTCCGCACATAAAAAGATAGTACAGGCCTAACTTTTATATGCGGAGCTCTCCGCTCTGCCTCCAGAGTCTCCACAGTTGTAAAGTTACTATTAAATTGCAGTTTTGTGAATACCGAAAAAGAGAAAACGTACATGTGTATGTAAATGTATGTTTGTGAACCATCCCTATGTGTTTTCAGTGCTTTGGAGTACTCAGAGCTCTATGTGCATTGTCTTCCCTGTGCATACCTTGTATAGTTTGCAATCAGCATGTGTTAGGGTTTTTTTGTACTATAGGCCTTTTTTACAAGAAAGTGACGCAGCGAGGCACCGCAAGTCATTTGGCTGAGTCACGCTGCGTCACTTTCACATCACAGGGATGCGCCATATTTACAATATGTTGCATCCCTCTGCGTTCCCCTGCACTGGCGCACAATTGGCTGCAATGTGCCAACGCAGGAACCCTTGCGCCATGGTACAAGGGTGTCTGCATTTTAGGGGAGATTGTTTTTGTGCCGGAAGAGACACCTTCCTGCACAAAAAAAATCATGTGAGGTGCTTTCCTCTTTCATTGTGTGCTGCAGAATGCAGCACTCAAGGAAAGACGAAAAAATAGGAGAAGTATAAGTATTTCTCCTCATTGCACCGCCTTACACCTCCCCTGTGGAGGCATAGGATTCTGATGTATTCCCAGGTTTACAAATTGTTGTAAATCTGGGAATCTGGCAGAATCCATGGGATTGTGTGAAAAGGGGCCGTATTTACAAGGTCACGAAAAGCCATGCACAATGGCTTTATGTGGCCTGGTAAATATGGAGCACCACACTGCACTGTTCGTGTGTCAAAAAATGTGACGCACCAGCGGCGCAAGGGGCTTGTAAATATACCCCTATGTGCTCTACATGTACCATTTTTTCTTGTATATAGGCAATTTATGCTCTGAGCTGTGTGTGTTCTACCTATGCCAAGTGCTCCAATTGTAGTATACATATCGCACACTCTGTGTTGCACACTTAGGGGCTTATTTGTCACCTTGCATAGTCCTGAGTGCCTTGATAAATCTAGAGTAAAGTAAGGCAGCGATTTGTGCAGGGAGGTGGTGCATTCCCAGCAACATCCATGGCATTTTGACACTGCCCCAGATTTACAAGACATCGTAAATCTGAGGCAGTGCCAAAAACATACGCCTCCCCAGGGGAGGCATAAGGGAGGCACATCTAGGAGAAATATCTTTCTCCTTCTTCTTTAATCAGACGTGGAAGGAGCATGTCCGTCGGCCGTATATAATTCGGCGTTATAGCGCGACATTTGATGCGCTTGGGTTCGCGATGCTACCATCCGCGAAACTCCACTATTAGCCACGATTTTTCTACTTGTGATTGCTGACGTGGTCAGCATTGTATGCATATTGAAGACTTGTTGCTAGGACCGTGCACAAGCTTCATCTACCATCCCGGGCGAATATCGTGTGATATCCTAGCTCGTTGGATTACTTCTCGCCCTGAAGAAGCCCTCAAGGGTGAACCGCGTTGGCTGTGTTGCATATATTTACGAATAAAAGATCTATCACATCAAGCCAAAACTTGTTCCTGTCATCGTCACTCCTCTGTGTGTTGTGGACTGAATCCAAAGATTGTTGTGCTTTTGTCTCTGTACATGTGCCTCTCTTAATCCTGTTTCTACCAGACCAATGTATCTACAGCCACTGCTAGGAAACAACAGTCATAGGCCAGCTGGCATGTAGTTACCCTCTAGGCAGAGCCAGATATGTGTGCTGTATTAGCAAAGTGCCCATATCCATAAACCAACACTCAGAGTTGGACACACACAGACAGAAAAACATACTGAAACACGTGTCAGCGCAACTCAATAACAGATACAGTCAGACAGCACACCAAATGGCGCAAATAAAAATATGTTTGCTGGACGGTCAGAAAGAGGCATTGATATAAGGACAGAGGTTTCAACTTCATTTATTCTTTAACCCCTTTGCTAGCAATAGTATTTGTTTTCGCTAGTAGAAAGAAAGGATTAAATGCCTAATCAGCCCTTGGTCTCTGTTTGGAGACTTCACTTCTACTGGAATATCTCAGTCTCCATGCTCATTCAATTATTAAAGAATGACTGGAATGTTGACTGCATGGTAACAATGCAATGTTCTCTGCACACCCATTCCACCCATGGTCACGTTGCTTCAATAATAAATATGAATCAGTGCAATGATGCATGTTCATGTCTTAAATGGCAATATGACATATGTGTTTGCCAGGCCATTCCACTTATTCGAAACATTGTGCACCTGTCTCCACTTGTAATTCAGAAATATATGTTATCACACACAATAATTAATTGAAGCAAATGAGTACCAGCAAATGAGTACCACAATGCAGTGACTTATTATATGGAAGCTAGTGATAAAAAGTGTGGTGCCCTGCATCTATGGAGCAAACTAACTACATATTTAATTATGTATGTAAGTGGTATTTGCATCGTACAGGGTTGTGTCAGTCCAGATGGATGCAGGAATATTGTTCTAAATCACAGGTGCATGGATGGAAAAGGGCCTGTTGCCTTTTTTTCTTTTTACACATCCAGATGTAAAACTGTGAGGGACTGAGCAGTAGTTCTGAAGTCACTTTTGGGAGGAACAGTTTCACCTTTCACTTTTTCGGTCTGGCCTAGACCTTTTGATTTTACTAAAATTATATGTAAAATATACTTACCTAAAAGAACTTTCAACCAGCTTTCTTCTATTGGTCTGTTGTTGTGTCATTCACATTTTGCTTCCTCCCACTACAGCACACAGCATGGGGCAGTAGGTCAGCATACTTAAGCCATTGGGTAACTTCAATTTGAATAACTGAATTTTGCTCTTTCACAAGCAGCACATCCACACAAGGTAGTTTTTGTCAGTGTTTTAGTTTTTACTTTATATTTACTTTAATGTTGCCTTTGTGTTTTGAGCCTGATGTGAGAGCAGGGTGCTTTTGATGTAACCAAGGCACATTCCAGCCTTTTCAGTTCCTGCCTCCTGCCAATGGTCTTGGAAATTGTTTTTGGAATGCCTTTTGTTTATCTGACTACTGCTATTTCACAGCATACCAAAGTCCATTTAAAACGTTTCTTTCTTTGTTTTTTTGTTTCTTAGTTTCTTCCTTCCTTCCTTTCTTTCCTTTTATCTTGCCCACTTTCTTCCTCATTTCTTGCTTTTTGCCTTCTTTCATTCTTTCCTCTGTTCTCTCTTTCTTGCCTTCTTGCTTTCTTGCCTTTTTTCCTCTATTTCCTTCTTTTTCCCTTATTACTTTCTTTATTCTTTCCTGCATTCTTTCTCTCTTTCTTGCCTTTTTTCTTTCATGCCTTCATTCTCAAGGGCAAGATGCTAGCAGCCTATGCCAGATCGATTTGCTTTTTTAGGTCTGTATTGGACAAGACCTTTTGTTTTTACAAAAATTATGTTTATAATAAAGGGCAATGTGTACAAAGCTTTTTTGAGGTTGTAGACAACCCAGTTTGAAGAATCGGGCCATTTGTGACCACAAACATGCTTTTTTTAATGTACCAAAGCACACTGTGATTTGGTAACTTGTTACTGAATCACAATTTGGGTTTGCGAAGCTGTATTTGGAACGTGTGTGTTGAGGTCATCACTTCTAAGTACCAATTCACAGGAGTATGTATTAGTGTTTTGCGACTGAATTAAGGTCGCAAAACATTTTTTTTGGTGCAACTACTGAAAGGTATTGGTAACCACTCGGAAATGGGAATGGGTCCCCATGGGACCTTTTCCTCTTTGAGAATGTCAAAAATATATTTTTAAGAGCAGGCACTGTCTCCATGGACCACTGCCTTCTGTTAACAAATACATTTTTTAACCTTTATTTTCTTTTCAAACACATGCCATCTTCCTTTAAGTAAAACGGGATGCATTTCAAAGAAAAAAGATTGCTTTATTTAAAAGCAATCACAGACATGATGGTTTGCTGGCCGCAGCAGGCCACTATCCCTATGATGGCTATCATTCCTAGTGGGTCACAAACAGTAACCTACTTCATTAATATTCAAGAGGTAGGTCAATTTGCAACACTAGGAATTGAGGAATTGTGAATTTCAAATTTAAAGTTTAGTTAATTAAGAAGAGTGTTTACCAAATAGCAATTCGGTAAAAATCACTAATTGGAAATCGTTATTCTTAATGTTCACATATGTTGCCCATAATTACTTATAGGGGTTTCCAGCCAGACTTCATCCATTGGTATGTAGCTGTGCCATTCGCATTTGCTAAGGGGCAATGCATCAGTCCACTTCAGCCTGGCTGACTTCACTACAAGTTACAGCATGCTGCCCTTTCACAAGGAGCACATCCACACACAAAGTAATTCCCTTCAGTGCCAGGGAGTACTATGGTAATATGCGGCTTTTTTTGTTCCAAAAATCCTTTTTTCCTTAGCCAATATTCTATTTTACATTGATGAGGGGCTCGAAGCTTCCAAAACAATAAAGGTTAACAAAAACCATGCCAAATCAAAATGCAAATTGCAAAAAGTCTGGCAGCCATCACCGGACCTATTGGCTTTGACAGTGTTTGTTCATGTATTGATTAATTGCTCTTCTACTGCCTATCTCTTTGAGATTGAAAAGTGTAATATGCAATGAATTGTGCACATGCTGGTAACTTAACACACTCCACTTTCCCTCCCAGGCGTCTAGAATTCGAGAGAAAGAAACACATTTTGATTTGAAGCATGTGATTGACAAAAGCTTTAATTAAATTCTTCTTCAATAATTTATACCAGACAAAGGGGTCGATTCTGATTCGGGCCGGAAAAAGCACCGACCGACTCGGATCCGGAAAAAATACCGACCGACACGTACCCGTGGCGCCCGACACGCCAAGTACGATGCAAGGCGCGAAAAATCCGACCGACACGTAACGAAACCAAGTCGACCGACCGAGCCGCACGGAAAATAGCAATCCGGCCGGAAAAACACGCGAATCCAACCGACCGACACGCACCCGGAACAAATCCGACCAAAACGTACACGCTAACTCCAAACCGCAAAGTACGATGCAAGGCGCGAAAACCACGACCGAGTCGGACGGAGGACAAGCCGTACGACCGACACGCATACAAAACCGAGCCGAAGCAACACAATACACGTACGCAGCATAGAAAACTGCACAAACACAGCGTGAACGAAACGGAAAACACCGTACGAGACCAATGCAGGGTCCGACTCGGTCACAAGAACGTTTCCAACATACACAAACAGCACAAAGGAAAAATCAACCAAAAAAGGCCAAACATGCAATTACCAAGCCAATAAATACTGGGGGGACAGAGAACAAGGACACACCCACAACTCCACCTATATAAAGGACACAAATCACTACCATGAGCCTTTGCAAATGCCATTCCACTGCCAGCACCCAAGAGAAAGCAACCACACACCCACAGCTCATCCCTCACACAAGCCACACACCATCAGCACACCAACAAATACCTACCTCACATACACCCAGCACAACACACACCCACACACCCTCACCTGCACACCAACACACACATCACCCACCATCACCACCCATCACCATGCCCCCCAAGAAGAATCCCAAGTTCCTAGATAGTGAATTGGAAGTCATGGTAGACGAGATCCTCAGGGTGGAGCCACAGCTGTTTGGCACTCTGGTCCAACAGACCCCCATGTCGCAGAAAACCAAGATGTGGGAGAGGATCATCAACAGGGTGAACGCCCAATCACCATGTCGGCGCACAAAGACGGACATCCAGAACAGGTGGTATGACGTGCGCAGGAGGGTACGGGACATGCTGAAGAAAGACTACATCAACAGCCAACACACCGGCAGTGGCCCTCCTGCCAAGCCAATATACCTCAGGCCCTGGGAGGAGAAGGTGCGGGCCATCCTTCCGCCAGTGAGCCTATATGGACTAGAGGACATCCCAGAGCCTGGTGAGTACACAACAAATGTACACAATAAACTGCCACAAAACACACACATCACTGTCAAGGGAGAGTCAAACCATGCACTCATAGCAATTACACAGCAACTAGAACAGAATCATCCCAAAATGTGTATGTCAGTCAGATAAACACAACACATGCCATCAAAAAGTCACATCCAACTGTGCCAACACATGTACAAACACAACCACAACTACAGCTAGGCACTGGCACAAATAGAACCAACACACACATCCACACATGTAGCCACCACAACAACACCAACACACAGTGAAGACCACTCAAAGGAAGGAATTCTGTGTGTGCTGGCCAAGTCAGTGTAGCCAATAGCATCATGGGAGTCGCAGTCACACATATTGCCCGCCCCAAAACTGTCCCATCAACACCACCATGAACCATGCGCACATCACAGGGAGTGGAGAAGGACTCACAAGATGGCTGACACTGGCTACTGCTGTGGGGAGCACAAGGCCCTGCTGCCAACTGTGCACCAACAAACAGCAGGACACCACTGACTGACATCCTGAGAGACAACTTACACTCCCTGCAATGCAAGCACGTTCCATGGTGGGATATCTGGCTGGCTGGGTGGGAAGGGGGACTTGCAGCACTGACTATAGTCACCAGCACCTCCCCTCACACCCTCCCCAACACAAACTCCACAGTACCCACCTGGTAGAATGCAATGCCCTCCATCCTAACACAAGATCCCACAAAGCACCACCACCCTGGGTTATGTTGTGTGAAGCACAGGGACACTCTTGGGACTCTTAGCCAAACAACTGCCAGGACAACACTCCCAGCCATCCTGTCAGCACAGCCAGCCCAACCCACAGGGAAGCAGAGTCAAAAGGAAGGAAGCATGGGCATGCTGGGAAGGGGGTGGAGGCAATAGCATGATGGGAGTCGTAGTCACAGACATTGCTCAGCCTCACAACTGGCCCATCAACACCACCCTGAACCATGCTCACATCACAGGGAGTGGAGAAGGACTCACAAGATGGCTGACACTGGCTACTGCTGTGGGGAGCACAAGGCCCTGCTGCCAACTGTGCACCAACAAACAGCAGGACACCACTGACTGACATCCTGAGAGACAACTTACACTCCCTGCAATGCAAGCACGTTCCATGGTGGGATATCTGGCTGGCTGGGTGGGAAGGGGGACTTGCAGCACTGACTATAGTCACCAGCACCTCCCCTCACACCCTCCCCAACACAAACTCCACAGTACCCACCTGGTAGAATGCAATGCCCTCCATCCTAACACAAGATCCCACAAAGCACCACCACCCTGGGTTATGTTGTGTGAAGCACAGGGACACTCTTGGGACTCTTAGCCAAACAACTGCCAGGACAACACTCCCAGCCATCCTGTCAGCACAGCCAGCCCAACCCACAGGGAAGCAGAGTCAAAAGGAAGGAAGCATGGGCATGTTGGGAAGGGGGAAGAGGCAATAGCATGATGGGAGTCGTAGTCACAGACATTGCTCAGCCTCACAACTGGCCCATCAACACCACCCTGAACCATGCTCACATCACAGGGAGTGGAGAAGGACTCACAAGATGGCTGACACTGGCTACTGCTGTGGGGAGCACAAGGCCCTGCTGCCAACTGTGCACCAACAAACAGCAGAACACCACTGACTGACATCCTGAGAGACAACTTACACTCCCTGCAATGCAAGCACGTTCCATGGTGGGATATCTGGCTGGCTGGGTGGGAAGGGGGACTTGCAGCACTGACTATAGTCACCAGCACCTCCCCTCACACCCTCCCCAACACAAACTCCACAGTACCCACCTGGTAGAATGCAATGCCCTCCATCCTAACACAAGATCCCACAAAGCACCACCACCCTGGGTTATGTTGTGTGAAGCACAGGGACACTCTTGGGACTCTTAGCCAAACAACTGCCAGGACAACACTCCCAGCCATCCTGTCAGCACAGCCAGCCCAACCCACAGGGAAGCAGAGTCAAAAGGAAGGAAGCATGGGCATGTTGGGAAGGGGGAGGAGGCAATAGCATGATGGGAGTCGTAGTCACAGCCCTACATCCCCCACCACATGGCCCAGCAAGCTCACACTCACGCATGCACATCCCACAGAGAGTGGAAAGGCCCATCAAAGATGTCTGACACTGTTGCTGTGTCGTGGCGAGCACAAGGGCATGCTGGGTACTGCACACCAACCAACAGCAGGACACCACTGTCAGCCATCTTGCCATTGCCCTCACACCCACACCCACTGAACTCCACACAAAAGCAAGTAAGTATGGGAATGCTGGCAAGTGGGGTGGAGGCAATGGCATGATGGGAGTCGTAGTCACAGACATAGCTCACCCCCACAACTGTCCCATCAACACCACCCTGAACCATGCTCACATCACAGGGAGTGGAGAAGGACTCACAAGATGGCTGACACTGCCTACTGCTGTGGGGAGCACAAGGCCCTGCTGCCAACTGTGCACCAACAAACAGCAGGACACCACTGACTGACATCCTGAGAGACAACTTACACTCCCTGCAACGCAAGCACGTTCCATGGTGGGATAACTGACTGGCTGGCTGGGTGGGAAGGAGGTCTGGCTGTCAACTAAACACAAGCAATGCAGACCATGTTCACACCCCAGAAAATACATAGAAATGCCCAAATAATGCAGGACAATGTGCCACACCAATATCAACCCCTGACTGTGACGACTTAGGACAATGCAATGTACAGGCCCGCACCCAGAGGCACAGTCACAACTGTCATGTGTGTCAACCACTGATGCCTGCAGAAACATGACATACATTGTTTGTGTCTCCCAAAAACAGGTGATGATGGGGACACAGCAGCAGACGCTGAGGAGTCCCAGTCCCAGGCTGAAGAGGATGCCGAGCTCACTGGCGTCGTACAGCCTCTGTCCTCCTCGGACGATGATGAACAACCTGGCACATCCGGTGCAAGTCAACATGCAGCACCAGCAGGACCACCAGCTGCAGCACCAGCAGGACCACCAGCTGCACTCCCTGCACCCACCCCTACAACGACTGTCACCACGAATACCATCCCTGCCGACATGGACAGAATAAGGAGCAACACCAGCACAGTGACCCTGGACCAACCTGGGGCCATGGACACCACCACCACCACCAACCCCCAAGGTGGACCAGGGTTATCTGTGCGTGCCACTGCACACACTGCACATGTCAGCAGGGGTGGTGGGAGGGGTGGGAGACAGAGGTCGCTGCTTGCAGACGTTGCTGGTGTGCATTACGACCCACAACTGGTACGCATAGCTGATGCGTACCAGTCCAGCACCGGAGAGCTCAGCCAGGTAGTGGGGCTCCTCAGAGACATCAAACAGCAGCAGGCTGCCCATCATGCCCGCTTGGACTCCCACATGTCCCACGTGGAGTCACACATGTCCCGTGTGGACTCACACATGTCCCGCGTGGAGTCCAAGTGGGATGCACTGCATGAGATGACGGCGGTGCACAGGGACATTTTACAATGCCTCCGCCAGATGAACAGCAACCAGTCCACACCTCCCTGTGTGCCAACAACATCTGGTGCCGAACAAACTGCAACTGCCACAGGGAGGGAGGAGGACTCTGGCGGAGAGTCCCCTGCACCGCAGCAGCCTGCACTTGAGGGCCCCCCCAAGAAGAGGGGTCGTCCGAGGAGGGAAAAGTGAGAGGCCGATGGCCAAGCGCAACTCCCAGGAAGCCTGAACCTGTTCTGGATGTTCGCCTTTGTGCACAGACTGTTCACCCTGTTGACGGCAACACTACTCCCACACATTGCATGGGGAGTACAAGTTGGACCAATGTGTCAGACAACTGTGGCCCCGATACTGGGGATCCTGTCTACCCAGACTTTCAATTCACCTAGGAACTTGGGATTGCAAGATTCATGTACAGCACAACCCATCCTATGCACTATTAACACAAATGTATCACAATAAACACACTAATACACCATACTTGCCTCTGTCGTGATTCCAACGTGGGTGCTGTTATGGGGATGATGAACTGCAAAATTACACTGTGTATGCGAACTGCAACAGCAAGGACAACACAGGCATGTGAGTAAAGGCAACGTGACACATATGAGGGAGACACACCACCAGGGCTACACAACACATACACACCTAGGCCATCTGACTCATTGCCTACACTGATGTTGCCAGGGAAGACGGTGCAATGCACAGACACCACACCCATTCCCAGTTGTAGTCAAGTAGCCCACAGGTGCAGTAAGCAAATGGCAGTCAAATGTGTGACCACAGACAACGCACATCACTAAGTGAAGCACAGGTTTATTACACAGTAGCAACATGCCGTAACCACTACAGATGCAAGGTAACCCCACCTGGTAGCGGGCACACAGTCAACAACTGTAGACGGAAGGAAGTCCATGGGTGTGGTGCACATCACCTGTAGGGACACAACAGCTACCAGCCTGGATGTGCAATCACGTCGTCGGTGGACACAGTTGACCAAACGAATCTGAAAGTACCCTGTGAAGGACAGAAATGACACACAGTCAAAAGCAATGCAGTACAGGACAGAACAGCAAAACTCATGCACAATACATGTTACAAGATACCCACCCAGAACCAAGTTAGCATGTCAACACTGTTGGGGAGTACAGCCCACCTGTAACCACACATCGCAACACACATCCAGTCAAGTAGCCCATGGACACACTCCAACAGCGCCAGAGCCCCACCCACACATCATGCCAACTCACATCATTGACATGACACCTCAGGATACTCACATTCAGCTAAAGAAGTTGGTGATGAGCTGTGTGCGGACATCACCATCACCATCATCATCATCATCATCGTCACTGGCATCGTGGTCCAGGCCAGGATCCTCCACAGGTGGCGGATGTTGGTCATCGTCATCCTGGATGAGAGGCAACTCCTTCCGCACTGCCAGGTTGTGTAGCATGCAGCAGACGATGATAATCTTGCACACTTTCGCAGGGGCATATGGGAGGGACCCTCCGGTCTTGTCCAGGCAGTGGAAGCGGCTCTTCAGGAGACCAAAGGTCCGCTCAATCACTCTCCTGGTCCGACCATGTGCCTCATTGTAGCGCATCTGGGCAGGTGTCACAGGGTTCCTGAGGGGTGTCAGCAACCACGGCATGTTGGGGTATCCCGAGTCACCTACGGACAGACAAGTGCACATCAGCTGACTTGGAAAAGTGGGCGGAATACTACAGATCAGATCACACACAATGGCACAAAGTCAGTACACACCGACAAGCCAGGCACGCTGGTTCTGCATCTGTGCCATCATCCTGGGGATGCGACTACTCCTCATCACAAAGGCATCGTGTGCTGAACCAGGGAAACGGGCACACACGTGTGTGATGGTCATGTCTGCAAGACACACCACCAGTGCATTGACTGAGTGGTAGTGCTTGCGGTTCCTGTAGGCCTGCTCCTGGGCCTGTGGTGGTACCAAAGCCACATGTGTCCCATCAATGGAGCCAATGACATGCGGCATCCTCCCCAGGGCATAAAAGTCACTCTTCACGTCAGTGAGTCGTCGCAGTCTAGGGAAATAGATGTACCGGTTCAGGAAGAGCAACATTGCCGCCAAAACATCGCGGAGCACACGGCTGAACATGGTCTGTGACATCCCACCAGCAGACGCCACAGTATGTTGGAAGGTACCGGTGGCAAAGAAGTGTAGGGCTGCCATCACCTTCACCTTGGGGGTCAGCGCTGTAGGATACGGCCGGCCAGGCTGCAAATGTGGGGACAACTGCACTGCCAAATCCTCAATCAGCTGCCTGGTGAAGCGGTACCGTCGGATGCTGTCCCGTTCCACCATCGTTGCCAGGTCTGGGAATGGCCGATGGACAGCAGGAGCCCTGCAGTGCAGAGGAGAAGTAAGCAAGATCGTCAGTCACCCCACATATGCGGCATTGAACACACTCAAGATCCCAACATACATCATCATGAGGCACAACTACATGAAGTGTGCAGTACCGGAAGGACATGTATGGTACATACATGGCCAACATCTGTCAACACGGTCCTACAGGTGGCATCAATTTGTCCCAGGTTGGCCCATTGGATATCATGATGCCGTGTCACAGTCACCCCCCACAGTGACATGTGAGGACAGATGTGCCCCAGGCACCACAGCTCAACGACAGGTACATTCCCAGGGACCCTGTAATGCCACATGGACACTGGCATCACCTGGAGTATCATGTGTACACCACAGCAAAACAAACATGACCCCCACAGGTAGTGGCCACACTTGCCATGGCAGGACAGACATGGACGTCTGTGACACACACGCACAACATCAGAGTCCATGCACACACAACGTGGATGTGGAGACTGTCTCCCATTGTGCACATGAAATCAGAGACATTGTAAACACTACATGCACAAAGACTGTGGAGGGCCATCACTATTGTGCCACTGGGACACCCTGGCTCAAACATACCGTCCCACATGGGACTCACGGGGTATGTGACATGACATACACAAACACCACTGTGAAATGTGACCATGACACATGCACAGATATGAACAGTTGCACATCACAGTGGTCATGTACACGTAACACCCAGGATCCTGTCCCCATGAACACGTGCACAGCCTGGGGGTGGCTGCCCACAGGTGACACCCACAGGACAACATGTACACCAACATACACACAATAGGAAATGCAGCCTTACATGCCTTATGATAAGGTTTGGACAGGCTGTCGTGATGTAGGTGTGCCCCTCACTCCCTGGGAGCTATCTGTGTCTGGCATATGTCCATCTGAGACAGGCATGCTGACCTATGCCAGTCACATGTACAGTGATGCGTTTTACCGCAATGGACCGATCGGTGCCTCCGGCCGGCCCATTGCCTTCAATGTGTGCGGGTACGCGTTGTACCCCTGTGCGCGTTGTACCGCAATGGACCGATCGGTGCCTCCGGCCGGCCCATTGCCTTCAATGTGTGCGGGTACGCGTTGTACCCCTGTGCGCGTTGAACTGCAATGGACCGATCGGTGCCTCCGGCCGGCCCATTGCCTTCAATGTGTGCGGGTACGCGTTGTACCCCTGTGCGCGTTGTAACCGCAATGGACCGATCGGTGCCTCCGGCCGGCCCATTGCCTTCAATGTGTGCGGGCACGCGTTGTACCCCTGTGCGCGTTGAACCGCAATGGACCGATCGGTGCCTCCGGCCGGCCCATTGCCTTCAATGTGTGCGGGTACGCGTTGTACCCCTGTGCGCGTTGAACTGCAATGGACCGGTCGGTGCCTCCGGCCGGCCCATTGCCTTCAATGTGTGCGGGTACGCGTTGTACCCCTGTGCGCGTTGAACTGCAATGGACCGATCGGTGCCTCCGGCCGGCCCATTGCCTTCAATGTGTGCGGGTACGCGTTGTACCCCTGTGCGCGTTGTACCGCAATGGACCGATCGGTGCCTCCGGCCGGCCCATTGCCTTCAATGTGTGCGGGTACGCGTTGTACCCCTGTGCGCGTTGAACTGCAATGGACCGATCGGTGCCTCCGGCCGGCCCATTGCCTTCAATGTGTGCGGGTACGCGTTGTACCCCTGTGCGCGTTGAACTGCAATGGACCGATCGGTGCCTCCGGCCGGCCCATTGCCTTCAATGTGTGCGGGTACGCGTTGTACCCCTGTACGCGTTGTACCGCAATGGACCGATCGGTGCGCACCCATTGACAATGGGCTTGCCTGGCAACGGACGCGTTTTCGAATTTCGAACGAGTCGGTTGCTGGAAATTCAGTTGGTCACCCACAACAATGTTGCAAAATCATGTATGTCATGAAGTTGAAGATTTGAAGGATGCTGTGGGCGTGTTTTGGTGCTGCTATTCCATGGATTGGCCAGATTCAGAAGATGCAAACGACTTGGACCTATCACTTTGGACACAAGGGACAGGATCTGCCTCTCCAGCACATATATATTGCTGGCTGTTCCCCTGAGAGCCCACTTGCCTGCACTACATGCTCCAAGACGACATCTGCCACTGCACTGCTGCTGTCTCTGCCCCTCTGGACCCTGCAATGGCACGTACTGTGGAGAGAGCCCCAGCCTTCAGCCTTGAGGAGAACCAGGCCCTGCTGGACAGCCTACTTCCACAGTACAGCAAGCTGTATGGGACACCAGGGGAGCAGGTGAGTGTCCTGTGCACTGCCTTTCTGAATGTGCATTTTGTCTGACTAGCAAGGCTGAGAGTCTGCACGCCACTGGCTAGCAGGCTCACTGAGTAGTTGTCACCCCCCATAGTGTGTAGTGACTTGCACTGGACAGGTATGGTGCAGTGACAGTGCTTCTGAACAGGGTTTTACTCCCCATGCAATGATACCATGTAGTGACTTCTGGAAAACTGTCCATGGGCAGCCGTGCACTGCCTGTGTACACCATGTGCCCCTGTGATTGCGACATGTATATGCAACTGTGTCATGCACGGATATGTTGCATGTGTAGTAATGGCCTTATCACTTTGTCATCCTGACAGGCTTCTGCCCATCGGAAGCAGGAGATATGGAAGGACATCGTCCGGGCTGTCCGGTCCGTGGGGGTCTACAAGCGCCGGATCCGCAACTGCCAAAAGAGGTGGCAGGACCTTCGGGGCTGGACCCGGAGGATTGCACGGGTCCAGCTGAAGCTGTCGCCTCCTCGCAGGAGGGGCGGAACACGGACCCTGACCCCCACATGCTCAGGATCCTGGCGGTGGTCTTTCCAGACCTGGATGGGCAGCTGAAGGCCAGAGAGCAGCAAGGAGGGGGTGAGTCAAAGACTGCACTGTGAACTCTGTCTAACATGCTATGTGCCCTCCTCGGGCCTGGTTAAACTGCCACAGTACAGCAGTCATGTTGTCCAGGAGCCATGTCCCTCTATTGTGCACTGCCCACTCCTCATCTGATACCCAGGTGTGGCCCTTACATGCAGGGAATTCTGTCACTTAGGACTGTGTCCTTGCAGTTTGCTTGACTCAAGGTGGGAGACAGCATCTGTTTCCCTGACTCTGTGGTGGGCATCATGGGTGGGTCCATTGCTTACACAATGCCTGTATTCTGACATGTATTCAGCGTGTTACTTTGATCTGTGGTCCAATTGCTGAGCTGATCCACCACATGTGGCTGGGGTATCTGGCACACACCCATGCTGCGGGTGGGAACAATGTTTGGGCCCCAGGAGTATGTATATGACGTGTGTCACACATACTTAGCCAGCTGCCTACAGTCCAGGGCTCATCCCTCATTCATGTGGGGCTGGACAGTTATGCCTACTCCAGGCCATACAATACACTCTGTACTCCCACTCCCGTGTATCAGCTGACACATTGTGCGCAGTGATTTGACCCCTCAGGTGTCTGCCTCTGTGTCAGTGTGCTGTGGATTAGTCGCCAGGACTGCTGTGGAGTTTCTTGGTAGGGGCTCAGCATGCCACTGGAGATGTGACCATAGGAGACGATACTTGTGTGACACATAGGTGTCTGATCAGCTGCCCATGCAGACTGGGGCATGTGAATGTGAAGTTCAGGCAGCTGTTCCCCATGCACAGCAGAGTGTGAGGGGCTCAGGTTCAGAGGGTAGTGTCACAGGTCTACCATATGTCCAATAGGTATGACCTGGACAGATGAGGGTTAAGAGGATGTGTTGTGGGGGGATGTACATGTGCACTTGTGCAGCTCCAGGACTTGCATTCCCCATGACCTACTATTGTGACACAGTGCAGAGTGTTGTTGTCTGGCTGCAAAGTCATACATCACTGAGACAGTGATGTATGACTTTGCAGTCATGCCTCCGCCATGGCATATGTCTACTGATTGGTGAGCCTGCAGGGGAGTGACATGTGCTACATGCACACCATAGTGGCGCTGGCTATCAGGACATGGGTGCATCATGGTGTCTGTCGCTGGTATGCATCACATGCATTTCCTATTTGACTCTGGGCATCCCTTTCATCCGGAAACCTGTACTGACTCAGTGGCAAGAGCTGTGATGTGTGCATGTCCACATGCCACACTGTGTCCTCTGCACTGTCCAACTACTGTGTACTTGGTGCATGTGTCAACACTGGGGTGTTGCAATCCAACAGACACCAGACAGATGGGTGCAAGGCCATGTGGGATGTGAGTGCCATGCTTGGCATCAGACTGACAATTGACTTCTCCTGTTCAATTAGGGCACTTTTAGCAATGTACAACTAATGATGCCAGGGCTTGCTCTGTGATGTGCTGTGCTCACAGTGGTGTGTGCGTTATGTGCAGGTGACTGATGTCTGTCTGTTTCCCCATTGTTTGCAGATACATCCATGGCCACGGAAGGGGACAGCTCCACGGACCAGGAGGAGCCAGAGAGCCAGACTGGGTCAGCAGCCGAGGAGTGGTCGGAGGGACCCAGTGGCACGGAGGGCGAGGGGAGCCACACCGAGGAGTCCTCAGCAGCATCCACCTCAGCTGAGGACCAGAGCAACTCGGAGGATGACTCCCTTGTGGAGGCGGGTGTCAGCAGCCACCACACCCCAGCTAGTGTTGCTGTCCCCGCCACCACCAGCACCACCACCGCCCTCCCATCGGCTCCCATTCCCCAGGTCCGTGGAGGCTCCCATGTCCGGGAGCGTGTCTCCTTTGGGCCAGGCACCGCACCCCCTGCCCCTGTGTCCCCTGCTGCCCTGAGTGAGGAGTCTGTGTACCTCCTTCGCCAGCTCCATGTAGGGCAGACAGCCATGCTGAGTGTCCTCCATGCGCACACCGCGCTGTGGACTCAGCTGGTGTCGTTCATGGAGGGCATCTCATCGGGCATGTCTGACCTACAGAGGGGCAATAGGTCCATGGACTCCTCCCTGACGGCAGCAGTGTCCCTCCTCAAACGGTCCCTCACCCCTCCTGCCTCTGCTCCATCCACACTCCCCAGCACCTTACCCATCCCAAGCACACACACACCGGCACAGGCACACACCAGCACACACACATCCAGCACACTGACACACACGCCAATGACAAAACGCACACGCACGCACATTCAGGGGACTGAAGCCAGACTCACAGGGGATGGGGCCCTGGAACACACACACGCATCCACATGCACTGCGCAGTCCTCAGTTCCCTCTCCCTCCAAAGCACCCTCCCTTGCCTCACCTGCAACCCCAAAGTCACAGCAGCTCTTCCTCTGTGACCTCGGCCTCTTCCCCACCGATGAAGCTGCTCCAGCATCCCGGGGGAAGAGGAAGCCCACCCACACGGAGCAGAGTGCCCCTCGCACCCGGACACCCTCCCCCAGGCGCAGACGGACTGAGGCCCCCACCCGCAAGTCCCCCGGAGTCCTAAGAGCAAGACCCCGCCACCGCCCTGCAGCTCAGGCACAAGGTCTCCGTCCTCCATCCCTCAGGCCCCCACTGCACAGGTGCCCCCACCACACCCTGCCCCAGGTTCCCCCACCCACAGATATACCATCCCCAAGAGGATCAGGCCTTCTCCCCTGCCACTTGCTCTCCCAGCACCACACCCCCCGCTGCGCTTGTCTGTGCCACTGATGTGGTGAGGGTGTCCTCCCCCTCTGTCCAACCCACCTTGCCTGTTCCCCATTCTCCTCCCCTGGAGGTAGGCACTGCAGTGGAGTCCACTACCGCCCTGTCTGACTTGGGCACTGCAGTGGCGGACCTGTCCACTCCATCTGCAGGGTCCACTGCAGTTGTGCCGGCACCCACGACATCTGAGTCATGCCCCCAGTTGTGCCGGCACACACCATGTCAGACACCTCCACTGCAGTTGTCAGTGGCTCTCCAGCACCCACCACCCCTTCCCTGACTCCCCCTGGTGAGCCCTGATCCTGTCCCTGCGGTGCCTGGCCTGCCCCCCGGTTGCCCCTCCTAGTGGATTGTCCCTGGTTTTGTGCAGGCATGCGTAGGGTGACATCTGCCAGTGTCACCCTGTTTGAACTTTGACAATGGACTGGCCATTGGCCTTTGCTCTATTTTTTCTGGACGTCGTTTTCAATCAACACATATGCTGAATAAAGCAACTTTCTTTTCTCTAGTGCTCATGCTTCAGATGTACATGTTGTTGGTGCTGCTAACCATGCCCTTGCTGCAGTGATGGTGATATCTGGTCTCATGATTATGAAGTGTTACTGTGCAGGAACCCATGTGGTCCAGGGGGAATGTGTCCTATCATGTGGTGTATCCATGTCATCAATAGCAGCATCTGAGGGTGTCATGTGTTCAGTATTTGGCAATGGGTTTCCTACTTACATTAGCAATTTCACATCTGTGGCTTCCACCCCTGCACATCTGTTGTGCCTGCCATCGTTGCATTTGTCTACTTCCCTGACCGTGTTGCCATCTCCACTGGACATGCAGGTTTGGGCATCAATGGGGAAGGACTCATCCGTGTAGTCAGTGCAACATTGCTATACAAGTGTGTTGGATCTGTGCTGATGATTCCGTTGGCACATCCATGACCAGGCTGATGTGATGGGAGCCCTCATTTGGTGCTAATTGTTGATTGTGTGACCAAGTGCTCAGCTGACATGATGGGGCCCTACTGAGGCAACATATGGCACAGCTTTCCTCACACAGGAGTGGAGTCCCCTCATGGCAGTGTGTACACGTGGGACATTGCCTGCGCCCAAGGTGTGTGTTGTATGTGCATGTCTGTTTGTTCACTTCCATTTATCTGCGCATGCTGTGATCCCTAGTGTTGTACCTGTTTGTGATGCTTGCTGACTTGAGCTATGTTCCCCCAAAGTCTTCTCCCTGTGTTCTCTGTGATGTGGGTGCATGGCACATTACTGGTCATCAGGGTGTCACCCATAGGTGTGTTTGCTGTCAGGGCTGAGTTTGTGTGCAGACGCAGATGGGTCACAGTCAGGTTTCCCCTTGGCACTTGTTGTTTGCCCCTGTCATGTGATTTTCAGTTCGTGTTATCTTTCAGTGATTGTGACACGTTGTGTGTGTGACTGCTGGCACTCCTCAGGGTCCGGGCTGCAATGTTGGTTGTTGTCTATGTGTGTTCTTTGTGGGTGACCTTGGCTTCTTCATTGGTGTGTGACTGTGGCTGGGATCCCATTGGTTGGTGTGGTATTGCCGTCATGTCCATGTACAGCGTAGTGTGCAGTGTGTCAGACATTCAGGAGTCTTGTTGAGTGGCCATGTGTGATGTGTTTCTGCACCTTGGTTCCCACCCACCACCCTGGAATAGTCATGGGTGCATGTGCAATGTCACCAGTGCATGTGTACTTCACTGCTGCACATTGTTAGAGGTCAAGGGGTGTGGTCTTGAGTGTGTGCAGATGGGAGTTGTTGCCCAGCTAGTCCCCTGCCTCCATGTTGGCCTTGGCTTACTGGCCATGCTGATTGATTTGTGCTTGTGTAGGTGTGATGGTAGTTTGTTGCTCAGGACACCTGACTGTGGTTCACAGTGTGAACGACATTTAGCTTTGTCATCACAGTGGGATTTTTATTCAGCCCAGGGTCACCACATTGTGGGGGCCCTGGGGGTGGTGCTGTGGTGTGTCTGTGTCTTGCTGTGTCAGTTGTTGTTCCTACGTGCCTGTGTGACATGTGTGTTTTGTGCTCCCTCTCAACTGACAATGCCTGCTTGCCCACATAGGGGATTTGGATCCATGAGTTACCTTAGTGTGGCAGTGTATGCACATCTGTATGATTGGTATTCAGCTCTCCTCATGTGTTGTGTGGTTGCCTGGGGACACTGGCACCCCCACCCCTCACCTGCTGTGTATGATGACAGTGTTGGTCTGCCTGTTTGTGTTTGTGCATCTGCACCACTGCATTGGCATATCTTGGGTGTGCCATTGGCTGTATGTTGTTTGGTGTGTTTCCCCTGCTGTCCCTGGGACTCCTAGGTCATCGGTCAGCACAGTGATCATGGTTTGTGTGTCCCATTGCTGCCATGGTATGGTATCTGTTCACCTCACATCTGCTGTCTCCACAGGATATCTGCATTTGTGTGCCCATTGGTGCAAATATGTGGTTCTTCATTCTGATGGTCACTTCTGTCATTGTGTCATTGATGAATGTTGACGGTCTCAGCCCCCATGGGTGTTGTTTGTCTGCACATGGCCAAAGGAATGTCTCATTTGCACTGCAGTATTTGGCTCCCCCAATTTATGTTGCAATGGGACACATACACTACTTTGCCACAGATGAGTTTTTGGTTCTGTGACCAGGAATGATCCATGCAGTTTGGCAGTTGCAGCTCTTTCTTTGTCAACACTTACCTTTTGGTCACTGTGATGATGGGGGTGTAGACCCCATTGTCACAATGGTCAAAATGTGCTTCGGCTATGGACCCCACACTTGCCTTTTGGTCACTGTGATGATGGGGGTTTAGACCCCATTGCCACAATGGTCAAAATGTGCTTCGGCTAAGGACCCCACACTTGCCTTTTGGTCACTGTGATGATGGGGGTTTAGACCCCATTGCCACAATGGTCAAAATGTGCTTCGGCTATGGACCCCACACTTGCCTTTTGGTCACTGTGATGATGGGGGTTTAGACCCCATTGCCACAATGGTCAAAATGTGCTTCAGCTATGGACCCCACACTTGCCTTTTGGTCACTGTGATGATGGGGGTTTAGACCCCATTGCCACAATGGTCAAAATGTGCTTCAGCTATGGACCCCACACTTGCCTTTTGGTCACTGTGATGATGGGGGTTTAGACCCCATTGCCACAATGGTCAAAATGTGCTTCGGCTATGGACCCCACACTTGCCTTTTGGTCACTGTGATGATGGGGGTTTAGACCCCATTGCCACAATGGTCAAAATGTGCTTCGGCTATGGACCCCACACTTGCCTTTTGGTCACTGTGATGATGGGGGTTTAGACCCCATTGCCACAATGGTCAAAATGTGCTTCGGCTATGGACCCCACACTTGCCTTTTGGTCACTGTGATGATGGGGGTTTAGACCCCATTGCCACAATGGTCAAAATGTGCTTCAGCTATGGACCCCACACTTGCCTTTTGGTCACTGTGATGATGGGGGTTTAGACCCCATTGCCACAATGGTAAAAATGTGCTTCGGCTATGGACCCCACACTTTCCTTTTGGTCACTGTGATGATGGGGGTTTAGACCCCATTGCCACAATGGTCAAAATGTGCTTCGGCTATGGACCCCACACTTACCTTTTGGTCACTGTGATGATGGGGGTTTAGGCCCCATTGCCACAATGGTCATGGGCTGCTTGCATTGTGGGTGCCACACACATATATGTGTGGCACATGTGCTAGGGGGTCACATTGTATGTTCAAAGTCATGTTCGGTGTTGTAGGCATTTGACACAGCCTACACACGCTTGTCATGGTGGTGGGGGGATGTCTTTATCTTGCATTCCCTAGGTTGTGGTGTGCTTGTTGTGTCATGCATTGTCCATCCTATGAGTGGGGGTGGTAGTAGTGGTAGGCATCCAGCCCCCCTGGGTGTGGGTGGTAGTAGTGGTAGGCATCCAGCCCCCCTGGCTAAGGGTGGTAGTAGTGGTAGGCATCCTGCCCCCCTGGCTAAGGGTGGTAGTAGTGGTAGGCATCCAGCCCCCTGGCTAAGGGTGGTAGTAGTGGTAGGCATCCTGCCCCCCTGGCTAAGGGTGGTAGTAGTGGTAGGCATCCAGCCCCCTGGCTAAGGGTGGTAGTAGTGGTAGGCATCCAGCCCCCCTGGGTGAGGGTGGTAGTAGTGGTAGGCATCCAGCCCCCTGGCTAAGGGTGGTAGTAGTGGTAGGCATCCTGCCCCCTGGCTAAGGGTGGTAGTAGTGGTAGGCATCCAGCCCCCCTGGGTAAGGGTGGTAGTAGTGGTAGGCATCCAGCCCCCTGTCTAAGGGTGGTAGTAGTGGTAGGCATCCAGCCCCCCTGGCTAAGGGTGGTAGTAGTGGTAGGCATCCTGCCCCCTGGGTAAGGGTGGTAGTAGTGGTAGGCATCCAGCCCCCTGGCTAAGGGTGGTAGTAGTGGTAGGCATCCAGCCCCCTGGCTAAGGGTGGTAGTAGTGGTAGGCATCCAGCCCCCTGGCTAAGGGTGGTAGTAGTGGTAGGCATCCAGCCCCCTGGCTAAGGGTGGTAGTAGTGGTAGGCATCCTGCCCCCCTGGCTAAGGGTGGTAGTAGTGGTAGGCATCCAGCCCCCTGGCTAAGGGTGGTAGTAGTGGTAGGCATCCAGCCCCCCTGGGTGAGGGTGGTAGTAGTGGTAGGCATCCAGCCCCCTGGCTAAGGGTGGTAGTAGTGGTAGGCATCCAGCCCCCCTGGCTAAGGGTGGTAGTAGTGGTAGGCATCCTGCCCCCCTGGCTAAGGGTGGTAGTAGTGGTAGGCATCCAGCCCCCTGGCTAAGGGTGGTAGTAGTGGTAGGCATCCAGCCCCCCTGGGTGAGGGTGGTAGTAGTGGTAGGCATCCAGCCCCCTGGGTGTGGGTGGTAGTAGTGGTAGGCATCCTGCCCCCTGGCTAAGGGTGGTAGTGGTGGTAGGCATCCAGCCCCCCTGGCTAAGGGTGGTAGTAGTGGTAGGCATCCAGCCCCCTGGCTAAGGGTGGTAGTAGTGGTAGGCATCCTGCCCCCTGGCTAAGGGTGGTAGTAGTGGTAGGCATCCAGCCCCCCTGGCTAAGGGTGGTAGTAGTGGTAGGCATCCAGCCCCCTGGCTAAGGGTGGTAGTAGTGGTAGGCATCCAGCCCCCTGGGTGAGGGTGGTGGTGCGCATTTAGGCCCCTGTGTGCATATGTGGCATTGGTGATGGGCATCCCGCCCCTATGGTGCTGCTGTTGCTGGTGTAAGTATATTCAGCATCCCCGTGTGTGTGTGTGATGTGTCGTGTACGTGTTGTATGTGTTTTGTGGTTGGTGTCTGGCTTACCTTCTGCGCCGTACGCGTCCGTGCCTGTTCCGGTAGTAGATGTAGAATATTGGTATGATCGGGACGAAGGGATTCATGGTTGGTTCGTGTCGTTCGTCCTTCTCGTTGCTTCGCGTCGTCCTCGCCGCTTCGCCTCGTCCTCGTCGCTTCGCGTCGTCCTCGTCGGTGCCGTGTTCGCCTCGTAGCCGTGGATCGTGTTGTGGCGCGAATCGGAGCTTATGTGCGCCTCTCCCGGATGCTTTAACGTGCCGTGCGTAGCGACGGGTTCGGCGCGTACGGGAAGCGCATCGTACTTGTCCGGCCGGACGGGGCTGCATTTTCCCTTCCGTGCGACTCGATTCGGCGTTTCCGGATTCGCCTCGGTCGGAGAACAGGACCTGGTTTGGGTGAGTACGGCTCGGCCGGATTTTTTGCTGTTGTGCGCATCGTACTTGCTCGTTCGGTGTGCTGTACGGATCGGTCGGGAAACAGGCTTTCGCATGGCTTTTTTCCCGACCGAATGGTATTGGGTGCGCCTCCGACCGAGATCGGAATCAGCCCCTATGTATTTTCCACAGAAGTACTCTGCAATATAAAATAAGTTTAATTGGATTTATTACATAATAGAAGATTCACAAAGAATGCCATATAGTAACTGAAAGTCATTATTTGTATTTATTCTTCCTGTCGATGGGGAGGGGGGGCGACAATCTTGTCTTCCACAGCAGTCATGCCTAATGCACCTGCAACATATGATGCAGGGCAGAGAAGCCATTTGTGCAGGTAGAAAACAAATTAGTTATGACACTGTACAACATGCAAACTGCAGAATCATAAAATAATTTAATACTGCAAGACATAGGGGAATTTTTCAGGTTCAACATTTTTCAGGACTATAACTTCAGTACTGCTTTATAAATCTTGTTCCTTTTCCATTAGCACATTTTGCTTTAACATTTGTACCTCTTTTTTCAAAAAATGTCTCAGGGGGAGACGTTGCCTGATTCACCCTTATGTCAGTCAAACTTGCCTGGTAAGTGTAACTCACTATTATTTTTTACACTCCGTCCCCCACTTTAAGAAGTCACCAGCTGCCACAGAGTATGCTGTATAGGTGTTCTGATTGTATATGCTTTGATTGATAAAAGATGGAGCACAAACTGAGTTTGCTCCAGTTTTCTGATTATAGTTTTAATGATGTAAACCAATAAAAGCACAGCTTACCCATTTTTTTAAATTATGAAACATTTCTATAGAGTGTTAAACGCCTTGAATTCTAGAATGATGCGACACATCATAGAATTGTAGCATTGGCATGGTTGCATTCCAAATGCTGTGAATGTCCATTATCTGTGATGCAACCCAGCCAATTCTTAGAGCTTTGCTGCAAGAAACAAACCAGTAGGACATATAGAAAATTATTTCATGGATTTGCAAAAATTATGTTCTATCAGAATTTATGAGACATGATTCCTACAGGTATATTTCTCGTGAGAGCTATGAATGGAAAAGTAGCATGGATTTGCCAACCTCCCTGATATATTTCACTGTTAGCTAATAAAGATTACATTTCTTTACTATTACAAGAAAATCTGTCTTACACTCGTTGTGTTGAAGGAGCACACGTGTACCAAGAATTTCTTATGCCAGCATGTGAACTAGTATGATAAAGTAAACATGCAATTCAAGGTTTGCTAAGAGAAGGCAAACCATCCTCTTAAAATATCTGCACCCAATAACTGAAGCTAATGTAAAATATGCTACTTCATTTAAAAATGACACTTGTGCTGAGTTTTGAAGTTGCACTACACTTCATGAAAGAGGAAAAGAATAGATAACTCATGGGGAATGTATGCCCCAGATGTCATTATTGTGAAACTGACCACACTTAAATGTTTTCTAAATGTGGTCATCTGTGTAATCCTTGGTGGAGTTGTGGCCGACAGCTCAGTTGAGTAACACATACTCTCCCTTCCTCCTGTCGGCTGACTTGAATGCTCCTTTAACTCTGCCACAATTGTTCGAATCAAGAGGGTGCCACAGTGGTGCCAGGAGAATGGTACCTTCCTACATCCTAGAATTGCCCTGGAAGCTGTATAGAAAAGACAGAGACAATCCTGCTGTAGAGCCAGGAGCTGCTGAAATCCAAGATGGTGGACGCATCAGATCACTGACCACCCTGGGCAACAACTGGCAAAGAGCACTGAGAGGGTGCAGGGAGGTGGCAAAAACTGGGGCTTTACTGTGGGTCTATACAGAAAAGACTACAGTGACTCCCTCTGCAGAGTGCCTGGGAGGCACAATGCAATTTACACTGGACATCCCATGAAGATGCATTGAAGCAAAAGACCAAATTGCTTCTGTGAATGCTGGAGGGAGTTAATGCTGACTCAAAAACCTGCACAATTTGGATGGTTGACGGAGGAGTCTGAAATGGTATGTGGGCCTCGTGCTGCAAATCCAAGATGGCGAGCTGCAGCAACCCAGCCCTGTCACTGAGGAAGGCAATTGCAGTGGCCTGAGACCCTTACATGCTAGAGAAAACTGGAGTCTGCAGATGCCTTCAAATAAAGTGTGATCACAGGAAGCTTTATGTACCCCCTCTCCGGGAAATGGACACAGCCAGATGGAGGAACTCGGAGAAGGTGCGCTGACAAGACAGAAAGAAGGGACTGCACAGAGCCAGCAATTCATGTCAAAACACAGTGGAGCTTTTCTTTCTCCCTGCACATGGTAGCACTATAGATTGAGGTGGCAGGGCTTAGGACCCAGGGGGAACACAACATCACCTCTTGAATTCAATAGAAACAGGTTACAAAAGAATATATAATGTGTGGTGAGGAATCATTAATATCTGGGGAACCCCTTAGTTGTCACAATAGACTGACATAGATTGTATCTTATTTATACTAGTAACACAGGTGCTACGGTGCCTTGCAATGCGCATACAATAATCTTCTATAACTTTATTATTGGTTACAACATAATTGCATTCGAGTGCCTTCTGATGAAGAGCTTCTGGAATTCTATAAATATGTTGCTTTGAAGAAGGAAATTGCTCTAAGGAATTGTGGGCCTCACGTACAAAGAATCGATTTGGTAAAAATGGTTGCAAATTGTGTTGGCTTTTATGGAATTGTTTTCAAATTTCCAAACTGACCTATGAACTAATAGGTCAGTTCACTAAATAAAGAAATGTTGTGGATTGCAATTTGTCATACTTCATTAGTAATAATAAGGTAGGTCACAAACTGTGACCCACTAGGATTGGCCACAGTCACAGGGATGGTGAGCTGCTGGGGTCAGTAGACCAGCATGTCCATGATTGCTTTTAAATAAACCAATCTTTTTTTTTTAATCCTGCCAGTTTTCCTTGAAGGAAAACAGGATGTGTTTGATAAAAACTATAAGTTACACAAATCCACAAACCTTTTAGGAGTAGGACTGCATGGTTGTAAATAATTTTTCACCATTCACAAAAGGGAAGAGGTCCCTTAGAGACTCCTTCATGTTTTTGAATAAGTTACCACCTTCTTGGAGTTGGTGGTAAACTATTGTTTTGCAGCCAGATTTTGCTCACAATGCATTAATACATACCATAAGGGACAGTATACAGAAGGCACGCATTAAACATGCCTGTACCAAATACTGATTCCTTATTGTTTCTTAAACCCATTTAATGATTCGAAAAAACTTTTACGAATCATTATTTGTAGTTAGTACATTGAAAAAAATCATAAATCCTTCTGAAAGTTGCATAGACTTTCTCACTTCCCCTTACCTTTAGCAGCTAATTTCTCTAATCTCTATCTGAATATGCACTACAATTAATTTCTTTATGCTCAAGTATACATCATCTGATATATACTCAAATACAATATGTACCCTACATTATGGTCTGTAGTCTGCTACCTTCAATGTCTTTTTAACAAAATCTGCTCTGCTCTCCATTCCATGGCAAAATGGGACGTACTACTTTGATGTGGGGGCTTCTTAGTTTAGTTTGCCAAAGATTGCACCCACAGAAGTGTAGCACAGTCCTATAATTAGTCCAGGGGCACAAAGAGACATAGGAGGCCGATATAAGAATTCATCAAAGAGATGAGTAAAGATCGAAAATTAAAGAAACTTTTTCAAAAAGTCGATATGTCTAAAGCCATCACAATAAGGCATTGTTAGATATGGGATTTATGGTTGGCTAGGGTATGTATGCACCTAAGCCAGGCGGACCCCACCACTCTAGTCAGGGCAAGCCAGTAACAAACCAAATATAACCTGTGCTCACCCTCTGGTAGATTGGCGCAGAGCAGTCAGGCTTATCACCCGATACAAAGTGTAAAGCGTTTGCGCAACATACTCACACAGAAACACAATAAATACACCACCGTAGAGACTCCGCACAGGATTATATGAAAATATATATTGTACATATAATAAGACCAAAATGACATGAATCATAAACACCATGCTTATTATGCAAATTCTGAGATTGTACTTGTTATTGTGGATAATGAAAGAATCAAAACGACATACATCATAACATCAGTGCATGTAATGAAAGTTTAGGTTAGGGAGAAGCACATGAATTTTCAAATATTGCCATAAGTACATGGATCACAAAATGTCACCATAAACATAGGGTGCAGTCTTACAGTAATTTCTCCTTTCTAGCAATGTTTCCCTAAATCAGCAAAGTGGGGGCCTCATTCGAAGTCTCAACTCGGCAGACTACAGCTGATCAGTGCCCCCCACCAGGTTCGGCCCAACGGGGGAGGAGGAGGACACACACACTGTAAATAATAGTGGGGAGACCTCACTGGGTCCAACACATGCTGGATTGAAAAGGAGCAGCTGGCCGCAAACCTATGGCACCACTGCTGAAGATGCAAGCAATTAGGATTCAAAGCGCAACTGGAGGAGCCAGTTGCTAGCAGAGCTAGCGCGTGTTCCACAAACGAGCAGAAAAGAAATCCAAACCCTTCCTTACGAAGGGCACGCGTCGTCTGCAGGGCCCATGGGGGGGCAACGTAGTGCCTACAGGACTGGGGAAGCAAAACACTCATCCCGGTCAATGAATCAGGCCCCAGTGAACCCCGTAATTGAATCCAGGCACTGTCAGCAGGCACGTCTTGGTCCTGAGTTACAGCCCTCCATCACTGAGGCCTTCCTGGGAGATGAGGCGGCCTGGAATGCCTATGATGGGTTGACAGCTGTTTTACCTTCTCAGCTGGTCTGGTCTTGTGGGGAAAGGAGGACGCAGACATCGATCTGTGGTGCAGGGTCATGTAAGGGGAAGACTCCATCAACAAGGCAGTCCAGGATCTCCTAGGCAACATGGGGATCCTTACTCGCCAGCTTCCCTCAGTGCTTCGGCACACAGCACATGCAAAGTGGGTGTACTCAGGCAGTTCTGCTTTAAGGAAGATGGGTTAGGGGGCCAACACAGCAGGTGCTGGACTGTAAGGTGTCTGTGGCCCAATAAAGTTTGCACATTTCTGAGCTCATGGAAGTATTTTATGTCCCTGAGTCTTCCACAACAGGGGGCAAGCCAACAAGCTGCTGGAGAGCACTGGGGAACAAGGCGAGAAGTAAGGCAGGCAGACCAGCACACAGAGTTACTTGTAGTAGAGTGGCTGTCACTCTAGCAGCTCAGCAGGCAGCATGTCAACACATCAAAGCAAGTAGTCCAAGTGGCGCTTCCTCCTGGCAGCACAGCAGTCTCTGATAATGTGTATTTTGTAGAGCCAGTAGCATCTGGTTCCAAGTCTCACACAGTGTCTGGATAGACCAGGGTCAGGAAGCAGCAGCCAGCAGGGCAAGAAGCAGAAAAGCAGTCTGGTTAAGTCTTTCAAGTAGCACAGCAGTTAGCAGGTAGCAGGGCAAGAAGCAGAAAAGCAGTCCAGATGAGTCCTTTAAGCAGAGCAGCAGTCCTTATGGCAGAGTTTCAGTTCAAGACACAAAAGTGCTTCCCCAACATGGGGTCAGAGTCCATGTACTTATACTCAAAAATGTCTTTGAAGAAGGGGTGACTTCAAAGGAACCCTTTAGAATTGTGCAACGATCCCTTTCAGCCCAGCCCTGGCTCCAGACAATCAGTTGGGGGTAAATCGGCTCTTTGTGTGAGGGCAGTACACAACCTATACAAATGTAAAGTGTGAATGACCTCTCCCTCTCCCAGCCCAGGAAGACCATCAGTATGCAGATAAATGCAGATGTATCCCCTGTCACACCCAGCCTTTCAAGTGTTATGGCTGTCTAGAAAGTATAAACAAAGTGTAGCTGTCACCAAGGCCAGATGAGGATTGGAATCAGGCCACTAAGCACAAAGAGTTGTAAGCACAAAGAAATGCCCTCTTATAAAACTGAAATAGCAATGTAAAATACAACTCCACCAGTAAGCAGGATTAATCGCTACTATTCTAAGCATACCAAACATGCCAATGCCATCAGAGGATGAGGCCTTGCAGCAGTGAAAAAAAAATAGGCTGTTTGTCACTACCAGGTCATGCCACACAATAAAGGCACATGTCCTACCTTTTACTTACTCAGCACCCTTCCCATAGGTCCTACCTTAGGGGTGACCTATGTGCAACAAAAGGGCAGTATAAAGCTTGGCAAGTAGTTCTAAATGACAAGTCAAAGTGGCAGTAAAATGCACCCACAGGCTCTGCAGTGGCAGGCCTGAGAAAGGTTTCAAAGGCTGCGTCAGTGGGTGGCACAAGCAGTGCTGCAGGACCACTAGTAGCATTTAATTTACAGGCCCAGGGTATATGGGATACCACTTTACAAGGGACTTACAAGTAAATTAAATATGCCATACAGGTTTAAACGAATCATACCTTGTTAAAAGGAGAGTGCACATGCACTTTAGCACTGGTTAGCAGTGGTAAAGTGCCAGGAGTCCTAAAGCCAACAAAAAGAAGGTCAGAAAAATAGGCGGAGGAAGGGAAATAGTTTGGGGATAACCCTGTAATAAGGGCCAGGTCCAACAGGCATTTTAGATCTAATAGCTGTCTGCGCTCACTGGAAGGGGCATAACTGCCATTGGTGCAGCATGTGTAGTAGCACCGGGGGAGGGGGCATAGGCCTGATGGGCCATTGAACCCTCACAATGCTGTATTTTGCTACCCCCATCGGCAGTCAAAAGGGCCATTTTCATGCTTCCACCAGCATCCATGGCATTATTGCTATGCTACTGCAGTGACAGACACCTGAGCAATTAGGTTTTCCATGACTTAATAGCTAGCTCTTTCATCTGTAGTTTAAGCCTACATGATACCTTTAATCAGCATGGCAGTACTTCTCTCAAATGCCTCAGCCCCTAAGATGTTTGTAACCTGAGATATAGCATTGTTGCCCAATGTCTGCACTGGTAAAGTCTATGTAGTCTTAGCCCAGTTTTCATGGGTATAACCTGTTAGGCTCGTGGAATCTGTGGCACAGCTTTGCCTTCAGGCTTCGCTGGACAGAGGTTCAAGTAAGATGGGAGATTTCCCCAAGAGCAGAATCAGTATAGAACGGTTCTGCTACTGCAGACATATAATCTTCTAAGGTACTGTGGCAGATGTGAAAGTGAAAAGCTGTACTCCTTCCAATCTTTTCAGATTATGCTTTTAAAAATCCTCAATGTATATGCTACTAAAGAGTCAGAATGGCTCAGAATGGCTCACTCTGTGTACCTGGTTGTAATTCTAAATGCTAACTTTTCTGTTTAACTTCAAATTGATGAGGCTTCTCCAACAAGCTTCTAGTGCTGAGTCTATTTCTGGTTATTTGGGGCACTTAGGGGCACATGCATCAAAGGTTTTTGCGATCGCAAACGGTGCGAATCGCAAAAATCGGCCGTTTGCGATCGCAAATTGGCCTTTGGAGATGCATGAAAGTGTTTCCTATGCGCAATTTAAGAATTCGCAATTAATTGCGAATTCCTAAATTGCGATTGCATTTAAGGAATCGCAATTTGCGATTCCTTAAATGCAATGCTAGAAGCACTTTCAAATAGCGATTTCGCTATTTGGGACCGCAAATTACAGACAAATCAAACTTGTCTGTAATTTGCAATACCTTCGAAAAATGCTCTAAAATGCATTTTTTAAGTTTTAGGTTACACACACACATGCCCTTGGGGCATGTGTGTGCGCAACATGGTGCACATCACAATTTCAGGGTGCAACAGGGTGTCATTTTGACACCCTGGCACCCTTGAAATTGCATTCTCAATTTGCGATTCTCTAATTGCGAATCGCTAATTGAGAATGTATTCCAATTCATTCCTATGGGCCTCTAGGCCCATAGGAATTAATGGGGAGGTATTCCTTAATTGCGACTCGCAATTAGCGAGTCGCAATTAAGGAATGTTTAGGAATCGCTATTTTTATAGCGATTCCTACATGCATAGGCTTTTGCGATTCCTTAATTGCGATTCCTTAATAATCGCAATTAAGGAATCGCAAAAGCCTACCTTGATGCATGTGCCCCTAAGGGCCATATGTATCATTCCAAATTGCGATCGCAAACGCCGAAATTCACAGAATTTCTGCGTTTGCGATCGCAATTGGGCTTAGTGGTATGTATTAAAGAAAAACTGCCTCGCAAAATAAGGAATCGCAAAATTTGCGATTCCCTATTTGCAATTGCATTTAAGGAATCGCAAATTGCGATTCCTTAAATGCAATGTAAGAAGCACAAAAAAGTGCAATTTGGCCTTAGGAATCGCAAATTACCACCAACTTCAAGTTGGTGGTAATTTGCATTTCTTTGAAAAATGCACTTTTTTGCATTTTTCAAAGTGCAATGTGGCGCACATACATGCCCTTAGGGCATGTATGTGCGCCACATGTGCACCCATGCTTATTTCAGGGTGCAACAGGGTGTCATTTTGACACCCTTGCAACCTTGAAATTGCATTCTCAATTTGCGATTCTCTAATTGCTAATCGCAAATTGAGAATGTCTTCCCATTCATTCCTATGGGCCTCTAGGCCCATAGGAATGAATGGGGAGGGTTTCCTTAATTGCGAATCGCACTTTGCGATTCGCAATTAAGGAATATGTAGGATTCGCAAATTTCTTTGCAAATCCTACATACATCTCGTTTTGCGATTCTCAAATAGCGACTCTCTAAAATTCGCTATTTGAGAATCGCAAAACCAAGCCTTCAAAATCGTTTTTTCCATCTTTCTTTCTAAAATGTTATGCAGTCCAAATTGGCGTCCGTTTTCCCACATGCTGGGCATTATAAAGCTATCCAGGGTTTGTGAACTCCCCAGGAGAGAACCAAGAACATAGCAAAATGTTGTTTTCAAAAATTGGAAAAAATGTTGTGCAAGAAAGCATATTTTTTATAAAAGATTTGCTGGGTTAAGAGCACAATCTTCTGAGATTTCAGGAACAAACAGCATTGAAACAAAAACAGTTTCTACCCCAGTTTTTTTGTGAATCAGGAAAGTTATACAATGATGAAACGTAAACACAATTCTGAATTAATCAGTTATGTATATTGCTCATGGTTTTCCCAAAGAAAAGAATCATTGAAATAAAAATAATGAAAGTGCGTCTGAGGAAACAGCAATTTGTGTCAATGTTGTCATCTGTCATTTTTTCCCACATGGCCGATTTTCAAAAGTAATCTACCAATACATTATGCATGCCCTCAAGGTCACAGGGATAAAAAGTGTTTGATAATTGTCTGAAAAAATGTGATTCGCAGAGCTGACAACTGAGGTAAGATTTCTCACTGTGAACTGACCATTCAACAATTCATACAGCAAAATCTAATGAATGAAAAATGGATTTAAACAAAACCTATGCATTTTTTTAAATGTGCTGAGATTATGAATAGTGGCAACTCTAAATTTGGGGTTAGCAATGCTATCATGTAATTTAGAGGATATTTTGCTAAATGTTCTTGTTCACTGACTGGCCAACAATTAGATGGGAGTCCTAGGGTGCACCCTAGAATAAAACGCCAAAGTGCACCCATGCTACATTAGAAACTGTTAAGCAAGCACATTTGTTTAATACACAATTTACTCAAAGAAGATGTTATCCAGAAAAAGATGGAAAGTATCTGCAGTAAATAAGGGAATTTGTGGCTGAACTTTCCTAGGTGGCTCCCTAAAGGAGCAGTAACTACCTGTAATCTGGTTTGGGCTACACTGCCACTGTCTCAGCTGCACAGACTGAGCTTGGGATGACTGCCATGGCCGTGTTCTTCAGAATCACTGTAAAACAAGTCATCATTAGATTGCACCAACTGAAAATTCGCTTCCAGATACTAATCCATGATTCACTCTCTCAGGGGCTTTTTCAGTATCAGAACCTGCCTCGGAGCTGTCCTCTTTTACTTGAGTAAGGGCCTGGGATGCAGTCATCCAATTAGATGCCATATTTGTTAACTATCTAAAATGTTCTTCCTCAAATACTGTGTCCTAGGTAGAATGTACAGGTACAGAAATGAATGGTGTGTGTAATACGAGTTGAAAGTGAGAAAGAAGAGCAATGCTGTGCAACTGAGAGTGTACTAAAAAAGAGTCAAGAACAACAATTGGTGCAATGAAAAAGATAAAAAGCACTTTGCTTTTTCAACTCCGTGATGTGAAGAACTTCTCCAATGAAGCAAAAAGAGAAAAAAAGAAAAATATATACTTCAACACTTGCAATAAGGCAAACTAAAATGCATTTTGTGTCTCAAAAACGCATTACCATATAGCCCACTCTGACCCTTTTGATTCGTACTCATATGTATGATATTGTCAGGCATTTTATTATCATATATACACTTCCAAATCATTGTGTGTACAAAGTCTTTATCTCCCACTGTTTTGTAATTGCACGTTTTTTCTTTATTTCGAAGAAGTTTGTAGAAATATTGCACAAATATTGGACAATTTTTTCTATATTTCCTTAATGAATTATTGAATGAAAAATCTTGATTTTTGTGAAATATGAATTTTTGATCAATTACATAAAATAACATATGCATTTGTAAAGTGCAAGTTCACCCAAGGGTATCTTGGGGCTGAATAACAGATGTTCATTTCTGCCCAACTCAATGGTACTCATTTTAACAATCTCAGAAGGATGAAAGGCTGAGTGTACCAAGGTCAAACACAGGCCCCAACAGTGGACACATTAGTCCACCAAGCCACGAGACCTGGCATTTATTAAGTGATGATATTTTGATGATATGAATGTCTAATGAAATCTGACTTGGTGATGTAATTAAATGTGACTTTTCCTGCACAAAGAGTATTTGTTTCGATGGGTGGTGGGTCTTGATACCTTGACAAAGGTTTATGGGAGTGGAAAGGTATCACACCTGATTGCCTAATAAATGAGTTTTGCTGATTTACACACACGTAGCGTGCAGCCAGCCCCACGCTGAGCACGGCTGAAGCCATGCACGACATATGGATGGCTTTATGTTTGAATATCCAATATTACTTTATGTTAAAGAATAACTAGAAATTCACTAAACAAAGGTTAATGTGACTTTATAGCTAGGTATTGTAATTATATTCTGCTTTACATTTAAAAAAAAACCTGAGAAATTCACTGAACAAAAACAAAGGTTGGAGGGACGTTATAGCTAGGTGAAATTTTCAGATAAATCATGTTGCTTTAAATGAACAAGACCACTGAAATTCACAAGTTATAGTTATCTCAGGGAACTATAACCCATGCACTAAAATAACTATAACTTATGCCCTCACCATGAACTGCTAACTGCCCCACCTAGTACATCACTCATGACACAATGTACAACATCACTGATAACATCGCTGCAAGATCTGAAACGTCTCTTTAACCTTTGGGAGATAGAGATAGAAATAGAGATAGAGATAGAAATAGAGATAGAGACATATTTTGGTTGCCACCCTGTAGTTATAGTTAGGTCAGACTTTCCATCAAGAAAGCATTTTACTGTGCTAATAACTTTGTCACCATTTGACAAATCTTCACAAAACCTTCCAAAAAATTGTTCATCCACCTCAGCTCCATCCTGGAATGGTTCAAGGGGATCCATGAAGTGGGTGCCAAGAGAAAATGGGGGTTCAATTTCCCAGTGTAATTTCCCTAGGGAATTTGAGACTGCGCTAATGACTGGTCAGAATTACACCTAATTTTGCCAAAAGATAGATGTTTACCCATAAAGTACGCTTTTTGTCATTTGGTGAAAATCTTTTTTGAAGCAAATTAAGGTTCCAAATTTATAGATATATTGACCGTTGGGCTCAAATTCTCTGATTGGCTGATTGTAGCCTAAACAGAAATTGTCACAGAACTCAGGAACTTGTCCCCTGTCTTTTCGGGGAGAATCTCAGAGGTGCAACCCCAGGCCTAAAAAAAACTGGAGATGACTACGATCCCATGGGACTCCTGAGGGACCAGGAAAATAAAAAATGTGGTTGCGTTTCCATGCGGGGGAGGAGGGTTTGGCTGCCCATGGGGGGATTGGGTGCAGTCCCTGTACCCAACCCTACACCACGCATGACCATAGGTGAAAATCTCAGTCATAATGTCATGTTTTAAGCACAAAAAAGACTTAAATTGTTTGTTCTTTTTTCTCATGAGAGTTCTGCATACGTTCAGCAAGAGTCCTGCGTCAACAGTGATCTATAAATATTGAACATTAATTTGCTAAAATGGCTGAAGAAAATTATGCCAAATCACAAAGGCCACATAAAGATCTAACTTTCTGCCCAATTTGGTTTAATTCTGTTCAGCCGTTTTTTCTGTATTGCATGGGGAAAAACGCATTTTCGGATCCCCTTTTTCTTGGCTCCAGCTTGACCGATCACCCTAAAACTTCCAGGAAGGAGCTGAGGTAGAGGAACCTTTTTTTGGAAAGTTTCATGAAGGTTCATCAAAATTACCAAAAACTACCTGGAACTCAATTGGAAAGACTGATATATATATATACAGAGCTGAAACTCTGCCTCTCATCAGTAGCTGAGTGGATGGCCTTCAGGCTAAATGGAGAAAAGACCAAGGTGATGGTACTGAGTAATCAATCAACCATCTTGCCCGCTGCCTGGGGGCCTAATTCTCTGTGCTGTTTTCTCTTTCTGTAGCCCAAAGTGAAAAATGTATATATCTGGCTAGACCAACATCTTACTGTTAATCACTAAATTAAGACCATGTCATCTAGCTATTTCAGGTTTTTGAGATCCTTGAAGAAAGTTTTGTGGCTCCTTACACCTTTTTCTTAGGAAATTGTGGTCCAGGTTATGACCACATCCCATCTGGATAACATCAATGTTCTCCACCTATGTCTCTCCCTGATGCTTCCACAACACTTCAGATAATTGAAAACTCTGCAGCCCATCTACTTTTGAACATCACCAGTAACACTTCTATTATGGCCTCCTTCAGAGATCTACACTTCCTACCAACTGGCAAGTGGATCATATGTAAAGCCTTGTGATTTGCCTACAGGGCTTTTTTTAATACAATACCTAGTTATCTGCACAGTTTTATCATGCCCTATAGCCCTGTGGGAACCCTTCGATCTTCTGACTCTCTGCTGACCGCGGTCACTGGAATTAGCAAAGCCAGACCTTCAGATAGAACAACATGCCCATCTATTTTTGAAGGAACCCTACTGAAGAAATTTTCAGAAAGTGCCTTAAAACCTTGCTTTTCTAAAACCTACATGTTCACTAGCTAGTGATTCTCCAGGCAGTAGTCCAGCGTTAAGACACTCAAATCAAAGCAGCCATGTCCTTTACAAGTCTATTAAATTATACATTACATCCATCTACTGAAAAAGTATATAAAGGTTTTTAGTCCTTGCTGCATGTCGGTGTATTGCAATATGAAGTTGAGTAAGGAATACCCAATTGCGCATTTTAAAATGAAATACATCATGGTGATCATTGTTGGGCGACCAGCTGATATAAGTTTAGTGCACTCATTTAGTGATCGGAGGGCTGTACTCAGCTTGGCCACAGGCCCAGGAATGTGCACTACAGTCTGTCATACGTCATATTTAGAAATTCTCACCAGGCACATGGAGAGCTCTGTACTTTCAGAGAACACTCTGCCAAATTAGCTCCTCTAAAAGCACTCAAACCTTTGCTGTGTGGATGGCATGTTAAATGCAGATGTAAAGCAAAGTTTTTAGTTTTTCAAAAAAAGGTTCCCAAAGTGGGAATTTGTTTTTGAAAAATTAAAAATAAATATCCCTCACATGCTGGGAGTTTTTCCTGAACATGAGGGGAGAATTTCTTTGTTGAAGACTGCCAGGCTTTCCCTGGTAGTCAAAACAAAAAGAAAAAACTTTGGAATGTTCACTCTAAATAAGGTGAATGCTCTAAGGTACTTTGACTAATAGCCCAATGTCATTTGGGTGGCCAGACAAAGGTTTCAAAAATGTGTTAGAATGGAAGATGTGTTGAATGGAGAATGCTTCAGCTTCAACGCTCGATGGTGCGGACGCGCAGTGGACTTGAGTAAGCCCTGCTGGCGCCTCGCTACTTGCAGCTCTTGATTTGCCTAATTTTAATTGATTTTATTCAGGTTGTGTTGCGCTTTTTTAAAACTGCTTTTTTATTTGCTTCTAATACTTATTGCTGCTAATTCCTTAAGCACTATTGCACTTACCGCTTTCACGTTAAGCTGCCTAGTCCTGAGTGAGTGCCGACCCCGGGCCGCCACGGCTGCTGTGCCGATTGCGCGGAGGGCGGACACACCACCATTCCTTTTTTCGCCTCACTTCCGCCTGCAGATCACATCCGGTTGGGACACGGTCTAGTTTTACACCGGAACCAAGTACAAAACGCTCGATGGTGCGGACGCGCAGCGGACTTGAGTAAGCCCTGCTGGCGCCTCGCTACTTGCAGCTCTTGATTTGCCTAATTTTAATTGATTTTATTCAGGTTGTGTTGCGCTTTTTTAAAACTGCTTTTTTTATTTGCTTCTAATACTTATTGCTGCTAATTCCTTAAGCACTATTGCACTTACCGCTTTCACGTTAAGCTGCCTAGTCCTGAGTGAGTGCTGACCCCGGTCCGCCACTGCTGCTGTGCCGATTGCGCGGAGCGCGGACACACCACCATTCCTTTTTTTGCCTCACTTCCGCCCACAGATCACATCCAGTTGGGACACGGTCTAGTTTTACACCGGAACCAAGTACAAAACGCTCGATGGTGCGGACGCGCAGCGGACTTGAGTAAGCCCTGCTGGCGCCTCGCTACTTGCAGCTCTTGATTTGCCTAATTTTAATTGATTTTATTCAGGTTGTGTTGCGCTTTTTTAAAACTGCTTTTTTTATTTGCTTCTAATACTTATTGCTGCTAATTCCTTAAGCACTATTGCACTTACCGCTTTCACGTTAAGCTGCCTAGTCCTGAGTGAGTGCCGACCCCGGTCCGCCACGGCTGCTGTGCCGATTGCGCGGAGGGCGGACACACCACCATTCCTTTTTTTCGCCTCACTTCCGCCCGCAGATCACATCCGGTTGCGACACGGTCTAGTTTTACACCGGAACCAAGTACAAAACGCTCGATGGTGCGGACGCGCAGCGGACTTGAGTAAGCCCTGCTGGCGCCTCGCTACTTGCAGCTCTTGATTTGCCTAATTTTAATTGATTTTATTCAGGTTGTGTTGCGCTTTTTTAAAACTGCTTTTTTTATTTGCTTCTAATACTTATTGCTGCTAATTCCTTAAGCACTATTGCACTTACCGCTTTCACGTTAAGCTGCCTAGTCCTGAGTGAGTGCTGACCCCGGTCCGCCACGGCTGCTGTGCCGATTGCGCGGAGCGCGGACACACCACCATTCCTTTTTTTGCCTCACTTCCGCCCACAGATCACATCCAGTTGGGACACGGTCTAGTTTTACACCGGAACCAAGTACAAAACGCTCGATGGTGCGGACGCGCAGCGGACTTGAGTAAGCCCTGCTGGCGCCTCGCTACTTGCAGCTCTTGATTTGCCTAATTTTAATTGATTTTATTCAGGTTGTGTTGCGCTTTTTTAAAACTGCTTTTTTATTTGCTTCTAATACTTATTGCTGCTAATTCCTTAAGCACTATTGCACTTACCGCTTTCACGTTAAGCTGCCTAGTCCTGAGTGAGTGCCGACCCCGGTCCGCCACGGCTGCTGTGCCGATTGCGCGGAGGGCGGACACACCACCATTCCTTTTTTTCGCCTCACTTCCGCCCGCAGATCACATCCGGTTGGGACACGGTCTAGTTTTACACCGGAACCAAGTACAAAACGCTCGATGGTGCAGACACGCAGCGGACTTGAGTAAGCCCTGCTGGCGCCTCGCTACTTGCAGCTCTTGATTTGCCTAATTTTAATTGATTTTATTCAGGTTGTGTTGCGCTTTTTTAAAACTGCTTTTTTATTTGCTTCTAATACTTATTGCTGCTAATTCCTTAAGCACTATTGCACTTACCGCTTTCACGTTAAGCTGCCTAGTCCTGAGTGAGTGCTGACCCCGGTCCGCCACGGCTGCTGTGCCGATTGCGCGGAGCGCGGACACACCACCATTCCTTTTTTGCCTCACTTCCGCCCACAGATCACATCCAGTTGGGACACGGTCTAGTTTTACACCGGAACCAAGTACAAAACGCTCGATGGTGCGGACGCGCAGCGGACTTGAGTAAGCCCTGCTGGCGCCTCGCTACTTGCAGCTCTTGATTTGCCTAATTTTAATTGATTTTATTCAGGTTGTGTTGCGCTTTTTAAAACTGCTTTTTTTATTTGCTTCTAATACTTATTGCTGCTAATTCCTTAAGCACTATTGCACTTACCGCTTTCACGTTAAGCTGCCTAGTCCTGAGTGAGTGCCGACCCCGGTCCGCCACGGCTGCTGTGCCGATTGCGCGGAGGGCGGACACACCACCATTCCTTTTTTTCGCCTCACTTCCGCCCGCAGATCACATCCGGTTGGGACACGATCTAGTTTTACACCGGAACCAAGTACAAAACGCTCGATGGTGCGGACGCGCAGCGGACGTGCGCAGCGGGCGCGCCACTGGCGCGCCAAAGGCGTGCCTAAGGCAAGCCCGTCTGCGCCTGGACTGGGCCCAGGGCCAGAACCCCTGGTCCTTTATATCCTTCGGCGCACATATATACCGCTGGGGAGTTACATCTCCTTAATAATCCCAAGGAGAATTGCTGCCCGTTATTTCTTGGTGAAGATAGCATAAACTGTCCCTGCGGTTTCACGCTCCCACTTCCTCAAAGGTCCAGTGTCTTTCAGCCTCCCAAATGTTCCCGCAGTCGTGACTCCTCTAAATTCACAGAGAGTGCTGTAATTCACTGCGGCCTCACAAATGTCAGATCCTTGGCAAAGCACAAGTATGAAATTGCACACATGATTTCTAATTCTGACTTAGACATACTTTTTATAACAGAAACTTGGGCAGACGCAGCCTCCGACCCTGACTTTGTCACAGCAACACCGGCCGGATTTAGGGCTATCAGGGCCGACAGGCCGCTTAAACGAGGAGGGGGAGTAGCAATTATCTTTAGGGAGCAGTTCCCTATAACCTACCACCCTATCTTTACACCTTCATATGAGGCTCTTTACTTTGCGCTTGAACTTAACCCTAGGCTGACTTTTAGAGGCATTTTACTTTATCGGCCTCCAGGATCCAGAAGCACTTTTATTTCTAACTTAGATAGCCTTCTGGAATCCACTTTTCTATACAATGATTTTACCATTCTCGGTGATTTTAATTTTTATCTTGAAGACAAAGATAACAGGGAGACAGGGACTCTCCTAGACACATTGGGAGCTGTAGGTCTAACGCAACAGGTACAGACCCCCACTCATGAGGCGGGACACACGTTAGACGGCATCTTTACCTCGATTCTTGGTCTCATACTCAAAGAAACTCTCCCTCTGACATGGTCAGACCATTCATTAATTAAGTTCAATTTCCCAGACATTACTGTCAGGTTAGGAGGTATCTCTAAGCCCCCTGTCTCCACCCATATGGAGTGGAGTAAAATGGACAAAATGACCCTCCACACACAGTTGGAGAGCTCTCGACCACAATTAAATGGTCACCCAGAATTAGCTGCCACCAAATATACTGAATGGAACGTCAGGGAATAGGAGCACCCCCTCGGCCCCCTGGTTTTCTGACACACTACGGAAAGAAAAGCAAAAATGCTGTCGACTAGAAAGGTGTTGGCGTGCAAACTATTATTCGCCTGAGAGGAAAGCGTACAAAACGGCCCTAACTCAATATAAAAATTTACTGATATTAGGAAAGAGGGATTATTTTACCAGACAGATTGAAAACGCCAAAAATTCCTCTAAAGCACTTTTCTCAGCAGTAAACAAACTTACGATACCCAAAAATACAGAGTTTAGGGGCAGTCAAAATTTTTGTGACGACATTGCAGATGCTTTTAAAACCAAAGTCCTAGACATTTTCAAGATCTTTGAGGACGCATCAGCTTACCTCCCTACCACTCTTCCGACTAGCCCTGTTCCTAAACACATTACCCTTTGCAGCTTTTCCCCCACTTCATCTGAAGCAGTGGAAAAATATATAAAAGGAGCGAAGTCGGGATCTCCCTTCGATCCATGCCCGCCGTCATTTCTGACAGAAATAGCAGATCTGGTGAGTCCCGGGCTTACAGAAATTTTTAATTCCATGTTTGAACATGGCATCTTTCCTTCCAGGTGGAAGGATACCTCTATCCTCCCACTGCTAAAAAAACCCAACCTGGACGCGGCCGACCCGAAGAACTATCGTCCTATAGCCCGTTGCCGTTGCCAGCAAAAATAATAGATAAAATCATGAACATTCAACTAACACAATGTATTCGTGAAAATAATCTGTTGGATCACTCCCAGTTTGGGTTTCGTCAAGATCATAGCACTGAAACGGCACTTATCAAAGCCACTGAGGAGATCAGAGCAGTGATGGATGGAGGAGGCACAGCTGCCCTCGTGCTCCTCGATCTGTCAGCCGCTTTTGATACCGTTGACCACTCTCTCCTGGAACAGCGATTGGAGGGTCTGGGGGTCAGAGGCACCGCACTAGCCCTACTGTCCTCCTTTCTTAAGGACAGGAGATTAACAGTTTCGGTTGATGGGTATCATTCAGAGCCTTATACCCTCCCATGTGGAGTACCACAGGGCTCCTCCCTGAGCCCTTCTCTTTTTAATATTTACATCTCCGAACTGGCTCCTTTGATTCGGGATTTTGGGTTTAGTTTGACGTCGTATGCCGATGACACCCAGATAGTGGTGGCTGCCTACAAAAACCAGGTTTCCCCGTTTCAACAATTTCAGAACTGCATGTGCACCATAAACAGATGGATGAGTACACATTGTCTCAGACTCAACTCTGAAAAGACTGAGGTCCTGATTTTTGGCAATATGCAGCCAAACTGGGGTAATCTATGGTGGCCCGTAGAGATGGGAGAACCACCAAAACCAGCGGTCAAGGCTAAGAACCTTGGCGTTTGGTTTGATAACAAACTATCGCTTTCTCAGCAGATAAATTCAACTGTATCTGCCTCCCACTTTCTTATTAAGAAAATAAGGAAGATCTTTCCTTATATCCCTGCAGATTCCAGGAAAATGGTGGTTACCTCGTTAATCCAGTCTAAATTGGATTACTGCAACGGCCTTTACTTGAACATACAGAAACAGTGCTTAAAAAGCTTCAGATGGTTCAAAACTCAGCAGCACGTTTATTGGTCGACATCCCCAGGGGAAACTCTGTATCTAAAGAGATTCGTAACCTGCATTGGCTTCCGGTGTCACAACGCATCAAATTCAAGGCTCTTTGTTTGGCATATAAAGCTCTGAACCACACAGGTCCTTCCTTTTGCAAAACCTGTTTGTCTGGTATGAACCAACAAGACACCTCCGTTCAACAGGGGCCAGACTTTTGGCAGTGCCCAGAGTTCGAACATTGCATTGGGGCGGTCGCAGCTTTCACTACGGCACCTCCAAACTCTGGAACACTCTTCCGAATGTGCTCAGAGCTGCGAGCTCCCTTTCCACCTTCAGGAAGGAACTAAAAACCTGGCTGTTCATGAATTAGACGTTACAGTGGGCGTACTGTGTCCTCAGCGCCAAGACGCCTCCGGGTATTCGTGCGCTTTACAAATCTCGTTAACATTAACATTAACATTAACTAGTGGACTTTATGCTAATGTTGTGAGTTGGAATAAAGCACATACGTGTTATGCTTAGTGGTGAAGAGTCATCATGCTTTTTTGCAAGTGCAATTGATGAAGCTTATGAATCTAACCAATAAACAGTGTTGCATGGCACAAAAACTATGCTACAGCCATGCTTCTTTATATTTAACATGTATTTATTAGTGGGTGTTTCTTAAATGCTTTACATTGGACGGTTATGAATAGTGCCCCGTACATGACTATAGTTGGCCCATGGCTATTGGTGGTACATTTTAAATTACTGTCCAAAATGTCTTCAGCCAATCAGGAGGTAAATTCTTTATTTCTTGTAATGTCACATCAACAGCAGGTATGCCATGTCAGAGATCAATCTTCCCTCCAACTGTTCTATCTCCGAGTTTCCATTCTGCCCAATGCAAAAGAATTCTATTATATCATTAACTCTCAGCACACCAGACACCAGCTTTGAAATATAGGGCATTTGACACTCAAAGGGTGATGGGAGGAATGCTTGCAATACATCTAACCACTGGCAATTGCTTAGGGTAGCATTCAAAGCCATTGTTCTTTTATTCACCTTAACACCTCAGTTTTGACCCAGCCATATGCAAATCAGTATTTACCCTGCTCAAATAGGAACAGTCCAGCCGGAATTGCCAGGGCAGGTCATCCTTGAATCGGAGTACAAGCAACCCAAGACCAGTTTCATACTGATTGAGGCTCATCAGTCGGTCCCACATCTAGGCATGCCCAGTACATCAAACACACAAAAGGTTATGGGACTTATTGCAAGCATTTTACAGTTTTATGACATAATATTGACTACTACAATATTGATTCACCAAAATACCATAAAAATATTAATCACCCTACACTCAAACCCAAATATTGACTACAAAAATATTGCCATAAATATTATTGAAAATACCATAATATCAATTACAAAAAAGAAAATATATTGCAAAAAAACTAAACATATTGAACACTACCCAAATATTGAATACAACAATATCGAGTATCAAAATATTGTTATTAATATATGTCAGTAGACTGGTATTTTAAAACAACAAAAAATACTGGATAGCACAATAAATAATAAATAATTAAATTAATTTATAATAGAAACACAAAATACCAACACATATTTGCTAAAATATATGAAAGTAACACTAAACCTAAAAACTAAATAGAACAATAAAAATATTTATATATTGAAACATAACATCTTGACAGCAGGGGTGAGGGGGGACTCGAGACTCAAGATCATTACAATATTCATGCTTGTCACTCTCTAAGAAGTAACCTGTCTGTTAGAAACTGGACTTCTTTGCAGATGCCCCCCCCCCACTTTTTACCACATTTTAGAATGCAAAATGCAGATTTTTGCTAATTGGGCCCCAGTGCCCATGCTCTTTCACCAAAAAGTGATGTGAATTGGTACACCCAATTGGCAAGGTACTGTGTCCCCTTATAAGTCCCTGGTATATGGTACCACTGGCACCCAGGGCAATGTGTGGTAAATGGGTCACCAGGGCTGCAGTACTGGTTATGCCACCCTGTATGACCCAACTAAAAGTGTGTATGCAGGGCTACTATTGCAGCCCTGCCTGAGCAGCCTGTCTGCTTGAAAGTGACTCTGCGCACACCATGTGCTGCAGAGCATCACCACTAACTTAGTGTAAGTAAATTACTCTTAAGGTTTTCTTCCTATGCCCAGTAGGTAGAGTGGATTATATTAAAGATGTGGATATATATGTTTTTACATATATATCCTACAGTAACCTTGTAACGCAAGGTTTTCTTGTAAGTGACCGGTGGTCCATAGAGTACCATGGACTGACTACCGAATAAACTCGAGATAGCCAGCTCCATTATGGAACGACTGAATTGTGCCATTTTTGGTGTCAAACACCGTGCTTTTCACCCCAACACGATTCTTGTGTTGAGAGTGAGCTGGCATGCACAGGGGTGCCACCCTAGGATACAGTCACCCAGTGCATTGGTGGGCTTCCTGAGCTGTTTGCTCCCAAGACAAGAGTCTGCCCTCCTGGTTGGATGTGCTAGCACTTCCCCATGAAGGAGACAAAAGCCTGGGCAGGAAGGAGGTCACACCGCCTCCATCCCAGAATGGCTAGTGTTTACTGTCATCAAGGTGGTGAGCCTGAAAGGCTTTCACCACCCTTGATGTGCAATTTCTTGTCTCCCCACTCGAAGACAAAACCCTTCCCACCCTGTCCAGCCTTACAGGTCCAAAAGACTAGCCACACCTTTAGGGTGGGCTAGGATGTCTGTACAGTCAAGGAACACTTCTGCCAGGACTCTGGGTAGAAAGGTGATGTACACCCACAGGATATGGTCACCTCAGAGGCGAGTTAGCCACAGGGACCAGTTGCCCATTGGCCACTGCCTGTCACACCCTTATCACCCCCTAAACTAGGATTTAGGGGCTCCCCTGGCACCAGAACATCAGTTCTGACTTTGAATTCAAGAAGAGGCACAAAGAAGACGGCTTCACTTCTGCCGCAGCACAAAGAGAGGACACTTAACTGCAATGATGAGACCATATACTGAACTTGTGTGTCGATGTGTGTCCATTGTGAAAGCGCATTGCTCCCAGCAAGAGGAACTCCAGTGGATGCAAGAAACCGAAGCAGACTTCCATGGACTGGTGGGACCAGTCATGTGCAAGCTGCATGAAAATCGACGTGCTGCGTGACAAGAATTGTGACCCACTGGGGCTGTGGAGAGTGAGCCCAAAGAGACATGGTTTCCTGCAAACCCAGGGTGGTCGATAAGCTTTCACCAAGTTTCAAGTCACTACTCCACTCCTGTTGACCACCAGCCGCCGAAGTATCCATGGACTGCATTTGCCGCAGCCAAGGATTAGGGATCACCAGTCGGGTGATTAACCCCTTGAGTGACATCTCCAGCCTGAGAGCAACTCACAGCAACCGATATCTGCAATGACCCCCCGTATGTGGTAAAGCATATTTGTCAAGAGCTGCCCCGATGATTGTTAGCTGCCAGCTATGCCTGCACCCGGAGCTGCCGAGCCAAGTAGAAGAAATCCAGCTGTTGAACCCGGGTCCTAGGACCCCAAAGGCCTCTACTCTCTGTGGGTAGAGTGGAACTCCATCTCCAAGTGTGGTCCTGTCAAGTACTGCAAGTTTGACAGCTCATGCAGATCCTGTTCAGTACCAAGGACAACCAAGTTCGCTCTGCACCTGGACTCCGTGGGCAAGGCAACAAAGTAAAAACAGTTGAGACTTGGTCCAGGGACCCGCATGACCTTATCTACAAGAGAGTTTGTTTGAACTCACTCCGCAAGTGACCGAGTGTCACCTGTGTTCTCCCACATTCATTTTAATGGGACCAGTTTGAAAGATTTACTGCATTTATTTTTGAACCCTTCAAAGATCCACAGCTCTTGTTGTGTGTATGCTACAAAGTTCCTTTTGGTGCCTATATTTATATAAAAATAAGCTCTATTTTTATAAATTGATGTTGTATTTCCTTTAAGTTGTCTCCATTATGTATGTAACATAATGGTACTGTAAAATGCTGAACACATGTTCCCTCAGTAATGCCTGACTGCTCTTTGCCACACTACCAAGACTAGGTTTATGATTATTGTTGTTGAATCCAAGGATCATCTCTGTGTACTGTGAGAATATTGTATGGTAAGGCCTCCCAGCCATGCCACCTAATATTCCACCTTGCAACACTGTTGGTATAACTCTCTGTTTCAAAATTACTAAATAGAATTATTTTGAAAAAATAACATGAATTTTATTAGACATAAATAAATAAAACCTCAAATGCAAATATATGTATGTATTTATATTGTTAGCATATAAACACTAATTAGCATCAACCAAATGAGGACTAAACTGCCTAAACAAATCCAATCATCCATTAAAACAACAAATGAAATATAAGTTTAAACTGAGTAACCAATAGAAACACTTTTCAATGATATTACCACAATTCAAATCACTCAAAAATGTGCATTAATTTGCAGCAAAAACACCAGACTTGAACTTCCCTTGCTGCGCTGCATTCCGTGACATTTTTGTAAACTGGGCCTAAGTGTGGAGTATGCAACAACTGCAGAATTTGCCTATGAGATCAAAATATGAATTGCCCTAGCATATGTGCCAGTTACAGAAGTAGCACGCCACCACAAACACCTCATAGAATCTCACTTCTACGACATACACAAACACAAACTAGGGCCCTTATTTACAAGAGGACTGTGCAGCCGGAGTGTCACTTTTTAGGATGATCCGGTGGTGCAGGCCTCTAAATCAATATCTATGAGGCGACTAAAAAGGCCCTCTGTATGGCTTTGCATGGCCTCATAGATATGGAGTAAGACACTACAGCGCATAGCACTGCCTTGCCTTACTCTACTTCAAGGGGGCATTTAATGGGCATTGCTGTGGGTGTTACCACTCAACACCCATGGATTTTGACACTGCCCCAGATTTGCAACATCAGGTAAACCTGAGGCAGTACCAAAAATGTATACCTCCCCAGAGCAGGCGTAACAAGGAGAAATGTTTACATTTCACCTCGTCTTTTCATCTTTCCATGTGTGTTGCATTCTGCAGCACTCATAGAATGAGGAAAACACCTCTCATGATTGTTTTTGTACAGGAAGGTGCCCCTTCCTGCACAAAAACAATCATGCCAAAAACACAGTCACCCTTGGATGCCTGCATTGATGCTCGGCTGCAAATTGTGCGCCGGCACTGGCTGAAAGGTCAGGAATGCACTGTATCTTGCAAATATGGTGCATTCCTGCCCTTTCAAATTGGCATAGGGCAGAGCAGCATGATGACTTGCTGCACAGCCCTATGCCAATTCTTTGAAAATGAGGCCCCCCAATGGACTATTTTAAAGAAACTTGGGGTGGCAGATCGCTGTTTTGGTCACAGGCAACAACCATGTATCAGATACGATGGCTAGAAGTACATCACAACACCATGGCTCATGAAGCCAAAACAAACAATTCAGTGGAATGGTTGCGCAATACCTTGGAAAGTGCATTTCTAGATATATTAGAAATTAAACAATGCTACCAAGAAATTAGAATATAACAATCTATTGTCTAACTAAAACCTAAGCATCCAAATGGACCAACAAAATGTAACTAACACTACAGTGAAAGTACAAACATTTATTAACAACCAACAGCTACCAACCTAAAATCCATAGCAAGAATACTACTTAAAAAAAACTCGATGTTCCAACTAAACCAAAAATAGAAATATACTATACTAATGTATTTATAAATATTATTATATTAATTTTTAATATTCAGTAAAAAATATATCTTTTAATAAAACGGAAAACAGTCATACTGAAAAGTAAAAAAATATATTAATAAATAAATTAGTATACATTAAAAAATAACATCCCTTAACAATGAAACACATACAACAGGTAGCAATAACTAATCAACATGCATAGCACTGAATGAAACATTGCAAAAACAGAATCAACCATAAAGCAACTAAACATTTCCCACCCATTAATGATAAATAAAATATCACTTCCAATTTTATCGCTGATGCACATGATCTAGAATTAATCTTAAAATTTTTTACAAAAATAGCTAAAAAGAAATCCTAAAAATCAAAAATGCAATAGGCACAAAACGTATTCACAGGGAAAAATGTCAGTCCTCAGAACCCTACAAAAACTGAAATACAAAAAATGGTAACAAGGGAAATTCTAAAATTTTTTCCTTAAATAAAACCAATCTCATTATGTTTTAAAAAAAATAGCATCCAAAAAAGGATAAGTGCTCAAGTCCATCAATAAACCTATAAAAAGCATGAAATATCTACCCACACAAAACAAATAACCCTGTAAATATAGCAAATATTATAACATTAACTGTAAATAAATATACAAATGGTACAAAAATCAAAACATTACATAAAACCATACATAGAACAGTTTAGTCTATCAAAATACACTACAAAAATTCAAAGTACAATAAATGCTAAGCTACACTAACTTTACTAAACACATCCCCCTAACTACCAAATATCCGAAAAGAAATGAAAATGTTCTCTTACCTAATCGGTAGAGCAGCAGTAGGGGAACGTGACCACTAGGTACTTCGAACAACACAAAAATGAGGCAAATAACCTTCAAAATAACTATAAAAATAAATGACCGTTGAATGACAATTTTCAAAAAAGCTACCTACCCATTGAAAGCAAAGCAAGTAAAAAAGAAATGTTAAAAATAATGATTATATGTTTAATAAAATTGTTATAATAAAGTTGAAAAATGTTTTCCAAATTATATGTGTTCTACCAATAAAACATTTAAATGTGTTTAAAATTACAAAGCAAAGTATAGTTCTATATATTCTACAACTTACTAATAGAAAGTATGTAGTCATATATATATGATATATAATGCATTTAATCATATAGTAATTAAATATACATGTGAAATACTTTGTTAAAAACATAAAACTATTAAGATGTAACAAAGATATATAAACAAATGCAATAATGTTTATATATTACAATACATGTTTAAAAATGTGTATGGTAACATGAAAAAATGCAACATATGTGTGCAAAAACATTTAGAATTCTGTATAAATGAAACGGATATACAAAACAAAATTGAGGGGTTTGAGAACCCATCTCAAATAGTAATCACAATCCTTGTCAAGGTGAACCACTAAAGTCACTAAATACACCTGGGATTAACACTTGGTAGCATGGCGCAAATGCAGTCAGGCTTAATTTAGCAATAATGTGAAAAGTATCTATGCAGTACTCAAACAGCAATAAAGAAAACACAACACAAGAAAAATCCCAAACCAATTAAAACAATTAAGTAAATTTCAATCAATAAAATGAAAACAAAAATCTAATAGGTAGAACAGGAGCTCTGAATTTTTAATGTTTTAGGTTCAAAATAGTGCAAAAAAGCATTAAGCTCCAACCGTTGCCATCTGGCTGCGCTTGGCCAGGACAAAGTCAATAGTCAGGACCGACCTGGATAGAGCGCAAGTGAGACACAAGGACTAGGTTCATCCCAGTAAAAATTGTTAGCTTCGGACTTAGGGCCTGATTATGACTTTAGAGATCCCACCGCCAGCCCGCCGAAGTGCCGGCCAAGAAAACTCTGCAAAGCCTGTGGCATCCCAACTGCTGCGTTACAATGTTCCCACAGGCCTGGTGGTGTGTGGGCAGTGCAGTCATGGCCGTGACAAACTTCGGCTCTGAGAAACAGTAGAAAGCCAATGTGGCCATATTGGTGCCTCCAGCCAGCCGGGTGCCCTGTTTCCATGCATCATGTTGTGCATGGAAAAATAGTGCACCCATCAACATTGTTAACATTGGAGGGCACAACATGGGCACCAGCCACATCACACAAAGATGTTTTTTACACTAGAGCTATTTTTTGGGGTCATTACCTGCCTTTACACCAACCTTTGCATGGCAGTGTCCCTGCCATTAAAAGGTTGGTGGAAAAGCAGGTCATAATGTGGTCAGTGGTGCAGGAGCAGGGACTGCCTCTATTGGCCACCTCTTTCTCTCTTGCCACCATGGTGGGAGCTTGAATGTTGGTGGTGGCGGCGTTCTCGAGGCAAGCTCCCTGCCCTACTCGTAATCCAGCAGTCGGAGCGCTAGGGAAGTGGGCGGTTGGTCCACCAAAAGGTGACAGCAGTTAGTGAACTCCCAGGGTCATAATCGGGCCTTTAGTCTCTGGGATGGAAGTCAAAAATCCTCAGTGGGGCAAGGCAGCAGGCTGTTGCCAAAGATGACCCCATGTCATCAGATAGCTGCTGGATGAGGTCTCGGTGAAGCTGTTGACTTTTAGAGAAAAGTTCTGAGTAGGAGAAATTCAAAATTTGTACCGAGAGTAGGTCCCTCACTGACTGGATACTTTTCGCTCTTTTGCCCCATGAAGATTGATACCTTTAGACACTTTTTTGAAGCTCAGTTTTTTCCAGTGGGGCAAGGCTGCATTCCTGTATCCAAAGAATGCTCCATGATGCCAAACACCTTCTCTGCAAGGTCCAGATGGATAAGATTTGCTGCTGTGCAGAATAATGTGGCAGGAACTACCAGAATTGTTGAACCTATGGTGATACACCTTCATCAGATCAGCTTGGCAGGGTGGTCCCGGCCCCATGTACCAGGTTTCATGAAAGTTTAGGAGTACACTTTAACACCTGCCAAGGGTCCAGGACTTTGGGGACAGCACTTGGGGGTCACAACACACTCCAGCAGATTCCCTCAGCAGGGTCCAGTGCAGGTCCAGTAGGAACTGGTCGGCAGGACAGTTGCAGGAATGGCACCTGGAAGGTTGTTGGGTCCCTGGAGCTCAAACAAGAGGTCAGCCAACTGACCCTTGGAGTCCCTTTTGGGGTTCTGGGTTCCAGACAAGCTGGTCCATTCTTCTTCAGGTTCTTCATACAGCAGGACAGTCCTTTGTCTGATTATTAACAGGTCTAGGAGTGTTCTTAGAGGAGTACTGGGGATGCCACTTTTATGCTTAGTGCCAGGTTGTGGGTGAGGAACACTCCTAGCCGTTCCCTAACCAGTGGGGTAAAAGTTCCCAGATGTGACCCAACCCACTTTTGCAGCACTTCCTATGTGTTTCACTGTAAACTATCCCACAGTGCCTATATATATCAAAATCCAACATGGCAAAACCCCTCTTCCCAAGGTCAGAGTACCCTGTGCCCACCCATATGCATGGCTATGATTATGGCCAAACTCTCCCTTATGGTAATTCCAAACAAATTCTCAGGCAGCTCCCTCCTCCCACTGGGTTTGGAGCCAAACTGACAAGGAAGACAAATGGAGGCAGGCCTAGATATGAGCTACATCTACCAGTGACAGGGTAGGCACCCTTTGAAGTTCTGGAAGGGGTTTGGCACAACCCCCATGCCATCCTGCTGAAGAAACAAAACAAATCCCCGCACCCAAGCCTTTTCTCCACTTTCTGGAAGCAATACACATACCAACACAGGAGAACCATTATCAGTCATGTGACAATGGACACTGGCAGAAAGGCACATTTGGATTAGGTAGAGAATTGAGAACTTTCTGAAAGTGTCATTTCTAAAAACATAATATAAAATATGACTTGACCATTAAGTTGAAATTAAAATGAGTCCTCGAATCATGGTTCTAGCTGCTCCCAAATTGAAGCTAAGCATTATAAATTAGTATAATGTAACATAGTGTATTCGTATGGGAGGGCTGGGTGTGAAAAATGACTTTGTAGGGTTTTCAGTGGCAGGCCATGTAAAAATTAAATATACATGTGTTACATCTTAGATACCATGCACCATGTCTCAGGGTCGACCTTGCAGGTGACTTATAAGTACTAGAAGGGGAGGTTTATTTTTCAAAGTTGAAGTGGCTGCTTCTAACTGCACACACAGGCCGCATGGACAGGCATGTAGACATGTTTTACTGTTCTACTTTACTGGGTGGCACAATGAGTGCTGCAGCCCACTTGTAGCATTTACAGATCCCAGTTACATGTTGTATCATACACCAGGAACGTATAAGTAAATTAAATATGCCAGTTAGGTGTATGACATTTTTTTCTTGTTTAAAGAGAGAGAACATGTGCTTTACCAATGGTTAGCAAATGTGAAGTGCTCAAAAATGGGCTCAGTTAAAGAAGGCAAAAATCTCGGGGAATACCACACAAAAGATCATCATTTCCCAAAAACGTTTTTAAAAATTATATGTAATAATGTAATAACACTACACTATAACTTACATGGGGAACATATACACTTCAAAAAGGGTTCTTTTACTCATCACCCTCCAAGATAAACTGCATTGGGTAAGGTGTTGGATGTTAAAGAGTTTATTTTTACTATTCCCACTCCTATCTAAAGTATATTGAAGATATATTGGGGAAGGTGTTCGATGGTAAAACTGGCATATTTACTATTCACACTCCAATCTAAGATACACTTGGGAAAGTGTTGGACACTTAAGGAGTTAAATGTGCTATTCACATTCCAATGTAAGGTACATTGAGGAAGGAGTTTGACATTGAAGGGGTGTAATTTGCTATTACCACTCCAATCAAAGCAACATTGGGAAAGATGTTAGACTTTAAAAGGAGTAGATTTACTATTCCCACTCTAATTCTATCTACATTGAGGGAAGTGTTGGACATTGAAGAGTTAAATTTACTATTCCCACTCCAATCCAAGGTACAGTGGGCAAGGCAATTTGCATTGAAAGTGTGTAATTTACAATTCCGATTCCAATCTCAACTGCATTGGAGGAGGTGCTGGGCATTAAAGGGTTTCAATTTGCTATTCCCACTCCTATATTCGCTACTTTTCAGATGGTGTTGGACATTAAATGGGTAAGATTTCCGATTCCAACTTTTATATAAGCAACATTAGAGAAAGCTTTGGACATTGAAGTTGGGACATTCAGTAATTCCACCCTAACGTAAGCTACATTCCAGCAAACATTGAACTTTAAATGGGCTATATTAGCTAGGGTTACTTAAAAATATATATAAATAAATAATTATTTTCAATAATTAAAACATATTTTTATATTTATTTAAAATATTTATAATACATGGAACTAATTTAATTGAGTATCAACTAGGTACCAATAGGCACCCTGCATGATCGTATCGCCTATATTCTTTGATATCACGTGGTTCCAGGAGGGAGTTTTGGGATTTGTTATATGTTTTTTGCAATGCATATTACAATGGCGTTCTATCTGTTCATGATGATGCTATATTACATCGCTATGAAAATTAATAAAAAGATTAAAACCATAAAAAGATATGAATACCCTCAAAATATACATTTATCTTAAAATAAAAGATATATATTTTTCATTTTTTCGAAATATAAAATCGTTTTTAATACTATGCTTATATCTATACATTTATTTTTAACAATATTCAGTACCACTAATCTGTATATTTTTAATTTTCAGAAAACATCAACATTATACATAAACAAAACATAAATTATGTGTTTGCATTTTGTTCATAACATTGGCATTTTTGTATTAAATTTATTTTCAAAACAAAAAAAATAATTATTTTTAATTAACATTTTAAATTAAATCTTAGTTATGTAAAACATTGTTCACAAAAATTTCCAAATTCAATGATCTTTAAAAATATACATTCAATGTTATTTTTCCCACCCATCCTTTTCCCCATAAATTCCTCAACACTGTACAATAGTACATGGAAGTTAACATAAATAAATTCATTTAAAATTAATTAAAAAAACTAAATTCAATAAAATAATGTAAATTACTACCCACCCAATTCCCCCACTAACCTAACAATCCATCCCTAAAATATTTAGACTCTATAATAAAAATACAAAACATTCATACCAAAAAAATGATATACTCAACTATATTATACACAATGATGTTTTTAACAAAGCTAATAAAACAAAACTAAAAAACTGTATTCTTTCCGACATATATTCCTTAGAGCAAGTTTTTTAGTTTTTTTTATTGAGCGCATGGCTCCCCTGGGGCGTCCCAGCGCTGATAGCGGCAAGTAGTAGAGAACCAGCCAGACTAGGGAAAAAGCCAGGTTTTTAACAATTTACGAAAGGCAAGATGATTGGGTTCCTTGCGCAAATGAAGAGGAAGAGTGTTCCAGAGTTTGGCGGCGTTGTGGAAGAACAGACGACCCCCACTTCTAGCTTTCAAAATCCTAGGAACTACAGAAAGATGCAGATCCTCCGAGCGGAGGCGTCTGTTAGCACGGTAGGGCCGAGCAATAGAAAGATTGATGGAAGGGCCCTTTCCGGCTAATGTCTTATGTACAATGCACATGGCCTTGAAATTATCATAATATAAGCCAACAATATTCTTGTAAGATGATATTTCCAACTTTATATTTTTTCAATTTCAGTTAGCCCACAAATGATTCTAATGATATGTAAAATTAAATGTTAATGAATAGAAAAGTGGTGTCATGGATACATGGATTCATCTTATCAACTAAGTAACACATTACTGTGGCACTCATGAGTCTCATCCATAACAGTGAGTAGAATGGGCCTGAAAAGTGAAAGGACCCCTCACTCCTTTTTTAAAAAAAATGAACAACTCACATCCATCACCACATCTCAAGTGGAAATAAAGTGAAGCTTATAGAAATCACTCCAGGGCACTTGTAATATGGCAGATGGGATATCTGCCTTGTTAGCAATAAAGTATGCCATCCATCCAAACTATCTCTAAACAGGTCCTTCAGCATGTGGTTCAGTAGGCTTACACTCCCTTGGTGGTGGGAAAAAGGTGGGCATTTTCAGATCCAAACAAAACATGATGTATTGGCACTGCTGTGCAAATAATAACACTTCAGGCATGCTAGTTGTGGATATCCAGGTCCTAGGTAAGTGCATGACCAGACTATTGACACACAGCAAGCCTAGGTATTCACACACATGGCTTTTGTTTGATGATGTTATCTCCATATAGTTCATAAAGTGTAATAGCAGATTCTCTTGTAAATGTAGGTCCCGTGCCAGGACTCTGCATCAAGCAGAGTATATTGTAGTACCTACCTTAAAAAATATTACTGTAACAATATGTCGTGGGCAGGCATTTGAGTTTGACAAATGAGATTCTCCTGCGCAAATGTGGCATTTCCCATCCATTGTATTAAAAGTGCATTAAAGCCTATGGCAGATTGGAATTATGCCACATAACGCATGGAGTATCCTATCCATCAAACTCTAAAGATGAGTCACAGTGTTGTTGTGTCCAAAAGAATTCTGCAACAATTGTTAATGTTGGCTTGATTTCAAATCTGTGAATACATATTTTGTGATGTCACATTAGGTGCCCTTTATTCAGACTGTTCACATTGACTGAAATGATTCAGGACACCCTTGTAAATCTGTGTGTACATTTAGAGATTTTACTATTTACTGTGTAACTGATGTGGGCATATGCCTGCTTTCAGATTCCTCTGGAGCAAGTATTGGAGATGCTGGCCACACTTCAGTAAAACAGCTAGAGGGCCACTGTCCGTTCGGAGTTGGCAAAACTGACACAGAAGGGCCTGGTCCGACTAATGGTGAGGGGCTGGCCAGGGGACAGCCAACATCCTGATCTGAGTCTGAGGCATCTGACTTTGGGCACCCCATCTTGGTGGTGGCAGAAACATTTGAGCCAACTGCATCTACTCCTGTGGCTGACTCTACCACCAACAACAACCTCACCCCGGCCACCTGAGTCCAAGACAGCACTGATATTGAAGATGACCTGTGGTCTCCTTTGCCCTTTGCACCTCACCACTTCCATTTGCCAACCGTGGTGTCAGGAGAGACACTGCAGATTCCTATGCACCTCTCTTTGGGTCAGGAGCATTGTTGGATGCCATCCAGGGTGCCAGTGACCAACTTCCAAAATTGATTGACATCCTGGAGGATATGCGCCCTGCCATGGCTGCTACACAGAGAGGTCCTGGTGGTACAAGTGGCACCTTGGGCACCAGTACTTCTGAGACATCAGATCCCATTTCTAACACTACCTAAATTCCTTCATCTGCCCCAAAACCTCACCATGGCCCAAAACATTCTTCCTAGCCCAGGCCCTTCCCCTCTAATAAAAATACTTAAAACCCCATCCCATCCAAAAAACAGGTTTAACAGATTCCAATACGCTCTGTGAGGATGGAGAGTCCCATGAGGAGGAATCTATGTATAATAATGAAAGGCAAAGCCATAGGCTGGAGCACATTCACAAATTTGAAACTGTGATAGGTTTTCAATATTTTGCTTGTGTTAACCGATTATCAGGTTTTGTGATTTCCTAGGTGATGTATATATATATATATATATAGTTCATTCTCTTTCCAATGTGTTGTAATGGGATTTGGAGTGGTTGTGTGATGGAATAGTTTGTGTGGCATGTGTGTTTTTGTACATTCATCCCATTTATTAGGTGTGAATACAACTAGGTAGCCTATATAATTATTTGGCATGTGGGTGTCTATCTTGTCCTTGATATCATGTATGATTTAACAACATAATGTTCTAGCAGTGAGTTGATTGTGCCAATATCTATTTCTGGTACATGGTTGTTTCATGTGATGTGTAGGGTGAGTCATTTTAAGTCTATGTATACTTTAGTAAAAAATAAAAACAGGTTACTTCTAGTGTGTTTGCATTATATGTTTGGCTGTATAAAATGTGCATTTACTTACAGATTTTAAGTGGAGGTAGTAAAATTGTATCACCTTAGTATTTTATATGGGTAAGTATCGGGAGGCATGTGGACAGACATAGATACAGATTACATTGTTGTAAGATATGCTTTGATGTACATAAAGTTAAGTGACATTGGTAGTTAACACAGTGCGTTTAAAAAAGTTAAGAACTTTTACTTAACGTTACATTTATTTTGTGTTGTGTTGTTGTTCCTCCAATACTACCAGATTAAGTACCAGGGTTTGTAGTAGCAGAGACATGGTAACTGAGTTGGTTGTGTAGGGATTTGTGGGCAGGGTTTGACTATTTCTGTTCTTTTTTATTTAATACAGGTGTGAAGAATGAAATGCTTTTCCAGCAAGCATTTTGCTGTGTTTAGGGTGTACTGCCATTGACAGAGTAAGGAAAATGTGGCTGAGGCAGTGAATGAGATGACAGAATTGTGTCCATAAAATGGCCTGACTCTAAATAGGATTGCTAGATCTTCATGGCAGAAGACCATCTGGTTGTATAAGGTCCATCCACCTCCTCCAAATTCTAGACCTGGCTGAAAGGCATTTAAAGTGAATCCTTTGAACAATAAGAAGTATGTTAATGTGAGAAATCAATTACCTGTTTGCAGTGTTCCCCCACTGTATGTCCTCATTTTGACTACTAGGTATTGGTTTTCTGGCTCTGATTGTGCCCTGGGCTCTGCTAACCAGACTCAGGGCCTGTACTCCAATTAAAAGCACATGGTTAGGTATAATTATAATTGCCAATGACAGACCCCTTTAAGTCCATAGTACATAATAAGGCAAGGGTGATTCAAACTACCTATAAGTCCCTAATATATAATAGAGCAGGGAGGTTTAGAGGCCCAGTAGAATGTATTCACTAGAGTGTGCACTGCTGTGTTGCCTGCTGTCATTTTAAAAGCCAGCCCTGACTTGCAGGCTACTTTTAGATTGTAATTATATGCAAATTCGACTTTGGAATTAAAGGTACTTCCAAAGTAGCAATCTACCTTATTTTTATATATATGTAACCCCTAAGGTCTCCTCTAGGTGCCCCAGGGGTAGGGTTTCATGTCATTATAATCAGGGATATTATAAAGGATGTTTTATATACTCGGGTGAGGAGCAAACTGCCAATTTTGTTTTCCCCATTGTAGATAATTCGCTCTATAGGCTAATATCGGAATATTTTATTTAGGTAGAAATATTGCTAGGAAGGAGCTCAAAATGTAATTCAAGCACTTACAATGCTAGTTATGATAAATCCAACAACTTGCCATTGTTACATTTACACTAACTATCACAGAAAATAAGTTATTAAACTTTCTTTTCTGTAAGTCAAAATCCAGCCATCCAACTGCTCTCTCCTCATTGGTTAGCCTCTGTCAGGCTGAGCCAAGCTGTCTTAATGAGGTGTGAAGTAGCGTGCTAGAGAGGCAATAGATTTCCTGTCTTTAAAGTGAGAACAATGCTTTGGGAGAGCACAGGCTCACCCTCACATCATACACCCGCAGCCACAGAGGAGCCCCTCTAATTAGATTAGGGAGAAGACTGGAAGGGGGGTTCTAGGGAATCTTAGCTAAGCCAGTGAGTTGACTTAGCCAGGTCTAACCTTCAAGGAAATAATTTCCCCATGTAGGATTTTGAAAGAACAGTGTTTTGTGGGGCAAGAATATGCCACACTTTGGAGGAAGTGATCATACACCTGGTTGGCATCCTGCTTCCGATTGGTCAGGGGTCCCCCCCGCTTGATGCTCAGGAACACTGCATAAATATGTAAGGGTTGCCAAGCAACTCAGAAGTGCTGCCTGAAACTACAAGGAGACGATGAACTGCCCTGCTGGAAAACTGATCTGCACCCCAAAGGTCTGCACTCTGAAGGACTGCACTTGCTGCACATTTTGGGACTACAGCCCTAAGGACTTTGCCTTGCTTCAAGAAGGTTAAGGATTGGACTCCCTACAAGTGACAGCTTAACAGAGCCCACCTGCATCATCTCCACCAAGAAGTTCCCATCCTGGAGTGTGTTCAGTGGACATTTAGAGATTGGTATTGTGGTTCCACATGATTGGAGAGGTTTAAAACAACTTTCGTAAAAAGCTCCATAAGTTGACCAGTTGAATTGTGGGAGATTTAGTCTCTGACCCCAACAGGCAAACCAGAGCATCTGATCCTTTGGCTGGTGCTGTGGACTACTTTCCTGCCCCAAAAAACACTTTGGGAAGTACGTGTAAAGAACTCTTGACTGTGCCCTAGTCCAGAATGACCTTTTTTAACCCTTTGAGTGTTATTTGCTTCTAAGCACTAGTTTTGCTTTTAATCTTGGAATGTATTGGATTTTTGTTGGTTTGGGGTCTATTTGTTCATAAAAATGTAATCTATTTTCATAAATTGGAGTTGGATTTTTATTGTGTCTTACTTATTTAATGTATTGGTGTTTTTAAATGTTTTACACACCTGTCTCCTAAGTTAAGCCTGCCTGCTCGCAGCCAGCTTCCAAGGGTTGAACAAAGGAATCATTTATTGAGACCTTGACTGAAACTTTTATTGTCTTTGTGGTCTTATTACTAGTGGTAGGTCCCTACTTATCACTACTAATAAACAACTTTCTAACAGTTGGCATGTAGAAGAGGAAATAAAGGCCTGTTTTTCCAGTCCAAATATTTTACAAATTGTCTGGTTCTAAATCAACTGGAGCCTATAATTTTCTTTCTTAGGCAACCATAAATTGTAGGATATGGCTGTTAAAATGGTCTATCTCAACATTATTGTGGCTGGAGAAACAACTTTGGAAGCAGCAAAAGGTAGTAGGGGAACAACTTTCTTCCACGTTTTCAAGGAAAAACAAAGTTGCGATGCCCTTATTAACCTGCTGATCTAAGAAAAGGGATTTGTCCAACAAGGCTCCAAGGCTTCTAAAAATGTTTTCGTGAATAGGGGAGGACGCATATTTAGTTCTACAAAAAGAAAGACCTCAGTCTTACCTGTTTTTAGTTTGAAAGCATGTGTGTTTATCAAAGAAGCCTGATGAAAAAGGCCATTTTTAAACTAGTCCTTAGAGTATCTGAGTGGGCTATCCAAACATGAAATGAGATGAGTGTCACAAGCCCGCTGCTGCTGCTGGTAAGATCGCCCTTCCGTTTGTGGCCTCGGTGCCCGTATTGCTTGCTTGTCTCCCCTTTTCCCTTTTGTGCCCCCGCTGCCCCCATTTGAACTGTGCCCGTATTTGTGTCCGCTTTCTCTCCCCTTTTCCTTCTGTACCCCTCGCTGCCCCATTTTGAATTGTGCCCGTATTTGTGTCCGCTTTCTCTCCCCTTTTCCTTCTGTACCCCTCGCTGCCCCATTTTGAATTGTGCCCGTATTTGTGTCCGCTTTCTCTCCCCTTTTCCTTCTGTACCCTCGCTGCCCCATTTTGAATTGTGCCCGTATTTGTGTCCGCTTTCTCTCCACTTTTCCTTCTGTACCCCTCGCTGCCCCATTTTGAATTGTGCCCGTATTTGTGTCCGCTTTCTCTCCCCTTTTCCTTCTGTACCCCTCGCTGCCCCATTTTGAATTGTGCCCGTATTTGTGTCCGCTTTCTCTCACTTTTCCTTCTGTACCCCTCGCTGCCCCATTTTGAATTGTGCCCGTATTTGTGTCCGCTTTCTCTCCACTTTTCCTTCTGTACCCCTCGCTGCCCCATTTTGAATTGTGCCCGTATTTGTGTCCACTTTCTCTCCCCTTTTCCTTCTGTACCCCTCGCTGCCCCATTTTGAATTGTGCCCGTATTTGTGTCCGCTTTCTCTCCCCTTTTCCTTCTGTACCCCTCGCTGCCCCATTTTGAATTGTGCCCGTATTTGTGTCCGCTTTCTCTCCACTTTTCCTTCTGTACCCCTCGCTGCCCCATTTTGAATTGTGCCCGTATTTGTGTCCGCTTTCTCTCCCTTTTCCTTCTGTACCCCTCGCTGCCCCATTTTGAATTGTGCCCGTATTTGTGTCCGCTTTCTCTCCCCTTTTCCTTCTGTACCCCTCGCTGCCCCATTTTGAATTGTGCCCGTATTTGTGTCCGCTTTCTCTCCACTTTTCCTTCTGTACCCCTCGCTGCCCCATTTTGAATTGTGCCCGTATTTGTGTCCGCTTTCTCTCCACTTTTCCTTCTGTACCCTCGCTGCCCCATTTTGAATTGTGCCCGTATTTGTGTCCGCTTTCTCTCCACTTTTCCTTCTGTACCCCTCGCTGCCCCATTTTGAATTGTGCCCGTATTTGTGTCCGCTTTCTCTCCACTTTTCCTTCTGTACCCCTCGCTGCCCCATTTTGAATTGTGCCCGTATTTGTGTCCGCTTTTTCTCCACTTTTCCTTCTGTACCCCTCGCTGCCCCATTTTGAATTGTGCCCGTATTTGTGTCCGCTTTCTCTCCACTTTTCCTTCTGTACCCCTCGCTGCCCCATTTTGAATTGTGCCCGTATTTGTGTCCGCTTTCTCTCCACTTTTCCTTCTGTACCCCTCGCTGCCCCATTTTGAATTGTGCCCGTATTTGTGTCCGCTTTCTCTCCACTTTTCCTTCTGTACCCTCGCTGCCCCATTTTGAATTGTGCCCGTATTTGTGTCCGCTTTCTCTCCACTTTTCCTTCTGTACCCTCGCTGCCCCATTTTGAATTGTGCCCGTATTTGTGTCCGCTTTCTCTCCACTTTTCCTTCTGTACCCCTCGCTGCCCCATTTTGAATTGTGCCCGTATTTGTGTCCGCTTTTTCTCCACTTTTCCTTCTGTACCCCTCGCTGCCCCATTTTGAATTGTGCCCGTATTTGTGTCCGCTTTCTCTCCACTTTTCCTTCTGTACCCCTCGCTGCCCCATTTTGAATTGTGCCCGTATTTGTGTCCGCTTTCTCTCCACTTTTCCTTCTGTACCCTCGCTGCCCCATTTTGAATTGTGCCCGTATTTGTGTCCGCTTTCTCTCCACTTTTCCTTCTGTACCCCTCGCTGCCCCATTTTGAATTGTGCCCGTATTTGTGTCCGCTTTCTCTCCACTTTTCCTTCTGTACCCCTCGCTGCCCCATTTTGAATTGTGCCCGTATTTGTGTCCGCTTTCTCTCCACTTTTCCTTCTGTACCCCTCGCTGCCCCATTTTGAATTGTGCCCGTATTTGTGTCCGCTTTTTCTCCACTTTTCCTTCTGTACCCCTCGCTGCCCCATTTTGAATTGTGCCCGTATTTGTGTCCGCTTTCTCTCCACTTTTCCTTCTGTACCCCTCGCTGCCCCATTTTGAATTGTGCCCGTATTTGTGTCCGCTTTCTCTCCACTTTTCCTTCTGTACCCTCGCTGCCCCATTTTGAATTGTGCCCGTATTTGTGTCCGCTTTCTCTCCACTTTTCCTTCTGTACCCCTCGCTGCCTCTCGCCATTCCCGACGCTGCGTCCCCTGCGGCCCCGCCCCTGACTGCCCATTCGCTGCCCCTGCCTCCCGCCTCCCAGCTGCTCCTCCCTCCCACCTCCCCATAAATGGCGGCCGCTGCGCGGTGAGGTGAGCGACCCTTGACCTTGCCAGGTAGGTCGCTCCCCCACCACACAGATCCGCCTGTGCTGGCCGCCCGCTGCTGCTGCTGGTAAGATCGCCCTTCCGTTTGTGGCCTCGGTGCCCGTATTGCTTGCTTGTCTCCCCTTTTCCCTTTTGTGCCCCCGCTGCCCCCATTTGAACTGTGCCCGTATTTGTGTCCGCTTTCTCTCCCTTTTCCTTCTGTACCCCTCGCTGCCCCATTTTGAATTGTGCCCGTATTTGTGTCCGCTTTCTCTCCCCTTTTCCTTCTGTACCCCTCGCTGCCCCATTTTGAATTGTGCCCGTATTTGTGTCCGCTTTCTCGCCCCTTTTCCTTCTGTACCCCTCGCTGCCCCATTTTGAATTGTGCCCGTATTTGTGTCCGCTTTCTCTCCACTTTTCCTTCTGTACCCCTCGCTGCCCCATTTTGAATTGTGCCCGTATTTGTGTCCGCTTTCTCTCCCCTTTTCCTTCTGTACCCCTCGCTGCCCCATTTTGAATTGTGCCCGTATTTGTGTCCGCTTTCTCCCCCTTTTCCTTCTGTACCCCTCGCTGCCCCATTTTGAATTGTGCCCGTATTTGTGTCCGCTTTCTCTCCACTTTTCCTTCTGTACCCCTCGCTGCCCCATTTTGAATTGTGCCCGTATTTGTGTCCGCTTTCTCTCCACTTTTCCTTCTGTACCCCTCGCTGCCCCATTTTGAATTGTGCCCGTATTTGTGTCCGCTTTCTCTCCCCTTTTTCTTCTGTACCCTCGCTGCCCCATTTTGAATTGTGCCCGTATTTGTGTCCGCTTTCTCTCCCTTTTCCTTCTGTACCCCTCGCTGCCCCATTTTGAATTGTGCCCGTATTTGTGTCCGCTTTCTCTCCACTTTTCCTTCTGTACCCCTCGCTGCCCCATTTTGAATTGTGCCCGTATTTGTGTCCGCTTTCTCTCCCCTTTTCCTTCTGTACCCCTCGCTGCCCCATTTTGAATTGTGCCCGTATTTGTGTCCGCTTTCTCTCCCTTTTCCTTCTGTACCCCTCGCTGCCCCATTTTGAATTGTGCCCGTATTTGTGTCCGCTTTCTCTCCACTTTTCCTTCTGTACCCCTCGCTGCCCCATTTTGAATTGTGCCCGTATTTGTGTCCGCTTTCTCTCCACTTTTCCTTCTGTACCCTCGCTGCCCCATTTTGAATTGTGCCCGTATTTGTGTCCGCTTTCTCTCCACTTTTCCTTCTGTACCCCTCGCTGCCCCATTTTGAATTGTGCCCGTATTTGTGTCCGCTTTCTCTCCACTTTTCCTTCTGTACCCCTCGCTGGCCCATTTTGAATTGTGCCCGTATTTGTGTCCGCTTTCTCTCCACTTTTCCTTCTGTACCCTCGCTGCCTCTCGCCATTCCCGCCGCTGCGTCCCTGCGGCCCCGCCCCCTGACTGCCCATTCGCTGCCCCTGCCTCCCGCCTCCCAGCTGCTCCTCCCTCCCACCTCCCCATAAATGGCGGCCGCTGCGCTGCCGCGCCGCTGGTGCGCCGAGCCCAGCGCCAAACCCCTGGCCCCCGCAGCAGCCAACCCACCCACCGGACTTACGACACCGCCACCCTCAACGCACTCAACACCGGCCGCATCCCCGGCTGCCACCGTGCCACCCCAGGACGCACCCACGGACCCTTCGCCTGCCAATCCTGCAAGTTCTCCTGCCTCCGGACCTGCACCACACCCGCCAAGCCGAGCACCAGCAGCAACCACCTGAAGTGCTTCCTGCTCAACACCCGCTCCGTCCACAGACACGCCGTGGAACTTTGGAACCTGCTCGACTCCACATCACCAGACGTCGCTTTCCTCACGGAAACATGGATGAACGCCTCCTCAGCGCCCGACATCGCCATCGCCATCCCGGACGGATACAAGTCACCCGAAGGGACCGCGCAAACCAGACAGGAGGAGGCATCGCCATCGTCCACAAGAACACCATCCGCATCACGACCAACTCCGACGACACCTTCACAGCCGGCGAACACCTGCACTTCCAGATACACACCGACCCCAAGACCACCCTCAGAGGCACCCTCATCTACAGACCCCCAGGACCACGCACACAATTCAGCGAAGACATCGCCGACCTCATCAGCCCGCACGCCCTCCCCTCGGCTGACTACATCCTCCTTGGGGACCTCAACTTCCACCTAGAGAACAACAACGATCGCAACACCACCACCCTGCTGGACAACCTCGCCAACCTCGGACTCAAGCAACTGGTGACCACCCCACACACCTCGCCGGCCACACGCTTGACCCCGTCTTCTCCTCCAGCAAGGACATCTCCTTCAGCCACACCACCGGACTCCACTGGACAGACCACAGCTGCGTCCACTTCAGCTTCAGCAGGATCACCACGCACCACCACCCGCAACAGTTTCCGCGCAGAAGCTGGAACAAGATCACCACCGACCAACTCACCACATCCCTGAGCCAGAACCCTCCCGCCAGCTCAACGAACCCCAACCAAGCCGCCAGCAACCTCACAAGATGGATCACCAACTGCGCAGACGACCTCGCCCCATTGAAGACCCCCAGTCAGACCTGGCAACAAGAAAGCATCCTGGTTCACTGACGAACTCAAGATATCCAAGAAGAACTGCCGGGCCCTCAGAAAGCATGGCGCAGAGACCCGACTGCAGACAACATGACCACCCTCAAGCACGCCACCCGAAAACACCACCAGCTGATCCACACCACCAAGAAAACCGCATTCAAGGAACGACTGGACAACAACGCCCACAACAGCAAGGAACTCTTCATCATCGTCAAAGAACTCTCGAACCCCAGCGCCGGAAACAACGACATCACTCCTCGCAAGACCTCTGCAACTCGCTCGCCTCGTTCTTCCACAGCAAGATCGCAGACATACACTACAGTTTCAGCACACAGCCGACGTACCCTACGACCGTTCCAACGCCCCCCACCTCCACCCTCCGAGCCTGGACCCCTATCAACACCAAAGACACTATCCGCACGATGAACTCCATCCACTCCGGATCACCAACCGACCCCTGCCCTCACCACGTCTTCAACAAGGCCGACGCCGTCATCGCACCCCACCTCCGGGACATCATCAACACCTCCTTCGTCACCGCCACCTTCCCAGAGAGCTGGAAGCACGCCGAACTCAGCGCCCTACTGAAGAAAGACCCCACCGACCTCAAAAACTACCGCCCCATCTCGCTCCTTCCTTTTCCTGCCAAAGTCATCGAGAAGACCGTCAACAGACAACTGGCCGCCTTCCTCGAGACGAATGGATCCCTCGACCACTCGCAGTCCGGCTTCCGGGCCAACCACAGCACCGAGACCGCCCTCATCGCAGCTACCGACGACATCCGAGCCCTGCTCGACAATGGGGAAACAGCGGCCCTCATCCTCCTGGACCTCTCCGCAGCGTTCGACACAGTCTGCCACCGCACCCTAGTGCAACGCCTGAACAACGGCGGAATCCAAGAGAAGGCACTGGAGTGGATCATCTCCTTCCTCGCCGGAAGAACCCAGAGAGTCCGCCTCCCCCGTTCAGTTCCGAGGCCACCGAAGTCATCTGCGGCGTACCACAAGGATCATCACTCAGCCCCACCCTCTTCAACGTCTACATGAGCCCCTCGCAGCCATCGCACGCCAACACAACCTCAACATCATCTCCTACGCCGACGACACCCAGCTGATCCTCTCCCTCACCAACGACCCCACAACCGCCAGAACCAACCTACATGAAGGGATGAAGGACGTAGCCGAGTGGATGAGGAACAGCCGCCTGAAACTGAACTCAGATAAAACGGAAGTCCTCATCCTAGGATCATCACCCTCCGCCTGGGATGACTCCTGGTGGCCCCCTGCCCTGGGCAACGCACCCAAACCAACGGACCACGCACGCAACCTGGGCTTCATCCTGGACTCCTCCCTCTCAATGACCCGACAAATCAACGCCGTCTCCTCGTCTTGCTTCAACATCCTACGCATGCTGCGCAAAGATCTTCCGGTGGATCCCCACCGAAACCAGGAAGACGGTCACCCAGGCCCTCGTCACCAGCCGACTGGACTACGGCAACTCCCTCTACGCCGGAACCACAGCCAAACTTCAAAAAGACTCCAACGCATCCAGAACGCCTCAGCTCGACTCATCCTGGACATCCCCCGACACAGCCACATCGCCGGACACCTGAGAGACCTGCACTGGCTCCCCGTCAGCAAGAGAATCACGTTCCGACTCCTCACCCAAGCACACAAAGCTCTCCACAACCAAGGCCCCAGATACCTCAACGACCGTCTGACCTTCTACACTCCCACCCGCCAGCTACGATCGACCAACCACGCCCTCGCCGCCGTCCCCCGCATCCGAAGAGCCACAACGGGAGGAAGATCCTTCTCCTACCTGGCTGCCAAGACGTGGAACTCCCTACCCATCCACCTCCGCCTTACCCAAGACCACCTCTCCTTCAGGAAGCAACTCAAGACCTGGCTGTTCGAACAGTAGCGGACCCCCCTCCCCCAAGCACCTTGAGACCCTCCGGGTGAGTAGCGCGCTATACAAATGCTTGATTGATTGATTGAGCATAGGTCACTAAGGTAAGCTCATAAAACCTCCTCAGGCAAGCCAGTGGGAGACCTGGGAAACCTGAGGGTTCCACTGTTTCACCTGTCTAAAATAACAGAAAGAGTTCTTAACTGTTTGTGCCCTGAGACCGAAGTCAATCCAGATCTGGGCCCCTGATACTAATTTTGGTAAATTGTATCAGCAAGAAGTAATGAGAAATGGTATTAAAGGCGGCTGATAGGTCTCAAAGAATAGAAGCGATGCAGCTGACTTTATCAAAGAGTCAGGTCATCTACTGCCTCTACCAAGGCTGTTTCCATACCATAGAGGGCATATAAACCCAGCTGACCAGTGAAGTATGTCATTATTATCCAAAAAAGAACTGATATTGGAATTCATATGTTTCTCCAATGCCTTCATGAAGAACAGTAAAGGAGAAATAGGATGATTGCTGCTAAGGTAGTTTAGGCCAGCAGTTTTTATTTTTATTTTAATACCGTGCTTCCAGGACCAAGGCACCACTGCAGGAGACAGGGAAGCATTTTATAACAGAGGGAAAGAATAAATATTTTTAAATATTTATTTAGTTAATTTGTACTTCTAATATCCATTTTGCAGTTTTTCAGAGCAATTAAATATTTGGCTTATGGTCCTGATCATATCCCCTTCCTAAAAAGTAGCTATGCTAATTAGATGAAGGGTTTGGTGTATTCCATTGAAAGGCAATTCCATCTTAGTCCATTTTGTCCAGAAGTTGCTATGTAATTTTGACAGCATCATCGCAAAACTATTGTATAATCTGGTTGAAACTACCATTTAATCCCTTCAGTTATGACCCATAAAGACATATTATCTACTTGCTAGCAATCTTCAATTGGTTGTATGTTATTCTACATCATGTTTTCTAAGACTCAGCAGTGTTGTTTATATTTTACTTTTTACGACATGAGATTTAACTGGCGCATAGTTGCAAGAGAAAACCTATAACAGAGGTGGGATTTCACATTTATCTCAGATCATGTTATTACCTATGAATTCAGAGAAATTGTGTATCACTTTCATCAGCTCTTTCATTGTGTAAGCTGAATTTAACAGAGCCATAGATTGTACTGTAAATCTCTGTAACAAATCTGTCTTTTTCTGCAAGGTTACCTAGGATATTCAACATTTGCTGTACCTTATTTTGGCTGGTATTGCAACTTTGTGCACTGTGACACTGCTATTCAGTAGCACATTGTATGCATTTTGTCCATCAAATGTTGCTGGTAAAATGGTTTCACCAAATTGTTCTATTTAACTTTCTTTTAAGGCCATGGCAAAATGGTGCATAGAATACACCACATGGAACTGTCATATATGGGCTGCAGTGTATATTTACAGCACCCACCCAAATGACAAAAAAAATGTCTGTCAGGTGCACCATTATTCCTTGGCTGGGCTGCAGTTTAAAAGAGTTGCAGTAACACCTGACAAGGAAAAGTACCTTAGCCTTGAAATAAGACCTACTTTCTATATTAATAAGTCACCTCTTAAGTGTTCCATCTAAGCCCACACGGAAGGGTTCCTGACCAGGGCCGGACTGGCTACCGGGCATTTTGGAATGCTGCCGAGCTGGGGGCTGATGTCACTGCGGTGGGGGCTAATTTCGTTGATGGAGACCTGCGTGTGCTTCGAAATAAACAAGGCAAAACGAATTTCGTTCAGCACACGCAGGTCCCCATCAACGAAATCAGCCCCCAGCTCGGCAGCATTCCAAAACGCCCGATAGCCAGTCCGGCCCTGTTCCTGACATGTATACAAGGTAGCATACTATATTTTTGAAATGGGTGCCTTACAGTGGTGAAACAGCCAACAGCTGCATTCACCATGTAGGCAGGCTAGAGTTTTAATAAAGTGGTCTGTGATTACAATACTTATTTCACATCTCTGTTTGGTTAAATTCTAGAAAAACTCAAAGTTATTTTTCACTTAGGTTTCAAGGGCATAACCAGAATTTTGATAGAAGAATGAGGAAGAAGTTGAAAAAGCAACAGTGCAAATGGAGGATTCATCCCATGGATCAACTTTGCATGTGTTCTCCATTGCTGGGAGCAATGTGGCATCTCACAGTTTGTCCCCATCAGAGCTGAAGGATCACAGATTGGCCTATGATGGTAAGAAGAAGAGGACCTTGTAGTTGAAATTGGACATCCTTGCCCTTGAGGGGAAAAAAGGCTTCCGTGGCTGAAGAGGAGGATACGATGGTGACTGTCATTGATGCAGAAGCAAAAAAGGCAGAAAGGGCTCTGGAGGAGTTGAGGCTGGAGAAAATGGCAACTACTGCCTTCATTGTTGAGGCAAAACAGGCAGCAACCGCCCTGGAGAACAAAAAGTTGGAATTTAAGGTAATGGAAAGCCATGTTAGCAAATGAAAATAAGCACAAGATGAACCTGAGGTCAGAGGGATTCGAAGTTCACTGAGGATGCTTGCCATGACAATGAGGCCCCACAATTGGTCATTGACACCATAGTATTCCTAAAGATCTTGCGCTTAGCTATGCAGCTGGGAATGACATAGATAAGGGGTTTGCTTCTTATAAAGTTGCAATGTGCAAGCATAAAGTAGATACAGAGGCTTAAAATGGTAGCTTGAGGAAGCATTTCTTTGTACAGGGGAACGATGACCTGTTGAAACTAGAGGAGTCAGAGCAAGATGAGTACCAACCCATGAAGGTCGCCTTAGTTTGCAAATTTCATTTCACTTCAAGTAATTATCTGATGTTTAGTGACACCCAAAAATAGTCACAGCAGTTTTAGGTAGATTTTGTGGATGTGTCATTTAAAACAATGAAAGAGTGGGTGAATAACAGCAAGGAAAATGACTTTAATAGGCTTTATAATTTGTTTATGCAATGTCACATTTTAACTCACTGTTTCACATCAGTATCTGATTGATTTCAAGCTCACTGATACCAAGGTCGTAGAAAAGTGCTTAGCCTATTGCTAATACATGGTTTGGCATAAGATGGTGAAGGAATGTACGAATTATTCAGTCAACACAATATTTAGGAGACTGATGATAAAATAGATATAAATGTTAGGTAGTGGTTAGATTTATTATTACAGATAGCAGGGTTGTGAGAAGTGGTCTAATAGGTAGGGTAGACTGGTGTCGATCACAAGTAATAAAGGGGCACATTTACAAGAAAATGACGCTACAAAGCACTGTAAGCCAGCTTGCAGCCCCGCGCTGTGCCATAAGGAAAGTGCAGGAATGTGTCGTATTTATGGCAATGCTATGCATCCCTGTCCTTTCTTTGCGCTGGCGCCATTTAGGCAGCCTCGCACCAATACAGACAAGCGGTGGCGCAAGGGTGCCTGCGTTGAAATCGGGTTGTTTTAGTGCAGGGAGGGACACCTTCCTTCACAAAAACAACTATTGTGCCTGCCCTGGGGAGGCACATGGTTTACATGCATTAGCAGATTTACGCTATGTTGTAAATCTGGGAGTGTGTCAAAAATCATGGGCATTGAGTGGGAACACCTACCACAATGCCTATGGCATGCCTCTCCAACACAGTGTGAGGAACCACAGCAACTTGTAAATAAGCCCCAAAGTCATTATATTTTTAGGTCCAGGCAAAGCTTAGAGTAATTTAAACCTAAGTTCAACTCCTGGTAGTAGTGGATATAGAGCAGAGGCTCAGTTTAGAGAAAATGTGTAAAGTATTTAGAACTATCAAAACAGTTAAAAATCAAAAACACAATACAATAAAAATCTCACTTCAATTCATAAAAATATAGAAGGATTATTACGCAAACGCACACTGAAGCAACAAAAATCCAATAAGGGTCCCTCACAAGGTGTACTTTTTCAGGTCACACAAATTGGTGTCTAATATACAAAAATGAGAACACTACATATTTAAACTAGGTGTCTTCCAAGTGACTTCTGGCCAAAGGTTTGTAGGTTGGGTCAATCTGTAGATAGGCCTAGTTGTGATTAAAATATTAATTTAGGACCTTCACTTGCAAAAATGTGGGCAGAATAATTCAAAGTGTTTTCTGGTTATTTTTCCAAATCTGATTAGATTGTAAAATGAGGTTTTTAGAAGACTTTAATGGAAAAGTAAATCAATAAAAACATATGTTCAGCTTCCTGAGCTTAAACTGGCTTAAAACCAATAACCAATTTTGCCACTTATCAAGCCCAATATTCAATCCTGGCCCATTCCTGGCTGGTGTTAACATCTCTCCTTTGCAGTACCTTGTTCTCTGCACACAGAAAGGTAGGGGTATTGCCAACTATTGGCCACTTAGAAGGAATTAACCATCTGTGATAGGTAGAGGAGGTCAGTTGGCAGAATAAAGGACAACCATAACCTTGTTTAACTTGATGATCTCAAATGGGGCTCACAGGCTCTGCTTTTTTTCATTCCAATAGACCTCATAGACACTTTTTTCAAACTTCAACTTCAATAGGAAGGGACATCAGTTTGATCCCTGTCAGAGGAGAGGTGACCATATCTAAATAGGGTAGTGGCTAGGGGCCTGCCTTCCAAAGGGAAGAAAGGGTTAGCCATATTAAATGTAGGACTTATGGAAATGTTTACAGCAAAGTGAAGAGGAACTGCTTGGAGACATTTTAAGGCATGGGCAAAGTGGAAATTTGCCCAGAGCCCCCACCTTCAAAGGGCCCCTCTGGGAAGCTGATCACTCACTTCATATCCACCTCTGTCTGTTTCTCCATTTCAAACTCTCTCCCACTCTAGTGCAAACCTAAGGATTTTTGGAGCCCAGACAAGGCACATATTAGCTGTTGTGTTTGATTTCCGTTTCTGAAAGTTTAATATTGTAACATACCATTTTGGGCCATTACTCTAACTTCAATTAGTACCAAACAGGTAATAAAATTAAATTTTTATCTAAAGGGAGGGCCCCAAAATATGCATTGCCCAGACCCCAAAAATCCTTGAGATAACCCTGTAACTGCTGCAAAAAGAGAAGGGCATAGCTGGCGAAAGTAGACTGGTAATGGTAGAAAAAATGTCTAGTCACTGCCTAGTACACATGAAAAGAGTGGCAGCTCACCACCACCACCTCTTCGCAATAATCCTGGACCTTGAAAGATTTGTAGAAATTAGATATGCTTTTTACCCCATAGTGATTCAAACCATAACTATGCCTTCTAAAATGCTACTTGATGCAAATATTCTGTGCCTAATACACAAAGGCATTTTTGGCTGTAATCTTACTTTTACAGCTGTATACCGGAATTGGCTCCAATTTTTCACAGAATTTCAGGCACGCATAAGTGGTACAAATACTTTTGACTGCTATGAAAAAAGGGCAGAACAATCTGTAATAGTAATCCCTAAGCACAGGGTGGGAGTGGATTTATCAATACATGGTTTTGCTTGAATGCTTGTGGAAGCTCAAAAAGTCATTCACAAACTTCCATCCAGCCCCTCTTCACCGTGGCAATGAACAGAACATAAATCCATCAAAGGGCAGAAGTAACTCTCCCTCCAGGGTGAGAATTAGAACAGTTTGTTTCCAAACTTGAAGAGGGTTTATAGGAAATCTTTTCTACATAGAGGAAATGTTTTTACTAGGGAGAAAAAAAAGATAAAAATGTGCAAGGGCTGGGACTGTTTGTGAATATCCAACAGTGTTCAATGTTCACCAGTACTACTATGGCTAAAGATATAACTATTTTTTGTGATGCAGCCTCTCGGTTTGGAATGCAGATTCTGTGATTGAATCAGCAGATACTCATACCACAAACATCTTGAGGTTTTGGTTCATTATGGAGAAACCCCAAATTTGTGTCATTGGAGGTTAATGCATTTCGATATAGTCAGGCGAACCAACCACATGACCTTGATCTGTGCTCGATATCCATGACCACTGGATCCATTTTATTTTGTTTTGGATCTGTTTGTGTGTTGTGAATCAGTGGTCCTGGACGTACTTATGAATTTGTAAGTTCTCACACTGTTTTGAATGGTATTAGTATTATGCTGTGAGGAGTACATCTGCATTTTCAATTTGCAAACAAATTGCGAAGATTCATGCAAGATGAACCCTGCAACCAAATTCCAACTGTAAATGTGTATGTCCCATCCAATCACAGTCGCTTATGCCCAAGCCTGCTTGTGCGGGGAGTTTGCGGCGAGGTAGCGAACCTCACAAATCAATCCCAATCCTGTAGTCGTGGCCAGTAAGGATTCTCTAGCTCGAAACAACACAGTACCGCAACTCGAATCTTTGATCAGTGTTTTTATTTGACACTGGCAACAGAAAATCCTCCAACGCGTTTCGGAGTTTCCTCACTCCTTGGTCACAGGTTAGGTCAATGCGTCATTTCCGCCTCATTTTAAAGAAACAGAGCATGTGTTTCAAGTTCGTCGTTGAAATGACGTAGAGTAATTTAAAGCAACATATTTTTCATTTTCTGACCTACAATTTATCATTGTCGGCTCAAACACAGTACCAGCCACGTTTTGCATTGATTGTTTATTACAGTTTTCAATGTTTTGAATATGATCTGACATCCATGATATCATTGATTTGACATAACTTGAATAATTAAGTGTGGAAGGTTATTAATTTACACCTCCAGTTTACTTTATTTAAAATAACACTGATTTATTCCAAATGTCAAACTTAGATTCATTTTAAGGCCCACAGGGGCATAATTAGGATGTCGTAAGTCCAAACAAATCATGTTAACAAAACAGGCTGTTACAGCAACATGACGCGATCCTGTTAATACGGGAATGTCACTCAATGCAAAACGTGGCTGGTACTGTGTTTGAGCCGACAATGATAAATTGTAGGTCAGAAAATGAAAAAATATGTTGCTTTAAATTACTCTAAGGCATTTCAATGACTTCTTTATTAATAATACTGAAACTGACAGTATAAGTATTTTGTTTGTGTTTACACCTATGATGAACCTGAAACACATGCTCTGTTTCCCGTGACCAAGGAGTGAGGAAACTCCGAAACGCGTTGGGGGATTTTCTGTTGCCAGTGTCAAATAAAAATGCTGATCAAAGATTCGAGTTGCGGTACTGTGTTGTTTCGAGCCAGGGAATCCCTACTAGCCACGACTACAGGATTGGGTTTGATTTGTGAGGTTCGCTACCTCACCGCAAACTCCCGCACAAGCAGGCTTGGGCATAAGCGACTGTTATTGGATGGGATCTTTTCAAATTGCCCTTGCCCGCCTCCGCCGCTGGCTGAAGTTAGCCAGCAATTGAAACCGAGGAGCAAGCAAGAATTGGATTACCCAAACGCTCAATGACAGGGAACACAGGAGCAAGGGGGTAGGAGTCGGAGGACGCCCGCACCGAGCACCAGTGCCTGACAGGTGAGCAGTGATTGTGATGAAAGGTTGCGAATGGTTTCAGTTAATCGCGGGTGGCTATACGGGTTAAAAGTGACATAGGATTGTTGTTCTGCGTGCTTTTGTGGACTAACAGCGTGAAGTGCTAAAAAAATTGCACTGTTCGTTGGACATTGTTGGAAAATGATTTTATGAATTTACTTATACCCCGGTTTTAAATTTTCAAGATGTTATTTGTGGGAATTACTACTTAGAATATTTATATCCTGAGAATGAAATTTTGATCCACATAGAATAATTATTTGTTGTTCATATTTTATCTATCCAATGTAAATGTTTTTTAATGATGTTTTCTTTTATGGCTGATATTTAGCCGAATAAAGATTTCTGACTGACTGACTGACTTGCACTGTTCGTCGGTATAAATACAGTGGAGCTTTGACACAAAGAAATGGCAGCATTAAGAGATACAAGAAGGAAGGAATCAGCCGAGAAATTATTTACCCGATCGGCTTCACTTGATATTGACATCCTGGAAGACAGAAATGAGCAGGGTTTAGTACAAAATAAGAAACAGCTCTGGGACAGCCTTTGGAAAGCCCTTAAAAAAGAACAGTCCAAGTGGTCGGAGGCCACCACACTGCAAAAGTATATTGAATGTAACAGGGTACCGCAAGGGCTAAGAATATTCATTACGGCAACCTTTGAAAACCCTGATTCAAATATGCTTGAGGAATGGATGGCAAACAACCATGAATGTTCAACCACAATAATAAAAATTCTGGTCAAGTATGCACAAAAGGACTGTGAGAAATTAATGCAAGAAATTGAGCAGAATACTTCTAAACTCAAGGAAATCTATTCACAGGAAGAATTCGAAGTTGAAATGGCTAAACTTGAAACAAGATTACTCAAGGTGGAAGATGAAAATAAAATGAAAAAACAGGAAATTCCTCTGCGATGAAATGGATTATAAAAAGGGACAAATCCTAACGTTTGGCAATAAATTTTATCATCTAAGAACAACCACAGATGAAACTGCAAGAATCGGGCAACCATCCACTTCTAGAATAGTTGTGGATAAGAATGTGGAACTGAGTAGTAATAAGGAAATTACACCACGAGAGACAATTGATAGCGACCAAAGTGAAAGTGACATCTCTGTACATTCAGAAACCGCGGGAGTAAAAGCCCGAATTTTAAAAGAGTTTGATCTCATGGCCAGAGGAAGAACAAATATCCTGACCAACAAGGGCATTCCAGTGCAAAGAGGTCGTGGTCGAGGAAGCAGAGGAGGAAACAGACAACGAGTGAAAAATTAGGAGGCCAACTAGCCCACCAGGTACCTCCAATAAGCGCCACGCAGCTGGATTGCAGAGAGGTGGTCCAAGGCCACGCCCCTTTTTACACCACTCTGCAAATGCGCCTCTTGGCGCACTGCTGGTGGGGCGATGAGGTCCTCTTGTGTCATGAGGATCTCAGGACACAAGTGGACTTCCTCCCCCGAGCAGCAGTGCCCCAGGAGGCAAGTTTGCAGAGTGGTGTGAAAAGGGGGCATGGCCTCGGACCATCTCTCTGCAATCCAGCTGTGTGGTGCTTATTGGAGGTACCTGGTGGGCTAGTTGGCCCCCAGGGACCCTCAGGAGGCAAGGGACTTCATCTCCCAACCAAGAGCGCGCCAGGAGGCGTGTTTGCTGAGTGGTGGAGAAAGGGGGCGTGGCCTGTGTCCACTATCAGCAATCCCACTATCTTGGGCTTACTGGAGGTGTCAGGTAGGAGAACTTACCATTGCTGCTGTATGGGACTTACTGTAGGTAATAGGAGGGATAGTTTGCCCGTAAGGTTGCCCTTGGGGGCCAACTACCCCTCCTATTACCTCCAGTAAGTCCCACTCAGTGGTATTGATAAGAGGTATTTGGAGGTCACGCCCCCTTTTCACAGCACTCTGCAAATGCACCTCCTGGCACACTATGGGTTGGGGTATGAAGTCCACTTTACTCCTGAGGGACTTTAGGGGCCAAGAAGCCCTCCTGGTACCTCCTGTAAGTCCTTCACAGCAGAATTCCTGAGCACTGGTCGGAGGCCCAGCCCCCTTTCTCCACCACTCTGCAAACGCGACTAGTAGTTAAAGAAGCATTTGCAATGTAATAGGTTTCGCATTTGCGAGAGTTAGAGCTATTGGCGTTGTAAATGTAAAAGATTTTTACTAATGTTTTTTGGAGTGGAGTGAATGTACGTTGTGTGTAGTGGAATTATGTGGTATGTTGTGCAGTGAAATTATGTGGATAGAAAGTATGTGGTATTTAGTGTATAGGAATTATGTAGAGTGGGATTATGTGTTAAAGTGAGTAATTATGTGGTATGGTAGTCTGTGTTGTGGAGTGGTAACCTCAGGTTTAGTCTTCCTCGTCTCTATAGAAGTTAAACTATAAACTCAATGAGACAAAAAAAGAAGGAACCACTGAGGAGCACTTCCGGACCTAGTCAGAGGTATGAGCAAGGCCACTGGAATTATGCGACTGTTTGGCGGCACTGATTTTCGCATAATTATCCCTTTTCCGCATTTGCCACATAATCCATCATCTGCTGAATAATCTGCAAACTTGAACAAAAAAATCTTGTTTCTAGCTCAAAGAGCTCAAACTTTACCAAAATGCAGCGACAAGTGTTACAGCGTGGTGGAAGGTCCTTTGCAAAGCTGGAAAGGTCAACTGTTACTTATTGCTAAATGTGGGTGTTAAATTGGTACTAATGGTGTGCAAACCACTCTTGCTTCTTTCTGCTCTTCTCTTGCCTCTTTCTGCGCTTCTCTTGCCTCTGTCTGCACCTCACTTCCCTCTGTCTGTACCGCTCATGCCTCGTTCTGCACCTCACGTGCCTCTTTCTGCACTTCTCTTGCCTCTTTGTGTACCTCTCTTGCCTCTTTCTGCATCTCACTTGCCTCTTTTGTACCTCTCTTGCCTCTTTCTGCACGTCGCTTGCCTCTTTCTGTACCTCTCTTACCTCTTTCCGCACCTCACTTGCATCATTCTGCACATCTCTTGGTTCTTTCTGCACTTCTCTTGCCTCTTTCTGCACTTCTTTTCCCTCTTTCTGCACTTCACTTGCTTCTTTCTGCACTTCTCTTGCTTCTTTCTGCGCTTCTCTAGCCTCTTTCTGCAATTCTCTTGCGTCTTTCTGCACTTCTCTTGCCTCTTTCTGCACATTTCTTACTCTTTCTGTGCTTCTCTTGTTTTTTTCTGCACTTCTCTTGCCTCTTTCTGTACTTTTCTGGCCTCTTTCTGCACCTCAAAAAAGTGTTTCATGTTAATTGCAGCCCCCTTCACAAGCTGTGATTAACATGAATACTTAAACAAAACCACACAATCTTCCCCGCAGCTGAGCTTTAGAAACAAAAGAATACAGCAAGTCTGCAAACAAAGCGTGTGCTTTCAGATTAACCTGAAAGCACACGCCATGTTTGTAAACTTGCTGTATTTTTTGAGATGCTGTTCAAAGTATCCACAATGCATTCTGGGAGATGAATTTCATCAATGCAGAACATACCAAATATAATCAAAGTAATCTTTGGTTATCGACTCCGAGTGCCAGGGTTGTAAAAACAGGTCTCAGCATGTTGGTCCAGCACAAAAAATATTGCTAAGCAAATAAGAAATCCAGTCCAGCAATTTTCTTTTTTTCCTCATATAGTGTTTTTTTGGGTTCTGTGATCAATTCTTATAGCGTTTATTATACCTCTGCTACCCTTCTGGGCTACAGAATCTGCTGTAGTAGTAATTTTTTATGGATGAAAACAGAAATTAAATAAAAAGATAAGAACGTTGTGTTGCTGAACCGCTAATTTAAAATCAAAAACAACCATAATAAAACATTCCTAGGTAATGCAAAGACAGCGTTTCCTTTCGCATTTGCACAGGAACGATACACTGACATCTGTTTTGCCTCAGCCACAGGTCCTCTGAAGTTTAGAGATCCGGCCAGGCAGGCGAGGATCTCTAAAGGTGTGGGATTGGACCTCGCCAGAGGTGAGGATGCCATAGTTTACTCGCTGGTGGCTTACCCGCCAAGGTCTAAAAGACCCTGTTAACTAGTTTCACGCGTGTAAAAAAATAACACATGCGTAGAAAGGGTTTTTTCACAGCGAAAACATGCATACTAAATAGCAAAACAGATTTTAAAAAGTGCAAAATGCACTACAACCAAAAATGTAAACAGTCACACAGTGCACTTTCTCCTGGCACAGGCACACCAGACATAATCCTGGAAATCCCCTGAAGTCACAGATTTCCAGGACTTTTGACTTGGCTCTTTGTGAACAAAAACTAAGCTTTGGAAATTATAGCAGGGTTAGTTAGGGTGGTTTTAATGTAGCTGTATTGAAAGCGCAGATAGTAATTACCAGGTCCAGCAATACTCTCACCAAGAGAAAAGGAAAACGAAAAATTCAAAGTGTCTTAAAATACAGCCAGCGAGGGAAAAATATTTGAATTATGAGCTGAACCTCCAAATCAGCAGGCCCTTCATTGTTTCTCATATGTTGAACTATTCCTAGCACCATCTTTGGCTTTCTATTCTATAAAAGTTCTTTGTTTTCTAAAAGTTCATGCAATTTGGCTGGAAGTATGGAAGACTGATGCATCACTTTCTCATTTACTTTGTGACAATGATGAATACCCCACGAGTGCTCCCTGTATCTGAAAAGGTTACCATTCTCTGCTGGGTATTCCTTGCCGAGCTGAAGAATGAAAATCAATGTTTTGCTGTGAAAGTATTGAAAAAAGACGTGGTTTTGATGGATGATGACATTGAGTGTACAAATATTTCAGTAACCTGTGATGCTTCTACAGCCCAGGTTACTCCGATAGGGAAATATGCGGCTAAACAGACTAGAACAATCAAAACTAGTAACTTCATATTAACTGATAATATGGTCATATGGAAGCTTAATCAGCCCTTGAACCATACACCCATAATCTGCTCACAGGTGAAACCTGACATGCAGAAAGAGTTCAACAAAATATTAAAAATACCATTGATGCTACGAGTGGAACTCTTGTCAAACCTGTTTGCTAATATACCATGAAGCAGTCCATGAAGACGCACTTGGAACCATATTTTAACCTTCTCCAGCCAACTAGTTACAGAATGTCATAGAACAGGTTTGGGCTATAGGGCCCTTCCTGCAGCCCGTGTGTGACGCAGGCTAACAGACAGACAGACAGACACACATTTCACCCACTAGCTACACTGCCTTGTGCTTGAGCCCTCTCCCTTCTGCTGCTTGTTAGACCGTAGGCTGTCCTTCAGTTTTTGCTTCCTATTGGCTCTCAGTTGGTGTGTGAGAGCCCTGTTAGTATTTGCTCTGATTCCAGCATTCACATTGGCAATTGACTGAATTAGTGGAGCGGACTGGACAGAAACATTGCGGCTTAGCCTCCTACCACTATGATCCACTATCAGTATAGTTTAAAAGTTCTTGGTCTGAAGAAGCACACACTGAGAATTTAAAATGTAACACCATGGCTTTACTAGTAAGAATTGATTTGTACCCAAGTGAAACCTTTGTGCAACATTAGGATAATGAAAGACTGGGGGGGGGGGATTCATAATTCTCTAATCTATATCTTGCAGTTTGCATGCAGCTCTTTGATAGTTAATAGCTCACTGTTCTATATTAGAATTTAAACTTATAAACTGCAAGTAACAAAAGGGGCTCTCTGACAGAAGCAGTAACGCACTGATCTATTTACGTTGCATGCAATTTGTGATCTGCATGCCTCACCTGCTTTGCATCAGGCATTTTAACCTCCTCCACTACTTTATGATGAGTCAAAACTTCCACTAGACAAAACTCAGATCTCTCTGCAGCAGGTTCTTCAATCTCCAGAGTTTTCTTGACATTTGTATGGTTGCCTGAAAATCGCTGGAGGCAAGGAACGCAGCAGCAGGTGCTTGTAAAACTGCATTGTACTTGAAAACACGGTGCCCTTCCAAAGTCAGAGCCTGGTGCGGTGGCACCGATCGCACGGCCCTAGAGCCAGCCCTGCATTTGAATGACTGAGTGACACTTTCTCGCAAGCAATGAAGATGAGGTAAACATGTATCATAAATAACACCCCTCCCTCCTCCTTTGGAATTCATGATGGACTATTTTAAAACACTGAAAAGTTTGTCATTACACGTGCGATTTGGTGTGCCATCAATGCTTAATAGAGGCACAGCAATTTATTTTAAATGCATTGCTGCAAGCATGTTTTATTTAGCTGGAGTTAAAGATTCAAACATAGTTCCATTGAAAAAGCTTGCTTTTATTTCATCTGCAACTGTTTTTGAGAGGTTTTAGCCTTTCCAAGACCCACTCAATCACTAATGCCGTTCACCAAGCAGAAACACTAGTTAAATGCAGGTCGCATTGTCCCTTCTTGCCAAGTACTATTAATGTTGTAAATTAACTTGTCAAAACTCATAAATTACCAGACCTGGGCAGCCGACTCAACTAGTGAGGGCTTCCTTTCAGCACGGCGCTGGAGGCAGTCACATATTTTAATATCCTGCCTCTCTCTGTAGAGATGATTGTGACCTCCTCTGCTCTCCCAATAGTCACGCATGAGGGCAGGCAGTGGTACGCAAATAAATATAATTGCCGCTGTGCCTCACTAGTGAGTTCCTGGTGGCAAATGGATACATTCACATGACCCCAATGTCACGTGATGCAGCCGGCTCGGACTGCGTGACTTTCAGCAGCAATATGCAGCCAGCCAAAGTCAAGCGGAGAAACCAGTATGACACATCAGCCTCACCCTTTTCAACATATACATGATACCACTCGCCAAAATCATCCAATCACCAGACATCACTCTCATCTCCTATGCCAATGACACCCAACTCATCCTCTCCGTGACGGACAAGACGACCTCCACCAGATCCAACTGCATGACCATGGTAGCAGACTGGATGAGAACCAACTGCCTGGAGCTCAACTCTAAAATCTGAAGGTACTGATCTTCAGCAGCAAGACCTCCCCATGGTACTCTACCTGGTGGACGTTGGAGCCACTTACACCCAGAGACCATGAAGGAAATCTAGGGATTCTACTAGACGACATGCTCAACATGATGGCTTAAGTCACTGACTTGTGCACCTCCTGCTTCCACATCCTATGCATGCTGACAAAGATCTTCAAATGGTTGCCTCAGAACTCCAGATGGAATGTCAAGTAAGCAATCATCACCAACAAGCTGGACAAAGCAACATTGGCTCATAAACGATCTCCCACGCCTCAAGCACATCACACCTTAGGAAGCTCCACTTGCTCCTCATTCACAAGCACAGCCAATTCAAAGTTTTCAAGCATACATGCAAAGCCCTACACAACATAGGACCAGAATACCTGAACAGCCGCATACACTTTCGCCAACTGACTAGACACCTATGCTTTGCCTGTTTTAAATCATCCACAGTTCCAAAATATGCAAAAGCAAAACTGGAGGTCGCTCATTCTCCTACATCACACCCAAGACCCTTAACACATCAGAGCCTCCTACTCACTTCTTGAGTTCCACAAGAAGCTGAAGACCTGGCTCTTCTCATAAGCACCTTGAGGACCACACACCTACACACCTGCCCAAGTGCCTGGATATCTTCTCAGTTGATTAGTGTGCTATACAAATCAACATAACATAACATAGCATATTATAACATAACACAATAGGCAAAGATCACAGCAAAGTCCAGTCCAGTTGCCACCAGCTGTGTTCGTATAAAGGCGCGTTGGGGTGTAACATTTATGCTTGGCACCAGCTACTGAATGAGGGTGCCACCTGGACAGTCCCTAACCAATGGGATAAAAGGTTTCTGAGGCAAAGCTACCAGCTTTTACAGTAGTTCCTTTATGCCTTACTGCAAACATGCCCAAAATGCATTGTGCCAGAGCCTTTTCAGGCTGGAAAATATCTTCGGCTACACTAAGGGCTGTGAAGCCTGAGGGTGTGTGTGGGAGTGTCACTGAGAAATCACCAGTGTCCTCCCAAATCTAACTCTAAAATACAGTTTGAAGCCGGCACTATTCCGACAACAAACCCAGAGATGACAATCTGGTAGGACAAAAACAGGGTCCTTCAGCAACCAGACAGGTAATATTCAAGAATTGTCTTGGCCTCCTGTTCTCTCCCTTTCAAGTGTGCCCCAAGAGTTACATGTTGGTCAAAAGACCTATCAATAGGATGATAGTATCAATAGGATGCCCACAGCCCCTCAATATTCAGTAGTCATCTCTACCCATTCAGGTCAGCCTATTGTTTTCTCCTGGGAAGAATTTCAAACCTCTTTACACCTACTACTAGTTCATGCAAATTAGCCTAGAGGAACTTCAGGAAGAAAAAAGTAAACTTTCTAAAAGTTACTTTTCCTTATTATTTATAGAAAATATGGCTTCATCATTGAATTGGATTTGTAATAACTATTAAAACTAGTAGTTACATTTTTTGCTAGCTGGTCCTCTTCCTGAAATACAGTATTAGTATTGTAATGTATACTTGGATTTTTTATCTAGAATAGCCACAGTGAAAAAAGATTTTAGGGCCTTGTCACTGTAGGGACTTGGTAACATTACTTTTCTACGTGTCCTACTTTTAAATGCATTTTACCCTACCTTGTGTGCTTCAAAGCTTACATAGCATTACCAATATCTAAAAGGGAAGTTTTTTTACCTGTCAAAAAGGGTAATTTAATAGGTCACCCTGCAGGAATTACACTGCAGCAGTCAGTCTAAAATGGTAGACCTGAAGCCATGTTTTCCTTTGTCACACTAATGGATAGCACAATTAGTGCTGCAGTCCACAGGTGGCATTAAACTTTTCATGTGATGGATGTATTCCTGTACCATATTCTATGGCATTATCGAAATGTTAAATGCGTCAATCTGAGATTAGAATTTTTTTACATGTTTTAGGGGTCAGTGCACATACACTGTGCACTAGAGAGCAGTGCCCCAGTATGCAGAGCCAACAAAACAGCAATAAACTTCAGCAAAACGGGGTGACCACATAAAAGGGGCATTTTCTCTTAAAAATGCTTTGCGTTTTTTAATGTTCGTGTTTGCTGCTGTTAGTTGTTCCATTTATGTAACTAGAATAATAATTGTTTTGGTTGCCTCTTCCATTATCCCAATCATATTGTTGTGACTGTCAATAACACCCTTCTATCTCTGACTATGGTCCTGGTATAGACTCAACATCCACTGTAAGCACATCATTTCAATTTTCGCATAGGGAGATCATTCATGCAATGCTTATGTGATACCTCTTTCCGAACATTTTATTGACAGAGGGGCCGTACTTCCTGTGTGCAAGCATAATTGTCAGCGATTGTACTCTCCAGGATTTTCTGGCTATAGTAGAAAATGAAGGTGGTATTGGAGCACATGGCAGGGCTTTTTCTGATGACATGTGCATGTTACATACAAATCTGGTCTAATTTTGTGATAAAAATGGCCACACATTCTTTAGAGCATGTATGTGAAAGGATTAAGGCCTAGCAAAAATATTATAGATGGAGATAATAATAAAAAGTGTGTGTGAGATCGTCACATAATAAGAATGTTAACATTAGTGACGCTGCCAAAAATAACAGAAATGGAACCTCCAATTCTGCTTTTCAGAACACTACATGTAGTAAACAATATTGCTGGGCCATTTAGCCGGCCACCAAGCTGCTGTATATGGAAACATATTATGATACAATTGCTTACCTTTCGAATGTCTTTAACCAGGGCATATTCACACAGTAATACAGTCACAGAAAAACCCCTGCCTTCTCCACAGAGAATCATTTGGGGAGAAAGAGGCTTACACATTTAGGAGGGGCAGCCATTAGGATTGCTTGCTTGGGGAGAATGCCAGAGAGCCAGTATCTGACTGGAGGGGCCTGAGAGCTTCTTAAAGGTATAGAACAATAGTTCATTGCTTGGTAGAAGGTTGGTGTGAGGGAAAGTACTAATCATTTAGTCAATACCATAATTAGGAGACTAATAATAATATTGGTGTAAATGTTAAGTAGAGGATAGACTATTGTTATAGATAGCGGGGATGTGCATTATACATTTTGTTGGGTTTTTCTAATATTCATTTTGTTTTATATTTTGGCTGCTGACATTACAATGATCATTTTCATCATTCTGGTACGCATGTTTGGTAAGCAGGCTATGTAAAATAAATTAGCAATTATTATAGACACTAATTACTGTCTGTGTCTACTGCTTACAGGGGTCCAGGTGATGTCCATGTAACTACAAATAACCCCAGCACATTAAAGCTTCTCTGACAGGGTTGCCTGACTCTTAACACTTTAGCTCTACATAAGCCTAACTCATTATAGAGAAGAGTGAGCGATGCCTGTATGTTTTCTTTTTCTCCAGAGCGAGTGCTAAATGCAAATTCACCTTAGTGCTAGAGAAATCCTTCTGGAAGTGCCCTGTGATGTGGAGGTTGGGGTGGTGATCACAACAGTATCTAAGTATTCATCTGCCAGCCATATATACCACATCATGCAACTTACATCTAATTTCAACTTCCAACAAGGTTGCTTCATAAGCATGTTTACCGTGAGATGTTGTTAACTATAAATGATTTATTAATACTGAATTAATGTATTCATTGTGTAGCTCTGGAATCCTTCATAAAGCTTCAGAGTGCTACCTTTAAGTGACTTATTGGTGCTTTTCATTTTTTTCTCAGATGAAGGGAATGGATCCAAAAGACTGTTCAGAAAACACCACCGTTTTCACCAGCTTTCTACTCTTAGGATTTCTGGTCCCTCCTGCTCTGAAACCTCTTCTGTTTTTACTCTTCTTCAGCATCTATCTGTTTTCGATCATAGGAAATTCAATGATAGTAGTCACCATTGCCACTCACAATCGTCTTCACTCACCCATGTACTTTTTCCTGGGAATTTATCTTTTCTGGAAGCATGGTACATAACTACAACAGGTCTTACCCTTCTAGGTGTCCTATTGCATGAAAAAGTGACTATTTCTTTTACAAGTTGTATGATGCAAGCCTTCATTGTTGGCATGATGCTCTCTGCAGAGTGCTGGCTTTTAACTGTTATGGCTTATGACAGATATGTAGCAATATGCTATCCTTTACACTATGCCATTCTTATGGGCCATCAGCCTTGCTTGCAACTAGCTGGAAGTGCCTGGATCACTAGTTTTATATTTGCATCATCTGTTATATTTCCATTGAGTCACTTACGGTTTGCAAGCCTCAACGTGGTTGACCATTACTTCTGCGACTTGGCACCCCTGCTACAAGCAGCTTGTTCAGACACCACACTAGTTGAAATGGATATCTTTATCGTTGTCATCTTTGCCATTATGATCCCATTTCCTGTAATAATTGTGTCATATATTTTTATCTTTTTGACCATACTTAGGATCCCTTCAGCTGTAGGAAGAGAAAAGGCTTTCTCCACTTGCAGCTCCCATCTAGTAGTGGTCCTCGTCTACTTTAGCACACTGATCACCACGTACTCCATACCAAAGGAAAGAAACTCTCTCAGTCTAAGCAAAGTCTCTTCGTTACTGTATACCACAGCTACTCCAGTGCTCAATCCCATAATCTACACTCTGAGAAACAAAGCGATCAGAGAGGTATTGGGAAGAGGTCTAAGGTGTAAAACATGATTGCTTTGGATATGCAATGAACACTTTATGTTTGAACACTTGTCATATTTGTATGTTGTATTAGGAGGAATTTGAAAATGAAGTGCTAATGTGTAATTAATAGGAAACTGACAGAATCTGCAATAAATGTCTGGTAGACAAATGCAGATTATTGCACTTTGTCTGGGACATTGAACATTGCTCTTTTACATCAATCATTCTTTTAAAAGCCTCTTAAATGTAACTCAAAATCAATAATGCCTACTTGCCAAAAGGAGCCTCTGCTGCTAGCTTTAAATTAGGGCATGCCACCCCTTTCCTATTTCCCAGCAATCTAGGTAGCAACTGCTCTGGTTTTAGCCTCATTGACAAAACCATTGATACATGTTCCATGTCTTATTTACTATTTGACATACCAATTGGATCTCTTCCCAGGATTCATATCAGCCATGATGCAGGCTGCTGACAGCTTCCAGCACAGAATGTATGACGTTACAATGCAAACATTTACAACGCATGCCTTTACAACGCAGTTTTTACATCGCAACATCCATTACAACACATGATTTTACATCGCATGCCATCACAACGCATTTTTAGAAACTACACTTACAACGCATTCCATTACATCGCATTATACCATTACAACGCATACCATTACAACGCATACCATTACATTGCATTTAAGGTAAGTGTTGGATAGTGTAGGGGTAAAAATTACTATTCCCACTCCAGTGAGTGCAACAGTAGGGTAAGTGTTGGATAGTGTAGGGGTAAAAATTACTATTCCCACTCCAGTGAGTGCAACAGTAGGGTAAGTGTTGGATAGTGTAGGGGTAAAAATTACTATTCCCACTCCAGTGAGTGCAACAGTAGGGTAAGTGTTGGATAGTGTAAGGGTAAAAACTATGCATTGTAATGGTATGCGTTGTAATGGTATGCGTTGTAGTGACATGCGTTGTAATGACATGCGTTGTAGTGACATGCAATGTAATGGCTGCATTGTAATGGCATGCGTTGTAAAGGATGTTGCGTTGTATCGACTGCGTTGTAAAGGTAGTGCGATGTAATGACTCCGTTGTAAAGGTTGTTTCCCACCAGATCACCATATATTCCTTCTTCCGAGATGCTTGACCATAGAAGGAGCAGATGAGTACTGCAATCACACTAATTATCTGGTCACCTGTATGGTCTCCAATGAAAGGTCTGTAACCCATGCTAACAATCTGCTATATGAAGCTACAATGAACATTGAGGGCCTAATTATGATGTTGGGTGGATCACCACCAGCAGGCCGTCGGTGGCGGTCCATCTGACATCTGAGGCTGTGGTCCAACATCCTGATTAGGATACCGGCACTCGGAGTGCATCGGACGGGGGGAGAGACCACCATCTCTGACGGTCAGACACCAATCCGTACAGTGGGGGAGGTGCCTGTGGAGACACCGTCATAGGGCTTATGATCCCCCTTTTCCCTCTGCCTTTACATGGAGGTCCAACCGCCATTTAAAGGCAGAGGGAAAACTGTCTTTGATTCTAGTCCCAGACATATTTGCTAGGGAAATACAATAACAACATTTTAGCCCTGTACCACTGCAATTTGTTAAGTAGGAGCATGTATTATTCAAACACACCTATCAATTTTTTTTATTTGCTTGGCTACATCATGCTGTCTAGCCCACATTCATAGACCCCTTACAACTTTGTCATAAAACCCAAAACAAACCTACTGATAACAATTAAATGTATGGCGTATCTCCAAGTTAAGTAACTAAGCCCACAGCATGTGCACCGTTGTGCCTTATGATATCACACACAAAAGCTAATGGCTTTTAATGAGACTTTCATCCAATAAAGTAAATAATAAATAAATAAATACATTCTGGGATTTACAGAGCAGAGCTAATCACCCTTGAGGGTCTCAAGGCGATGTCCATAGGCACGGGGAGATTACGTGATTTGCCCAGAATCACAGGATGTTAACCTGAAGTCGAGACTCGAACCAGCACCCCGAGCTCTGAAGTTGGAAGCTCTGGCTGTTAGGCCACACCCTTTCCCAAGGAGGTATGACATAAAGGGTCTTAATTAGAATCTAAAATGGTTGGTATTCTGGAGGAAGCACAAATTCCAAATGCAAACCACTGGTGATATGTATCCTTAAAAGAAAAAGATGGTGTAGGAAATTCCATTGGTGGAATCCATGATGGATAGGCATTTCTTCTAAAAAGTATATTTTCAATTACCACCAAAATCTAAATTAGCTACTATATCTTTCAACACCAAACATCAAAGATTAAAGGCTCTCATGCACTACTTAAAACACTGCGTCTGATTTCCTTTCACTTTCACCTAAACTCTAATTGAACCACCTTGATGACAAAATTAAAACAGTCATATTCAGAAGGGTTTTGGACAAAGAGCGCTGTCAATAATTAAAAAATGTCAATAGCCTCATCAACACAGAACAGCCCAATGATTCTCAAATGGAGTGCACACACAGTGCTATACTCTTTGTACTTCAACCTTGCATCATATGCTCCCTAAGGACATGTAACTACAGTGAACAACACTATTGTCTGATCCTTTCTTTTCTCTATGTCAGAATTTCTGTAAATGTCTTAAAGAAAATATATGGGCCTATTCACAAAAGTCAATTTACAAATGAGTAAATCTACATGTGTACATTTACTCTTATACTTTGCAGTACATTTACTAGTTTGGGTATTTATTTTAGAGTGTAAATTTACTACGAACAAATTGTAGCCTTAAATGTCTCAAGAACTGAAAGAGGAGGTGGAGCCAGCTTTATGAGTGTAAAATTCTCCAGCTTACATCTGAATCAAGTCTACAACTACACATGGAAAACCAGTCGTACTGCAACACCCTCCAATAGAAAATAATGGAGGCAGGGACATAAAATAGAACATGAGAGAGAATAATGCTAAAATACATTGAGTTATTTATAATTTAAAAAAATATGTATAAATCTTATATATAAACATAATTGTAACTTGATTTTCTCAATAATTAAATTAATTCAAATTAATTATATCAATACCTTTTTGTAATTTTCTTCACCTAAATCACCTACCCTTTCACCTTTAGGAGTGAAATCTTGTGAGGGTTTACCTCTTATGATATGCTCCTGGTGTCTATTTGGTGTGGTTACATTTTAAGGAGGGCATTTGTAGGATGGCCTTTTGATCACAAGCTACCTGCCTTTCTGCAGATGCTCTTAACTATTCCTTCTGTACTCTAGGAAATTCAGTAGATCCTTGGGTGGTAGCTCACATCATATCTCAATGTATCCTCAATTGAGGCATGGTGCACATACTCAGGGAACACATTCACATAGGAGTGTCTGTGTTAAGATTCAGCTCTAGTTGCCATGAACTTGGCTTGAGACTCAGTCATGTGTGAGCATAGCTTCATTGATGAATAGGACAGTTACCTATTAACCCAATCCACAAGAAGCCCAGCTAATTTCACCATATGGACTTCAATGGAAGCAGGTGTAGTATACCTAATTGGGTACTGATGTTAGTTTTACTTGATGGCACAGAACCTATAGGTTTTGAGACTCTTTATAGGATGTCTTCTATTGATACTTCCACCAATCATTTGTACATATTTGCAGGTTGTGCATAGTGTTTATATTTGTATGTAATAACGTGATTTACCTTTTTTAAGACAAAAATCACTGGTTTGACAAGATGTATTAATTGTTGTTTATTGCATTACTAATGTTTGAGTTTCTAGCCCACAGCACATCCATGATTAACATTAGCCAGCACTGTCTCACTACCCTGGCAGTCAAGGGCTCAAAGAAGCTCCTGGTACCCAGTTTGAGGACTTAAGTACAGGAGCCACCAGAACACCTGAAGTGAAAGACCATCTTTGTTACGGTTTGATCCCCATAACTTCCTATTTCCCTGTAGCCCTCAGGCCTGGATTTCTCACAAGCCATATTTAGGCAGCATTATTTATGTCATTTTTGTTATCGAGAAACTGACATACAACTAGCAGCTCACTGTGCGCATGTAATGCGCTTTCAACATCATAAATGGGCCATCTTGGTCCTCATGGTGACTTCAAAGAATTGCAATACAGGGGCCAAAACACATTGACAATGGGAGTATTATTGTGGCATAAATAATTGCGAAAAACATTCACATGATTCACATAATCCTATGGGGCATATTCTCAAGGACTCATCGCCGATTTAGCGGCACTTTTCTGCCACGAAAGTGGTGATAGATTTATCGCCCTATTCACAAGCCTGCGCTAACAGCCGACATCGTCAGTTTACCTGCGATAGCTGCCGCTAAAAACATCGCCAAGGCTGACAGCGACAACTAACGCTTATCATATGCAGAGTAGGCGTTCCCGTGCAAAAACTCACAATAACACCACTTCGCAATATTCTCAACGACCAGCGAGATCGGCGATGCGGTCCAAAAACAGGCGATAAGGCACGGTAGCAGCAGGGACTTAAGGGTTTACCTCTTATGATATGCTCCTGGTGTCTATTTGGTGTGGTTACATTTTAAGGAGGGCATTTGTAGGATGGCCTTTTGATCACAAGCTACCTGCCTTTCTGCAGATGCTCTTAACTATTCCTTCTGTACTCTAGGAAATTCAGTAGATCCTTGGGTGGTAGCTCACATCATATCTCAATTTATCCTCAATTGAGGCATGGTGCACATACTCAGGGAACACATTCACATAGGAGTGTCTGTGTTAAGATTCAGCTCTAGTTGCCATGAACTTGGCTTGAGACTCAGTCATGTGTGAGCATAGCTTCATTGATGAATAGGACAGTTACCTATTAACCCAATCCACAAGAAGCCCAGCTAATTTCACCATATGGACTTCAATGGAAGCAGGTGTAGTATACCTAATTGGGTACTGATGTTAGTTTTATGATTAACATTAGCCAGCACTGTCTCACTACCCTGGCAGTCAAGGGCTCAAAGAAGCTCCTGGTACCCAGTTTGAGGACTTAAGTACAGGAGCCACCAGAACACCTGAAGTGAAAGACCATCTTTGTTACGGTTTGATCCCCATAACTTCCTATTTCCCTGTAGCCCTCAGGCCTGGATTTCTCACAAGCCATATTTAGGCAGCATTATTTATGTCATTTTTGTTATCGAGAAACTGACATACAACTAGCAGCTCACTGTGCGCATGTAATGCGCTTTCAACATCATAAATGGGCCATCTTGGTCCTCATGGTGACTTCAAAGAATTGCAATACAGGGGCCAAAACACATTGACAATGGGAGTATTATTGTGGCATAAATAATTGCGAAAAACATTCACATGATTCACATAATCCTATGGGGCATATTCTCAAGGACTCATCGCAGATTTAGCGGCACTTTTCTGCCACGAAAGTGGTGATAGATTTATCGCCCTATTCACAAGCCTGCGCTAACAGCCGACATCGTCAGTTTACCTGCGATAGCTGCCGCTAAAAACATCGCCAAGGCTGACAGCGACAACTAACGCTTATCATATGCAGAGTAGGCGTTCCCGTGCAAAAACTCACAATAACACCACTTCGCAATATTCTCAACGACCAGCGAGATCGGCGATGCGGTCCAAAAACAGGCGATAAGGCACAGTAGCAGCAGGGACTTAAGACCTGCTTTTTTCTGGTCTTAAGTAGGACAAAAACCTGCAGTATAAAGGGAGCCCAGCCCAGAGCCACATCTGAAGACCAACAGATGACATTGAGCTACTAACCATGCAGCTTGGAGACCCAAGAGGGCCACAACACCCACCGCCACCACCCCCAGGACCACTCCCACCCCCAGGACCACCCCCCCCGGACTACCACCGAGGCAGCCTAGAACAAGACAGCGGACCTTCCGAAAACGCACCAGCCTCAGAGACTTAACGCCAGAGGATGTCATTGCCCACTACAGGCTCAAAAGGACAACCATCCTCCGCATCCTGACCCACATTGCCCACAGGCTGACGGTACCAACACATCAGACAACCAACATCCCTCCGCAGACAAAGCTGCTGGCTGTGCTGCACTTGTTGGCCTCTGGTACCTTCCAACCAACAACTGCCAGAGTCGGAGGAGTCACACAGCCAGCCCTATCAAAGTTCCTCACACCTGTCTTGGATGCCATCATCAGCTTCATACCCCAGCACCTTCACTTTCCCCACACTGCGCAGGAACAGCTGGAGACCAAGCAAGGCTTCTACGCCATAGCTGGCTTCCCGCACGTGTTGGGGGCAATTGACTGCACACATGTTCTACCTGTGCCCCCAGCAGACACTGCACACAATTACCGCAACAGAAAGCACACGCATTCCATCAATGTGCAGGCAATAGTGGACCACCGGGGTCTGTTCACCAATGTCATTGCCAACTTCCCAGGCAGTGTGCATGATTCCTACATCTTCCGACAGTCCATCATCAGCCAGCGCTTTCAGGATGGCACCTATGGAAATGGACTGCTCGTTGGTAAGTATCAACGGAACACACCACACACCTCAACTCCACAATCATACAACTCACAACTGTGGGAATGCACACGTAACAAAATCACATACAACATGCCAACCAACATGCCCACCTACCAGACACGACAACACAAGTAACTGTGGTAACAGGGGCCAGACATGTAGACAAACCATCCACAAAGGCATAGCCCCTCTGCCACACAATTGCAGAATGTGGGGAGAGGTGGAACCAAGAATGTGCGAAGGAGGCAAGTGACCCATGAATAAGAATGTACACAATGCAAGTGTGGCGGTGATGTGCGGGACAGTCTTGAGTATGCAGAGCACAGACATGTCCATGTGGACATATACTGCTGGTGTTTATAGTGTTGTGGACAGTGGACGCAACCATGTTACCTCAGGCAGTGGGGAAGACCTTGGACATGTAGCTATGTCGCCACCCCTGTAAGCGTAAGCGTAGTGGGCTGGGCCGGTTCTGCCAGTCCAGCGTAGGAGTGTGAATAAATAGCCCAGGGCTCTGGGCGTGTTTCACTTCCGGGATGGCCACAAAAGAAACTATGGCGTGTGTCTTTGTTGTAGTGTCAGCGCCACCCGGCCCTTAATGTAGCATGCACCCAGAGGGCGGGCTCGCCCGAATGGATAAATAAAGGAGCGCAAGACTGCTCGGGGTCTTGGCTCATACATGCCAACTGTTGTGTGTGTATCTTCATTGCCGCAGCATAAGCCAAAGGCCTAGCCTCAATCGCAGCGCGAGTTCAGCCAGGCCTGTACTCTACATCTGTGTCCGCCCTATCCTTACCATGGGTCTACACACACGTGGCCGCCCACCTTCAACGGCCAACATTACAGTGTTTTTGTCAGGCTTGCGGACATGCGCAGACAGGCATGACAATGGTGTGCCGTAGGAGTGCAAGTGATGCAACCGCGCAGCGCACACAAGTGAATAGGCTCGGGGGGAGGGAGGGGCAGCTGTGAGGCTACGTAATACACATTGATCCCGCACATTTGCCAGAAGCAATACATGGCAAACATGAATCCCAAAGTCGCACAAATCACACACCACAAAACTTGTAAGTCTGCCAACACAGCATGCAGAACCACCAATTTACACTAATCTCACTTACCTCTCACAGGTGATCAAGGATATGCACTCTGCCTGTGGATTATGACACCCCTCCGAGCCCCGAACACCCCAGCCCAGAGGCAGTACAATGTGGCAGGGGCATTGTTGAGCGCACATTTGGCCAAGATGGACTGCCATATTGCATTTTTAGTTGCCAATGACACAGTGGAGGTGATGAACAGTTGTTGGTGGTGTTCTATCACTTCCGTAATCAGGATCTTGTTTTCCTGCGGACTGAATCGCGGGCTCCTCTTCTTCTTCTCCTTGCCCTTCTCCTTCCCCGAGGTCCCTGGCTGGTCCTCCGGGGGGTTTGTGGGGTTCTGGTTGGCCTCTGTAGTTGCTCCAGCTTCCTCCATGGTGCTTCTCAGTAGTTTGGGTTTTGTTTTTATTTTTGCAGCTTTTATGGTGATTTTTTCCGCCTGACGTGGGAATAGCAAGCCAGACGCTGCTTATCGATGATATTTTTATCGCTGTTGGGCCCATCGCCACTTTTTTCACGTTCGGGTTTCCTTTTTTATTGGCGTCCCGGTAATTTTAATCCGGACATTTGACGCGTTATCGGGAAACTATCGCCTGTTGCCGGCGTGTTGAGAATACGCCGTTAACACGGCGTTAGTTTCCCGCGATAGACGCCGTTATGTAAAATTGCGTTAACCTAGGTTGGCGATAATTATCGCCCGTTCTTGAGAATATCCCCCTTTATATTTCATTCCAGCTGCTGTGATATTTCTTATTTTTGTACAGTAAACAGTTATATACACAACAGTGTTTTTCTGGTGATTTTTACAATGTATTCCGTTTTAAATTTGGTCCTAATTGTATTAGTAGCTTTGACGTCTATATACTTGCTTATTTGAACATTTTAGATTTTTTGATGCTTGATTTTTGGTATGTAATTTAATCATTTATATGAATAATTTCTACTACAGCCTTATAGCCCACCATAGCGGGCTATACCTAATATTAAAGGCCCGCTACAGTGTTAATTGAGCCCTGATGTCAGTTTTCCTTGATTGCACGGAACCTATATGTTTTGAGGCTCTTTATAGGATGTCTTCATTGATAATTATATTGCTACTTCTACGAATCATTTGTACAAGTTTGCAGTTTGTGCACAGTATTTACATTTGGATGTAATAAAGTTATTTTCCTTTAAAAAGGTAGTGTGTCTTCAATGGCCGGTATATCCTGCTACAGCGTGCTATAAGGCTATTTGAGCATTCAGACCCACGAGGGCAGAATGTCCTAACAGCCGCTCGCACTGCCAAGGCTGTTGTTAGCTGTTGAACTTTTACAGCAATAGCTCTACAGGGGGGTGGATGTTTAACCCTCTTCTCCCTGATCTTGACTAAACTACTTTTCATCGGTCAGAGCCGAGGAGACCAAGGGGCTCAGCAGCATTCCCCGTTCCAAAGCCCCAGTGACATTGTGAGCTACAGAAAGAGGATGTAGGGAAGGCTCCTGTGTGTCTTGCTGCACTGGCTCTGCCTTTCACCTTCACTTGCCCAAACAATATATTTTGAAGAGGCTGTGGGATGAGAGAGGCAGAGGCTGCATATTAGGACACTGTAATGTTGAGAGCAGCAGGTCTGCCAATGTTCTAATAAATCTGATAATAGACCATTTTTGCTGTTCACTGAGAAAAGACCCATCCAAGGAACTCTTTAAAGAACACAGATGCTTATCTCTAATTAGAACATTGGAATATTGAGTGCTCCATTGAAGACAATGGAGTGCTCCGGGCTTCTAATTGCTGGTAGACGCCCGGAGCATAAACATTCCAATGTTTGTTCACAGCTATTGCTGTGAACAAAGGCCTCACGGAGCCCTAGGGGATTTCAACCCAGGCTCCGTGAAGCCTTTGTTTTACACATTAGAATATTCTGCCCTTTAGGGGTGGAATGTTCTAATAGCCTTAGAGCCCTCCGTAGCAGGCTCTACTGGCCATTAAATGTCCGCTGCCTTGTTAAAGGACCTCTCCTTCAGCTCCGGCCTTTAAAGCTGGAGCGGGCATTTAATGGCCGGTAGAGCACGCTATGTTGGGTTTCAAGTAACCCTGGGCAAAGCACTACACTACGCTCGCGTAGTTTGCGAAGTTTGCGCTACTTCGCACAACGCGAATTGCACGTAGCACAGTGCAAACACGCGTAGCGTAGTGCAGCGGTCATTTTTGCTTGCTCGCGGTCCTCAACGTCAAGTTGGCGACCGCGAGCAAGCTAAATGACATCCCGGCGAGACTTTTTCCTGCGTTCGCGATCAGCAACATCAAGTTGCCGATCGCGAGCGTGGAAAATAAACCTCCTGGCGAGATTCTCAACGCGGGAGGTCAGGTTTCTCATTGCGAGTGGTCGCGTATGCTCGCGACCGCTCGCGATGAGAAACTACCAGTCCGCGTTGAGAAAGCTGCCGCTCGAGTAAAAATCTACTCGAGCGGCAGTAAAGACAGCTCGCACTGTGCAAGATGCCGTTTTCAATGATTGCACAGTGCGGACAAGCATCCGGCACTGTGCAATCATTGCGAACAGTGCACTACGCAGTTCGCGTAGTGCTACGCGTAGCTCGCGTAGTGCGAACTGCACTTTGCGTAGCTTCGCGTAGCGCTACTTCGCGAACTACGCCCAGGCTTAGTTTCAAGACCATATTATTAACTGCTGCACTGATCACTTATTGCCAAAAAGTCTGCAAGTGTTTCATGTGCTAGTCCTTTAAAATTCAGTTTGCAAGGGCTCTATATGAGTGGTTGCAATGGTTCCTTAATACCTCCCTACTGAATATTCTAAGCACGACAGGCTCGCTGCACCCCTTTGTAAGAGCAAGATCACTTTGGATTTGCAACCTACGTTTCGACATACACCCGCGTTATAAATGCTAGTTGATTTCAAATTAATATTAAAGACATCTCATGATTATTGGACCTTTTTCAGCATTCATTCCCTTTTGTTACAAAGTTTTACACTTCTTGAAAGAAGAAAAAGTTCTAAAGAGGTGTACTTGCCATTGCTCGTAGCTATTCCATGCTGAAATTCAGCTTCTCATATCAATGATTGGAAATGCAGGTTTGAGAAGTTTTAGTAAGTAATGTGAAAATCCAGCTCTCTTTATTACTTGGAAAATGGGACATAATCATGTGAATTTTGAAAATCTGTATTTCATGGATAAGCATGACCATCAATCTTAGCTGCCTACCTGTCAAATTATGCTCTCATTGAAAGGCAACTACAGCTCTCATTACTCTAAGTAGTGTTGGAAAGTGGATTATTAGTAGTGGAAAATATGCATCTACCACTGGAAATAAGGCCACGAACACAGTCTAGGGCTGAGAATAGGTCTCAGAAAATTATTTCCATGCTCAACCCTTGGTAGCTTGGCTGCGAGCAGGCAGGCTTAACTTCAGAGACAGGTATGTAAAGCATTCAAAACACCATTTCAGTAAATAATTAAGACACAACACACACTAAAAATCCCACGTCTCTTTATAAAAATGGGAATTATGTTTATCTTTAAAAAGACACCAAAATGAAAAAAATCCAATGTAGGGAACCGGAGGAATGAATTTTTAAAGATTTAGCACCACAGAGCACATAGAAACCTATAGCGCCAATTGTGACATCTGGTCACGGTAGACCCGGACAAAGTCAAAGTTTCAGGCCGATTGAGATGGAGCCCTGCACAGCTACCCCTCGTGGTAGGACTCGGTCAAAGTTTTACCTTCAGACTTAGAAACTTTTCTGGAGCTTTTTCTGCCGGGGTCCCTTGATGCACTTCACCAGTCCGGGTTTGATGAGGGTTCGCCACCTTGCTTTCCAGGAAGCTCCTGGTCAAACTCTGGAAGTTGAACCCCAGGAGCTTTACAGCGGGATGAACCAGCAGGGCAGGCCGGCTCGCGGTTCAGGATTGCCGGCTTGGTTCTCGCGGTCGAGTCAGTCCCCCTCTGGAGCTTTTTTTCAAAGTTTCTCCAGAGGTCTTCAAACTTCTGGAACTTCTTCCTGAAGTTCCCCTGGCGGTCCCACAGGGTCCAAAACACAATCCAAGAGTCTGGAATCTCCAAGATGGACCTTGAAAGTTTAGGCCTTCAGTTCCCACAATCCAGTTGGGCAAAACCCCTAAAATTCCACTTGATGCACTCCAGTCTGGGGATTCTTGGTGGTGGGGGTTCAGGTGAGCTCTGTTAACCTGTAGCTTACAGGGTGTCCACTCTGTATTCCTCTGGAAGCCAGTTAGGTTCACAGGGCTGTAGGTCCAGATTGTGCAGCAGGCGCAGTCAGTTTGAGTGGAGGGCCTGGTTGATGCAAACAAAACTTCCAGCATGCACCCTTCTTCTTCTCTTAGTTTCAAGCATCAGATCTGTGATGACTCTGCCCCTCTCAGATACTTTTTCAGTGTTCTCTGGGGTCAAGCAAGAGGGAAACCTCTCCAATGAGGTGCAGGGCAACACCCCAGAGCATAACCACTTTCTCCAAAGTGTGTCATAGTGGTCTCCCAGAAAGCACTATTCCTCCAAAATTCAATATGGCTGAAGTCTCTGCAGAGGAGCAAGAACTAGTTAAACCAACCTCCAGTATGGTCATTTCCATAGCTCTCCTCCCCCTGACATCTGCAAATTCCTTTGTTAGGCCTGCCATCTGGCTGGGTTCAGAGGGGGGGGTAGATGGACCTGGCTTATCTGCCTGTCCCCTTCTTCCTTTGAAGCTGATGCTTTACGACCCCACCCCCCTGCTCTGGCATTCCTATGTAGCAGAACCCTCTCCTATCAGATAGCCTCTCTCCCCGGGTGCCACTTATCACTTCATCAAAGCAGCCTGGCTAATCCTCTTAACTCTGACCAATTAGGGGAACCACAGGAAGGCTGCATTTTGCCTTACAGACAAAGATAACAACATAACTTCTTTTCTGTATATTTCAGGATAAATTCAACAATAGAATATTGTTGGATTTATCAATACCATTCTCCTAAGTCCTTGAATGATATTTTTTTGGTAATCCCTAGCGATAGTTCCGAGTTCATAAATTATTGCATTGTTAACCTGTGTGGCTGGGGATCTACAATGAGGAAAATGAAATGTCCAATTTCTCCAACACCGGTGCCTATAAAACATCTTTTATAAGGACCCTGCTTATAGCTACATGACTCCCCACCCCTGGGACTCCTGGGGAGATGTTAGGGGTCTTGAATATGCAGAAATAATGTAGATCCTGTCTCCACAGTGCTTATAGCACAAAAGTCGATTTTGGGAAGCACTTTACTAAAATGGGTAAGTGAAATGTGCAATTTCTCTATCCCCAAGGCATATCAAACATTTTTTATAAGGGCCCTACTTATAAGTACCTGACCCCCACCACCCATGGGACACCTAGAGGAGACCCTGCTGGTACCTTTTATGCCAAAATATTGTAGTTTATCAATTGTAAGTGCCCCTACCACCAAAGTCGCGTTTGGGTAAAATTTACATTGAAAAGCAGTACTGCAATGCAGGTCTGCTTTTAAAAGGACCTCAGGCTCTCAGCAGTGCACACATGCAAAAGCAGAAAGGGCTGCTGGCCTCTAAACTGGCATGCCCTATTATATACTAGGACCTTAAAGGTAGTTTAAATCCCCCTGCCCTATTATGAACTAGAGCCTTACAGGAGTGGTCATGCTAATCATAGGGGTACCCTAACACATGGGGGGCGATTGCGATGTCGGGCGGAAAGCCTCCTCCCGAAATTCGGAATCTCGTCGACCGCATCGGAGCCCTTCAAACCAAATTGGTCGGTTTACATTCCGACCGTCCGATTGCAATGTTCGCAGTTGGAATGTAAACCGCGCAATCATTCCGAATCGGTTCAGAGCGACTCGCGGAGTATTCGTGTCGGTCAGAATTGCATTGTACACCCCTATCCAACACGGAAAGGCTGTCGGAAAGTGACTTTGGGGGCCCCTGGCAGGGCCCCCTAACCCCCCGGGGCCTATGTTTGATGACCTTGGGGGTACCTAAGGGACCCCTCTGTAAAACCCTGCACTGTGTGGCAGGCACAGTGGGGTGACTGTGAAAGAGTGCAGGGTTTTCCGCAAACACCCCATTTCCCCATATGAGCCTGTGTTACGGCCAGTTGTCAGACGGAACACAAGCTCCTATTGGGAACAATGGGACTCCGACCGAACAGTGTTCGGTCCCATCGTAATCTGGCGTTCGGAACCGCCGACCGCAAGTCGGTCAGTCACAATTCTGAATCGGTGTTGGGCGGAGGCTTTCCACCCGATATTGTAATCAGCCCCCTAGTGTACCCTAATGTGTGTGTGTGTTTTCACTGTGTTTTCACTATAGCACTGTCCCTGAGCCTGGTTAAACACAGGAAAAATTGAGGGTGCCCAGGGCACAGGATGACTTTGCCACAATTAGGTAATGTATATTTTGCTTTATTTATTAATGTACTTATTTAGCAGTTTATATATTGTATGCCAGACCCATCTAAGTGCCAATGTGCCTTACACAAGTTATAAAGTGATTGGTCACATGTAAAAGATACAAGTTATGGTAAAGGCACAGATTCATGTGGAACACTAGGGTGTGTAATAATAATATGGATAGAGGGGAAAATGTATCAATGTTTCACACAGCAAGCCACCGTGCTGCACTGCATAAAAGGGAAAGCACAGGGAATGTGCTGTATATAACATTATATGGTGTATTCCTGTCCTTTCCTAGCGCTGGCACACTTTTGGCAGCCTAGGGCCAATGCAGGCACCCTTGCGCATGTTGCAAATGTGAACAGGGGTGGGAGCACACCGCTTCACCTCTCAGCAAGGTTCGCCCCTGGCATTCTGGTTAATGCAGTCTCTTGTTGCTTGCTTTGCTCTAGTATTCAGAGTGTATCGCCAGAGTTGGCGCAGATAGTGCTGATCTCTAGACACGTGTTTCTGGTTCTTTAACCGTCATCAGTAGAGATTAAGACTTCAGATTTGGGGTTTGCTGAGTAAGCTGCCAAACATTGCATCAGGTCAAGTACCTCTCACTGGCGCGCGGGTGCTTCTTCCACGAGCTCGTCAGCTCAATGACTCACGGGAGTACTTTTAAACAGGAACAGGGGTGGGAGCACACCGCTTCACCTCCCAGCAAGGTTCACCCCTGGCATTCTGGTTAATGCAGTCTCTTGTTGCTTGCTTTGCTCTAGTATTCAGAGTGTTTCGCCAGAGTTGGCGCAGATAGTGCTGATCTCTAGACACGTGTTTCTGGTTCTTTAACCGTCATCAGTAGAGATTAAGACTTCAGATTTGGGGTTTGCTGAGTAGGCTGCCAAACATTGCATCAGGTCAAGTACCTCTCACTGGCGCGCGGGTGCTTCTTCCACGAGCTCGTCAGCTCAATGACTCACGGGAGTACTTTTAAACAGGAACAGGGGTGGGAGCACACCGCTTCACCTCCCAGCAAGGTTCGCCCCTGGCATTCTGGTTAATGCAGTCTCTTGTTGCTTGCTTTGCTCTAGTATTCAGAGTGTTTCGCCAGAGTTGGCGCAGATAGTGCTGATCTCTAGACACGTGTTTCTGGTTCTTTAACCGTCATCAGTAGAGATTAAGACTTCAGATTTGGGGTTTGCTGAGTAGGCTGCCAAACATTGCATCAGGTCAAGTACCTCTCACTGGCGCGCGGGTGCTTCTTCCACGAGCTCGTCAGCTCAATGACTCACGGGAGTACTTTTAAACAGGAACAGGGGTGGGAGCACACCGCTTCACCTCCCAGCAAAGTTCGCCCCTGGCATTCTGGTTAATGCAGTCTCTTGTTGCTTGCTTTGCTCTAGTATTCAGAGTGTTTCGCCAGAGTTGGCGCAGATAGTGCTGATCTCTAGACACGTGTTTCTGGTTCTTTAACCGTCATCAGTAGAGATTAAGACTTCAGATTTGGGGTTTGCTGAGTAGGCTGCCAAACATTGCATCAGGTCAAGTATCTCTCACTGGCGCGCTGGTGCTTCTTCCACGAGCTCGTCAGCTCAATGACTCACGGGAGTACTTTTAAACAGGAAGAGGGGTGGGAGCACACCGCTTCACCTCCCAGCAAGGTTCGCCCCTGGCATTCTGGTTAATGCAGTCTCTTGTTGCTTGCTTTGCTCTAGTATTCAGAGTGTTTCGCCAGAGTTGGCGCAGATAGTTTGATCTCTAGACACGTGTTTCTGGTTCTTTATCCGTCATCAGTAGCGATTAAGACTTCAGATTTGGGGTTTGCTGAGTAGGCTGCCAAACATTGCATCAGGTCAAGTACCTCTCACTGGCGCGCGGGTGCTTCTTCCACGAGCTCGTCAGCTCAATGACTCACGGGAGTACTTTTAAACAGGAACAGGGGTGGGAGCACACCGCTTCACCTCCCAGCAAGGTTCACCCCTGGCATTCTGGTTAATGCAGTCTCTTGTTGCTTGCTTTGCTCTAGTATTCAGAGTGTTTCGCCAGAGTTGGCGCAGATAGTGCTGATCTCTAGACACGTGTTTCTGGTTCTTTAACCGTCATCAGTAGAGATTAAGACTTCAGATTTGGGGTTTGCTGAGTAGGCTGCCAAACATTGCATCAGGTCAAGTACCTCTCACTGGCGCGCGGGTGCTTCTTCCACGAGCTCGTCAGCTCAATGACTCACGGGAGTACTTTTAAACAGGAACAGGGGTGGGAGCACACCGCTTCACCTCCCAGCAAAGTTCGCCCCTGGCATTCTGGTTAATGCAGTCTCTTGTTGCTTGCTTTGCTCTAGTATTCAGAGTGTTTCGCCAGAGTTGGCGCAGATAGTGCTGATCTCTAGACACGTGTTTCTGGTTCTTTAACCGTCATCAGTAGAGATTAAGACTTCAGATTTGGGGTTTGCTGAGTAGGCTGCCAAACATTGCATCAGGTCAAGTACCTCTCACTGGCGCGCGGGTGCTTCTTCCACGAGCTCGTCAGCTCAATGACTCACGGGAGTACTTTTAAACAGGAACAGGGGTGGGAGCACACCACTTCACCTCCCAGCAAGGTTCGCCCCTGGCAGTCTGGTTAATGCAGTCTCTTGTTGCTTGCTTTGCTCTAGTATTCAGAGTGTTTCGCCAGAGTTGGCGCAGATAGTGCTGATCTCTAGACACGTGTTTCTGGTTCTTTAACCGTCATCAGTAGAGATTAAGACTTCAGATTTGGGGTTTGCTGAGTAGGCTGCCAAACATTGCATCAGGTCAAGTACCTCTCACTGGCGCGCGGGTGCTTCTTCCACGAGCTCGTCAGCTCAATGACTCACGGGAGTACTTTTAAACAGGAACAGGGGTGGGAGCACACCGCTTCACCTCCCAGCAAGGTTCGCCCCTGGCATTCTGGTTAATGCAGTCTCTTGTTGCTTGCTTTGCTCAAGTATTCAGAGTGTTTCGCCGGAGTTGGCGCAGATAGTGCTGATCTCTAGACACGTGTTTCTGGTTCTTTAACCGTCATCAGTAGAGATTAAGACTTCAGATTTGGGGTTTGCTGAGTAGGCTGCCAAACATTGCATCAGGTCAAGTACCTCTCACTGGTGCGCGGGTGCTTCTTCCACGAGCTCGTCAGCTCAATGACTCAGTACTTTTAAACAGGAACAGGGGTGGGAGCACACCGCTTCACCTCCCAGCAAGGTTCGCCCCTGGCATTCTGGTTAATGCAGTCTCTTGTTGTTTGCTTTGCTCTAGTATTCAGAGTGTTTCGCCAGAGTTGGCGCAGATAGTGCTGATCTCTAGACACGTGTTTCTGGTTCTTTAACCGTCATCAGTAGAGATTAAGACTTCAGATTTGGGGTTTGCTGAGTAGGCTGCCAAACATTGCATCAGGTCAAGTACCTCTCACTGGCGCGCGGGTGCTTCTTCCACGAGCTCGTCAGCTCAATGACTCACGGGAGTACTTTTAAACAGGAACAGGGGTGGGAGCACACCGCTTCACCTCCCAGCAAGGTTCCCCCTGGCATTCTGGTTAATGCAGTCTCTTGTTGCTTGCTTTGCTCTAGTATTCAGAGTGTTTCGCCAGAGTTGGCGCAGATAGTGCTGATCTCTAGACACGTGTTTCTGGTTCTTTAACCGTCATCAGTAGAGATTAAGACTTCAGATTTGGGGTTTGCTGAGTAGGCTGCCAAACATTGCATCAGGTCAAGTACCTCTCACTGGCGCGCGGGTGCTTCTTCCACGAGCTCGTCAGCTCAATGACTCACGGGAGTACTTTTAAACAGGAACAGGGGTGGGAGCACACCGCTTCACCTCCCAGCAAGGTTCGCCCCTGGCATTCTGGTTATTGCAGTCTCTTGTTGCTTGCTTTGCTCTAATATTGAGAGTGTTTCGCCAGAGTTGGCGCAGATAGTGCTGATCTCTAGACACGTGTTTCTGATTCTTTAACCGTCATCAGTAGAGATTAAGACTTCAGATTTGGGGTTTGCTGAGTAGGCTGCCAAACATTGCATCAGGTCAAGTACCTCTCACTGGCGCGCGGGTGCTTCTTCCACGAGCTCGTCAGCTCAATGACTCACGCGAGTACTTTTAAACAGGAACAGGGGTGGGAGCACACCGCTTCACCTCCCAGCAATGTTCGCCCCTGGCATTCTGGTTAATGCAGTCTCTTGTTGCTTGCTTTGCTCTAGTATTCAGAGTGTTTCGCCAGAGTTGGCGCAGATAGTGCTGATCTCTAGACACGTGTTTCTGGTTCTTTAACCGTCATCACTAGAGATTAAGACTTCAGATTTGGGGTTTGCTGAGTAGGCTGCCAAACATTGCATCAGGTCAAGTACCTCTCACTGGCGCGCGGGTGCTTCTTCCACGAGCTCGTCAGCTCAATGACTCACGGGAGTACTTTTAAACAGGAACAGGGGTGGGAGCACACCGCTTCACCTCCCAGCAAGGTTCCCCCTGGCATTCTGGTTAATGCAGTCTCTTGTTGCTTGCTTTGCTCTAGTATTCAGAGTGTTTCGCCAGAGTTGGCGCAGATAGTGCTGATCTCTAGACACGTGTTTCTGGTTCTTTAACCGTCATCAGTAGAGATTAAGACTTCAGATTTGGGGTTTGCTGAGTAGGCTGCCAAACATTGCATCAGGTCAAGTACCTCTCACTGGCGCGCGGGTGCTTCTTCCACGAGCTCGTCAGCTCAATGACTCACGGGAGTACTTTTAAACAGGAACAGGGGTGGGAGCACACCGCTTCACCTCCCAGCAAGGTTCGCCCCTGGCATTCTGGTTATTGCAGTCTCTTGTTGCTTGCTTTGCTCTAGTATTCAGAGTGTTTCGCCAGAGTTGGCGCAGATAGTGCTGATCTCTAGACACGTGTTTCTGATTCTTTAACCGTCATCAGTAGAGATTAAGACTTCAGATTTGGGGTTTGCTGAGTAGGCTGCCAAACATTGCATCAGGTCAAGTACCTCTCACTGGCGCGCGGGTGCTTCTTCCACGAGCTCGTCAGCTCAATGACTCACGCGAGTACTTTTAAACAGGAACAGGGGTGGGAGCACACCGCTTCACCTCCCAGCAAGGTTCGCCCTGGCATTCTGGTTAATGCAGTCTCTTGTTGCTTGCTTTGCTCTAGTATTCAGAGTGTTTCGCCAGAGTTGGTGCAGATAGTGCTGATCTCTAGACACGTGTTTCTGGTTCTTTAACCGTCATCAGTAGAGATTAAGACTTCAGATTTGGGATTTGCTGAGTAGGCTGCCAAACAATGCATCAGGTCAAGTACCTCTCACTGGCGCGCGGGTGCTTCTTCCACGAGCTCGTCAGCTCAATGACTCACGGGAGTACTTTTAAACAGGAACAGGGGTGGGAGCACACCGCTTCACCTCCCAGCAAGGTTCGCCCCTGGCATTCTGGTTAATGCAGTCTCTTGTTGCTTGCTTTGCTCTAGTATTCAGAGTGTTTCGCCAGAGTTGGCGCAGATAGTGCTGATCTCTAGACACGTGTTTCTGGTTCTTTAACCGTCATCAGTAGAGATTAAGACTTCAGATTTGGGGTTTGCTGAGTAGGCTGCCAAACATTGCATCAGGTCAAGTACCTCTCACTGGCGCGCGGGTGCTTCTTCCACGAGCTCGTCAGCTCAATGACTCACGGGAGTACTTTTAAACAGGAACAGGGGTGGGAGCACACAGCTTCACCTCCCAGCAAGGTTCGCCCCTGGCATTCTGGTTATTGCAGTCTCTTGTTGCTTGCTTTGCTCTAGTATTCAGAGTGTTTCGCCAGAGTTGGCGCAGATAGTGCTGATCTCTAGACACGTGTTTCTGATTCTTTAACCGTCATCAGTAGAGATTAAGACTTCAGATTTGGGGTTTGCTGAGTAGGCTGCCAAACATTGCATCAGGTCAAGTACCTCTCACTGGCGCGCGGGTGCTTCTTCCACGAGCTCGTCAGCTCAATGACTCACACGAGTACTTTTAAACAGGAACAGGGGTGGGAGCACACCGCTTCACCTCCCAGCAAGGTTCGCCCCTGGCATTCTGGTTAATGCAGTCTCTTGTTGCTTGCTTTGCTCTAGTATTCAGAGTGTTTCGCCAGAGTTGGCGCAGATAGTGCTGATCTCTAGACACGTGTTTCTGGTTCTTTAACCGTCATCACTAGAGATTAAGACTTCAGATTTGGGGTTTGCTGAGTAGGCTGCCAAACATTGCATCAGGTCAAGTACCTCTCACTGGCGCGCGGGTGCTTCTTCCACGAGCTCGTCAGCTCAATGACTCACGGGAGTACTTTTAAACAGGAACAGGGGTGGGAGCACACCGCTTCACCTCCCAGCAAGGTTCCCCCTGGCATTCTGGTTAATGCAGTCTCTTGTTGCTTGCTTTGCTCTAGTATTCAGAGTGTTTCGCCAGAGTTGGCGCAGATAGTGCTGATCTCTAGACACGTGTTTCTGGTTCTTTAACCGTCATCAGTAGAGATTAAGACTTCAGATTTGGGGTTTGCTGAGTAGGCTGCCAAACATTGCATCAGGTCAAGTACCTCTCACTGGCGCGCGGGTGCTTCTTCCACGAGCTCGTCAGCTCAATGACTCACGGGAGTACTTTTAAACAGGAACAGGGGTGGGAGCACACCGCTTCACCTCCCAGCAAGGTTCGCCCCTGGCATTCTGGTTACTGCAGTCTCTTGTTGCTTGCTTTGCTCTAGTATTCAGAGTGTTTCGCCAGAGTTGGCGCAGATAGTGCTGATCTCTAGACACGTGTTTCTGATTCTTTAACCGTCATCAGTAGAGATTAAGACTTCAGATTTGGGGTTTGCTGAGTAGGCTGCCAAACATTGCATCAGGTCAAGTACCTCTCACTGGCGCGCGGGTGCTTCTTCCACGAGCTCGTCAGCTCAATGACTCACGCGAGTACTTTTAAACAGGAACAGGGGTGGGAGCACACCGCTTCACCTCCCAGCAAGGTTCGCCCCTGGCATTCTGGTTAATGCAGTCTCTTGTTGCTTGCTTTGCTCTAGTATTCAGAGTGTTTCGCCAGAGTTGGCGCAGATAGTGCTGATCTCTAGACACGTGTTTCTGGTTCTTTAACCGTCATCACTAGAGATTAAGACTTCAGATTTGGGGTTTGCTGAGTAGGCTGCCAAACATTGCATCAGGTCAAGTACCTCTCACTGGCGCGCGGGTGCTTCTTCCACGAGCTCGTCAGCACAATGACTCACGGGAGTACTTTTAAACAGGAACAGGGGTGGGAGCACACCGCTCACCTCCCAGCAAGGTTCGCCCCTGGCATTCTGGTTAATGCAGTCTCTTGTTGCTTGCTTTGCTCTAGTATTCAGAGTGTTTCGCCAGAGTTGGCGCAGATAGTGCTGATCTCTAGACACGTGTTTCTGGTTCTTTAACCGTCATCAGTAGAGATTAAGACTTCAGATTTGGGATTTGCTGAGTAGGCTGCCAAACAATGCATCAGGTCAAGTACCTCTCACTGGCGCGCGGGTGCTTCTTCCACGAGCTCGTCAGCTCAATGACTCACGGGAGTACTTTTAAACAGGAACAGGGGTGGGAGCACACCGCTTCACCTCCCAGCAAGGTTCGCCCCTGGCATTCTGGTTAATGCAGTCTCTTGTTGCTTGCTTTGCTCTAGTATTCAGAGTGTTTCGCCAGAGTTGGCGCAGATAGTGCTGATCTCTAGACACGTGTTTCTGGTTCTTTAACCGTCATCAGTAGAGATTAAGACTTCAGATTTGGGGTTTGCTGAGTAGGCTGCCAAACATTGCATCAGGTCAAGTACCTCTCACTGGCGCGCGGGTGCTTCTTCCACGAGCTCGTCAGCTCAATGACTCACGGGAGTACTTTTAAACAGGAACAGGGGTGGGAGCACACCACTTCACCTCCCAGCAAGGTTCGCCCCTGGCATTCTGGTTAATGCAGTCTCTTGTTGCTTGCTTTGCTCTAGTATTCAGAGTGTTTCGCCAGAGTTGGCGCAGATAGTGCTGATCTCTAGACACGTGTTTCTGGTTCTTTAACCGTCATCAGTAGAGATTAAGACTTCAGATTTGGGGTTTGCTGAGTAGGCTGCCAAACATTGCATCAGGTCAAGTACCTCTCACTGGCGCGCGGGTGCTTCTTCCACGAGCTCGTCAGCTCAATGACTCACGGGAGTACTTTTAAACAGGAACAGGGGTGGGAGCACACCGCTTCACCTCCCAGCAAGGTTCGCCCCTGGCATTCTGGTTAATGCAGTCTCTTGTTGCTTGCTTTGCTCTAGTATTCAGAGTGTTTCGCCGGAGTTGGCGCAGATAGTGCTGATCTCTAGACACGTGTTTCTGGTTCTTTAACCGTCATCAGTAGAGATTAAGACTTCAGATTTGGGGTTTGCTGAGTAGGCTGCCAAACATTGCATCAGGTCAAGTACCTCTCACTGGCGCGCGGGTGCTTCTTCCACGAGCTCGTCAGCTCAATGACTCACAGGAGTACTTTTAAACAGGAACAGGGGTGGGAGCACACCGCTTCACCTCCCAGCAAGGTTCGCCCCTGGCATTCTGGTTAATGCAGTCTCTTGTTGCTTGCTTTGCTCTAGTATTCAGAGTGTTTCGCCAGAGTTGGCGCAGATAGTGCTGATCTCTAGACACGTGTTTCTGGTTCTTTAACCGTCATCAGTAGAGATTAAGACTTCAGATTTGGGGTTTGCTGAGTAGGCTGCCAAACATTGCATCAGGTCAAGTACCTCTCACTGGCGCGCGGGTGCTTCTTCCACGAGCTCGTCTGCTCAATGACTCACGGGAGTACTTTTAAACAGGAACAGGGGTGGGAGCACACCGCTTCACCTCCCAGCAACGTTCCCCCCTGGCGTTCTGGTTAATGCAGTCTCTTGTTGCTTGCTTTGCTCTAGTATTCAGAGTGTTTCGCCAGAGTTGGCGCAGATAGTGCTGATCTCTAGACACGTGTTTCTGGTTCTTTAACCGTCATCAGTAGAGATTAAGACTTCAGATTTGGGGTTTGCTGAGTAGGCTGCCAAACATTGCATCAGGTCAAGTACCTCTCACTGGCGCGCGGGTGCTTCTTCCACGAGCTCGTCAGCTCAATGACTCACGGGAGTACTTTTAAACAGGAACAGGGGTGGGAGCACACCGCTTCACCTCCCAGCAAGGTTCGCCCCTGGCATTCTGGTTATTGCAGTCTCTTGTTGCTTGCTTTGCTCTAGTATTCAGAGTGTTTCGCCAGAGTCGGCGCAGATAGTGCTGATCTCTAGACACGTGTTTCTGATTCTTTAACCGTCATCAGTAGAGATTAAGACTTCAGATTTGGGGTTTGCTGAGTAGGCTGCCAAACATTGCATCAGGTCAAGTACCTCTCACTGGCGCGCGGGTGCTTCTTCCACGAGCTCGTCAGCTCAATGACTCATGCGAGTACTTTTAAACAGGAACAGGGGTGGGAGCACACCGCTTCACCTCCCAGCAAGGTTCGCCCCTGGCATTCTGGTTAATGCAGTCTCTTGTTGCTTGCTTTGCTCTAGTATTCAGAGTGTTTCGCCAGAGTTGGCGCAGATAGTGCTGATCTCTAGACACGTGTTTCTGGTTCTTTAACCGTCATCAGTAGAGATTAAGACTTCAGATTTGGGGTTTGCTGAGTAGGCTGCCAAACATTGCATCAGGTCAAGTACCTCTCACTGGCGCGCGGGTGCTTCTTCCACGAGCTCGTCAGCTCAATGACTCACGGGAGTACTTTTAAACAGGAACAGAGGTGGGAGCACACCGCTTCACCTCCCAGCAAGGTTCGCCCCTGGCATTCTGGTTAATGCAGTCTCTTGTTGCTTGCTTTGCTCTAGTATTCAGAGTGTTTCGCCAGAGTTGGCGCAGATAGTGCTGATCTCTAGACACGTGTTTCTGGTTCTTTAACCGTCATCAGTAGAGATTAAGACTTCAGATTTGGGATTTGCTGAGTAGGCTGCCAAACAATGCATCAGGTCAAGTACCTCTCACTGGCGCGCGGGTGCTTCTTCACGAGCTCGTCAGCTCAATGACTCACGGGAGTACTTTTAAACAGGAACAGGGGTGGGAGCACACCGCTTCACCTCCCAGCAAGGTTCGCCCTGGCATTCTGGTTAATGCAGTCTCTTGTTGCTTGCTTTGCTCTAGTATTCAGAGTGTTTCGCCAGAGTTGGCGCAGATAGTGCTGATCTCTAGACACGTGTTTCTGGTTCTTTAACCGTCATCAGTAGAGATTAAGACTTCAGATTTGGGGTTTGCTGAGTAGGCTGCCAAACATTGCATCAGGTCAAGTACCTCTCACTGGCGCGCGGGGTGCTTCTTCCACGAGCTCGTCAGCTCAATGACTCACGGGAGTACTTTTAAACAGGAACAGGGGTGGGAGCACACCGCTTCACCTCCCAGCAAGGTTCGCCCCTGGCATTCTGGTTAATGCAGTCTCTTGTTGCTTGCTTTGCTCTAGTATTCAGAGTGTTTCGCCAGAGTTGGCGCAGATAGTGCTGATCTCTAGACACGTGTTTCTGTTTCTTTAACCGTCATCAGTAGAGATTAAGACTTCAGATTTGGGGTTTGCTGAGTAGGCTGCCAAACATTGCATCAGGTCAAGTACCTCTCACTGGTGCGCGGGTGCTTCTTCCACGAGCTCATCAGCTCAATGACTCACGGGAGTACTTTTAAACAGGAACAGGGGTGGGAGCACACCGCTTCACCTCCCAGCAAGGTTCACCCCTGGCATTCTGGTTAATGCAGTCTCTTGTTGCTTGCTTTGCTCTAGTATTGAGAGTGTTTCGCCAGAGTTGGCGCAGATAGTGCTGATCTCTAGACACGTGTTTCTGGTTCTTTAACCGTCATCAGTAGAGATTAAGACTTCAGATTTGGGGTTTACTGAGTAGGCTGAGTGGGGGGTGAAGCAGTGTGCTCCCACCCCTGTTCCTGTTTAAAAGTACTCCCGTGAGTCATTGAGCTGACGAGCTCGTGGAAGAAGCACCCGCGCGCCAGTGAGAGGTACTTGACCTGATGCAATGTTTGGCAGCCTACTCAGCAAACCCCAAATTTGGAGAGATCAGCACTATCTGCGCCAACTCTGGCGAAACACTCTGAATACTAGAGCAAAGCAAGCAACAAGAGACTGCATTTACCAGAATGCCAGGGGCGAACCTTGCTGGGGGGTGAAGCAGTGTGCTTCCACCCCTGTTCCTGTTTAAAAGTACTCCCGTGAGTCATTGAGCTGACGAGCTCGTGGAAGAAGCACCGCGCGCCAGTGAGAGAGTACTTGACCTGATGCAATGTTTGGCAGCCTACTCAGCAAACCCCAAATTTGTAGAGATCAGCACTATCTGCGCCAACTCTGGCAAAACACTCTGAATACTAGAGCAAAGCAAGCAACAAGAGACTGCATTTACCAGAATGCCAGGGGCGAACCTTGCTGGGGGGTGAAGCAGTGTGCTCCCACCCCTGTTCCTGTTTAAAAGTACTCCCGTGAGTCATTGAGCTGACGAGCTCGTGGAAGAAGCACCTGCGCGCCAGTGAGAGGTACTTGACCTGATGCAATGTTTGGCAGCCTACTCAGCAAACCCCAAATTTGTAGAGATCAGCACTATCTGCGCCAACTCTGGCGAAACACTCTGAATACTAGAGCAAAGCAAGCAACAAGAGACTGCATTTACCAGAATGCCAGGGGCGAACCTTGCTGGGGGGTGAAGCAGTGTGCTCCCACCCCTGTTCCTGTTTAAAAGTACTCCCGTGAGTCATTGAGCTGACGAGCTCGTAGAAGAAGCACCCGCGCGCCAGTGAGAGGTACTTGACCTGATGCAATGTTTGGCAGCCTACTCAGCAAACCCCAAATTTGTAGAGATCAGCACTATCTGCGCCAACTCTAGCGAAACACTCTGAATACTAGAGCAAAGCAAGCAACAAGAGACTGCATTTACCAGAATGCCAGGGGCGAACCTTGCTGGGGGGTGAAGCAGTGTGCTCCCACCCCTGTTCCTGTTTAAAAGTACTCCCGTGAGTCATTGAGCTGACGAGCTCGTGGAAGAAGCACCCGCGCGCCAGTGAGAGGTACTTGACCTGATGCAATGTTTGGCAGCCTACTCAGCAAACCCCAAATTTGTAGAGATCAGCACTATCTGTGCCAACTCTGGCGAAACACTCTGAATACTAGAGCAAAGCAAGCAACAAGAGACTGCATTTACCAGAATGCCAGGGGCGAACCTTGCTGGGGGGTGAAGCAGTGTGCTCCCACCCCTGTTCATGTTGCAAATGTACCTGCGTTGTAGGCAGGATTGTTTTTGTGCAGGAAGGGACTCCTCCCTACACAAAAACAATCCTGAGAGTAATTTCCCTATTTCTATGTGCGCTGCATAATACAGCAGACATAGAAAGAGGAAAAAATAAGGAAAAATAAAGATATTTCTCCTCATTAAGCCTTACCTACTGAGAGGTAACATTTGATGCATTCCCAGGTCTACCACTAATGGTAAATCTGGGAATGCGCTAAAATTAATGGGTGGATACATGGGAACACCCATGCTCCATGCATGGAACACCTCCCGGGGGCGGAGTAATTCAAGGCAGCGATTTGCGCTGCCTTGCGTTACGGCAAAATAATCAAGCCATGCAGGCTCACGCAGAGGGGCCTTGCGTGACTTGATAAAACTCACTTAGGTTTTGCATCGTCTAGCACCCCCTTGCATTGTCTTGCGCTCCTTACGCGGTCCAGGGCAACACAAAACCTTGATAAATATGGGCTAGACTAATTGCAATACTACACTTACTAATGGCTCATTTGGATGCAAAATATCATGAGGTCTAATGGGGAATTGGTTCTGGACCAGTAAGGTCTTTAACTCCTAAACCCTTATGTAAGAGTTCAGAGTTCTATTTGAGGGGACTAATGTTTTAGATCTTGGGTGCACTTCCTGAGAATGACTATTGCAAGTATCTATCTTTTTTTGAACTCTTGGGGGCATATTAGCAAGGGCCTTATCTCCGCTTTTTTGGCTTTAAAAGGCAAAAAAGTGGAGATAAAACTATCGCCCTATTTCCAAGTGGGTGCTAACATGCATTAGCGCATGTTAGCACCCGTTTTCCCGACGCCTCGCTTTGCATCTCTAATGAGATGCAAAGTGGGAGTCACTGGGCAGTACTGCATGTAAATTATCGCTGATGTGCACATTGCGATATTTACAAGGAGGCCCACGCATTTTAGCAGACGTTAGTTTTTGGCGATAACCGAGGTTTTCGCCTAAAACTAACGTCTGCTAAAATGCTGACTTACGTATACTTAACATTGGGGGTGGATTATGCTGATACGACCACAGGGTCGTATCAGCAAGGTTATTGCCGTTTTCCATGGAACATCGCTGGAAAACCAGCGATGTTCCATGGAAAACACCGCTATCGCTGGAATAATTATCGCCATTGCGCTATGCGTTGTTAATACAGCGCTAGCATGGCGATAATTTCCAGCGATAGCCGGCGTTAAAACATTTCACGCTAAGCGCGGCCAGCGATAATTATCGCTGCCGCTTGAGAATATGCCCCTTGGAGTTCTAACAATAGATTGTCTGAACTTTGGACACATACTCACATAAATAGTCCTGGTTATTACCAAAAAGGGGTTTAGAGGATGGTTTTGAGATGAGCGTTTACTGTAAATCGTCCAGTTTGGGAAGGAAGTCGTAAGTCCTACATGATATGATTCTCCAGTACTGAAGAACTCACTAGCAGACAGCCTGTTACCATAGCATGGCTGCAGTAATATTCTAAAAAGCCCTGGGTCTCAGCCAGACTCTAAAGCCGTCATTGCAAGTGGTCCAGGAAAAGGGATTTTTCTCCACCCTCACAAGTAATGATACTGTGTCAGTAACTTCAAGGCTTGAACAGATCAGTTTCAGTAAGAGTTGGGCCAGGGGGGTCCATTAGGAAAGGTAAAATTACCAGGTTCCACCTCCCTGGTGATTCCTCATTCTGCTACAGACTTTCAGCAGACATTTTGGCTTCTTCTCAGAAGGTGGTGGAGTCTCTGGTTGAAAGTAAATAGATCTACACGGATGCTGCGGATCTAGTAATTCGAATGGGGCTGATAAAATCAACCCTTTTTCTTCGCATTTTAAAGCCATGAGAATCTCCAAGATGACTGATGGTGGCACACATTTTAGAGTCTTTTTCTGCTGCTCTACACCGATGCCAATGAGGGACATATGGGCATCGGCCGGTCACAGTTAGTCAAGTTCCAGTATTATTTAGGCCCTATTTGGTGAGCACTGGAGGTTAAAAAGGCTGTGGAAGAGATGAAATTGCCTAGCAAATAAGCTATCAAAAGTCCCCTGTGCTGTATACCAGGGAAGGTATAAACCTTGCATTAACCAAGGGGGGTTGGTTTAACCAACGGACTTGTAAGCTTGTTATGGATTGTAAGTACCACTCAGGCTGACAGAAGAGGCAGTGGAGTTGCATCTGGGAGTAGGTGACGGGGTCATATTTCTTCAGACCGTTGTTGAAATATGGGCAGGTGTGTAGGATGCCCTTGGGGGGTGAGGGAAGCACAAAAGTAATTCCTGCTCAGAAGCACACAGGGTATGTGGACCTCCTCCCCGTAATTTGTTAGCTAAATATTGATCAACCTTCACATGTTCAATTCATGATATTGTTATGTATTTGCGACCTTCGAGAATTCGATAAATAATGTTTTCATTTATAACATCAGAGCATCTGCTGCTTACATTTTTTGCTTCCGTTTGGGGTTGATGTTTCTCAGATTAGCAGCAGCACTGCAGTCCCACGTCTAAAAACGGACGACGAGCTAAGTCGATCTATCCTGTTATCACTAATAGATTATTGGGAATTAGTTTCTCAGTTGTAAGTCACAATTTTTAAATAAAAAGCATTCACAGGTGAAACTGAGTCTTCAGCAACCTGTGATTGTTACATGCTGGTGATGCCTACTCCCCGCTTGAATATATTGTGGGGGTTCATTTGGTCCCATCTCAAACGTCAGGCGCAACAGCATCATATTTAAAAAGCAGAGAAAATCTTTGCTCATAGAGAGTTGCAGAGCCTCTCGGATGACGTAATTAAGGAATGTGCGTGAACCTATGGGACGCATTTGTGATAATCGCTGCACCTAAGTCCAAGTGCACTGCCACTTATCTTTTGTAATGTTGAAGATAGCAAGCCTTTTTGTGACAAAAAATGCTGCTACACCCGCTCATCCATCTCATAATGCCTTGCAACAGTGGTGTTAGTGCACCACAAGTGACTCTTAGACTAAGGAACGATCATTGACCTGGCCTCAATGGTGGTACAACATGTACCAGAGACAGATGCAGCAGGTGCAGGGTAAAGAAGTGAGTGTGTGAATACAATGCAGAGTCATAGAGGAAACCCCATATACATATTCATTTATGTCTGAGGACAAACAATCACTAGTCAGTCAGCATTACTAATGACACTCATGGAAATACTCAGTCTGTTCATAGAACTCAGCCATGGTCCAGAACATTTACTTCCCCTTAAGGGTCAGGATTGAGACTCTTAGATGCCACATCACACATAGCAGCCACACTGAAAGGTTAGGCCTAAAGCACATATACGTAAGGCTAGGGAATCCGAGACACCTTATACAAGGCTATGTTGCAGATAAAGTGACCATGAAAGAAGAGTTGGATCCAGAGGAGTAGCATAAATATTACATGGGACAAATATTGGATGTGACTTGTCAGATATGGATGACCACCTTAGACTGCCACTCTAGTTACAATTGTCAAATTAGGCAAATGGAGAAGAACAGGTGCAGGCATCAATGAGATCATGACTGAACAATGATAGATGTTAGAAATTAGGTTGTTAGTTGCTGACTACCGTATGAGCAGTGGTCAAGCAGCAGCCACAATCCTAGTCAGGGTAAGAGGCAGGCAATCTCAGTTAAGTCAGTTAAAACACCAATCAAAAAGATTCCACATCAAGTTAGAAAAATAACTAGATTTTAATAAATAAAACAAAAACAAAACGACAAAGATCCAATCAGTAGAACTGGAGATATTGAATTTCAAATCTTTTAGGTAAAATAGCACCAACAAGCAAAAAGCAATTTTGGGAATATCTGGTCGTGCCAGACCAGGACAAAGTCACAAGTTCAGGCTGACCGCTATTTAGCATGGGCCGACTACAGGGACCCAGTTAGGCCAACTGAACAAAGTACTTTAAACCATGGTTGTGGAGAATTGTCTGGATCTGCGTCAAAGTGGCATTGTGCACCTGAAGCAATGTGTCAGTTCCGAGATATGACGAGGCTGGAGTGCGAGGCCCTGGTGCATCAATGACGAAGATCCTGTTGACTAGGCTTGGTGTCTAAGATGCGAGATGTAGCAGAGGCGATGCGTCGATTCCAATGAGTCATCGTCGAGTCTGCCATTGACGCAAGGAGCTTGCACAAGGTAAAGCGTCGCACAGAGGCCATTCTGAAGGCGATGCATCAGTCCCAAAACGTGGGAGGTGGCGGAAATGCAAGTTTTTTGCGACAGGTCCGATCCATGTAGTAGCAGTGATGCATCAGTTTGCTCGGGTCTGTGCCGCTCAGCCGAGGAGATGCATCAGTTCTGCTCAGAGGTGTGTTGCTCAGCAGAGACGATGCATCGGTTCTGCTAGCAAGCACCTTAGGTCCGCTTTCAAGGGGGTAGGACTGGGGTGGCACCACTTGGCAGGGTAGATGTTATGTCCCTGAGGCTTGAGATCAGGAGGCTAGCCAGCTAGCCCTTGGAGTCACTCTGGGTTTTGAAGCCAAGTGATGCAAGTCCAGTCCTTCTCACCTAGGCAGGAGGGCAACAGGCAACAGATCAGCACAGCAAAGCAGAAGTTCAACTGAGTGCAATCTTGCAGAGTATCCTTCAGCAGCACAGCAGTCCTTCTTCCAGGCAGAGTATCCTCTAGTCCAGACGTGTACTGAAGTGGCAGTGTCTGATGTCCAGTAATTATACCCAGTTGTCCCATTGAAGTGGGGGAGACTTCAAAGACATGCCTTTGAAGTGCACAGAGGCCCTCCCTTCATGCCCTGCCTCCAGACTCACTACAGGGGGGTATGCAGCCCTTTTGTGTGTTGACAGTACACAGCCTATTCAGGTGTAAATGAGGCTGTGCCAAGCAACACCCTCCTATCCTGACAGGATGACCCAAAAAGTCAGACCTAAGCTCCCATCGAGTGTGGCTGTCTAGAAGGAATACCCAAAGCCCAAATGCCAAGTACTCCCAGCCATGTGATCAGAGGCTGGCTACAGGCACCAAATTGCTAAAGCAAGAAAATGCCAACCTTCTAAAAGTGGAATTTCAGAATTGTATTTTAAAATCTGACTTTACCATAAATTCGGATTTTGAATTTGGATTCGAGAGACAACAAACTTGAATCAGTAATATCTTCACAACTGGGAATTACACTTATAAAAGTAGGGGCATATTTACAATGGCATTGTGCCATAGGAACATTACTTTTATCAACGTTCCTGAGGAGCAATTCCCTGCTCCATATTTACAAAGTGGCGTTAAGCCACTTTTTGTGGCTTACGACCGCTTTGTAAATATGGTACCCTTTCACGCAGGTGTCTGTGTGAAAGGGGCCTGCAATGGGTGTTGCTGTGCCATTACTTTTTGACGGTGCCCCAGATAAACATGGTTCTGTAAATCTGAGGCAGCGCCAAAAACTAACGCAATGCAAGAGCAGGCGTTAGAATGGCGAAATGAGGAGAAATACTTTTATTTCTCCTCGTTTTTACTTTTTCTATGTGTGCTGCATTCTGCAGCACACAGAAAAAGAACAAAACGCAATGAATGATTGTTTATGTGCAGGAAGGACTACCTTCCTGCACATAAACATTCATTATGTAATGACAATTTGCTACTTCTATATGTGCTGCATTCTAGAAGTAACAAATCAGCATTGTGTCCCTTCCTGCACATAAACAATCATTCCCTGTAACGCAGGCTCCTTTGCACTATGGTGCAAGGGTGCCTGCATTGGCGCTAGGCAGCTGATTTTAGTGCCAGTGCTGGGGAAAACACAGGGGTGCGCAGTACTGTTGTAAATATGGCGCATCCCTGCATTTTGGAAATGTCAGAGTGTGGCGCTGTCAAACTTGGCTCAGCACCACGCTCTGACATTTCCTTGTACATATTCCCAGTAATAAGGTAATCCCAGTGTTATCCTATGGAAGTGTTGGCCTTGCAGTAGTGAAACATTAATTTAAGAGTTTTTCACTACCAGGATATGTAAATGGTTTATTTGCCAGAACAAAATAGCTGAGAAAACTGCACATACATGCTGTTCAATGGTAGGTATGAGACATGGTTCATGGGCTACTTAAGTGGGTGATACAATCAATGCTGCAGGCCCATCAGTAGCATTTAATTTACAGGCCCTGGATACAGTACCACTTTGCTAGGGAATTGTAAGTAAATTAACTATGCCAATTGGAGATGAACCAATATTACCATATTTAGGGAGAGAGCACAACACTTTAGCACTGGTTAGCAGTGGTAAAGTGCACAGAGTCATAATATCAGGCAAAACATTGGAGGGAAGACCAACCTAAGGCTGTCAGGTCTAACAATAGATATTTACAAAGTGGACAGACTTTATTTTCAAACTCTCAAACCTTATTTTGCTAGAACGTTTATACTACCCATTGAATATTTACTGCTCAGTGATCATCGGCCCAGCACCCAAATTGTCACCTATCTCCTCTACACATGAAACCCTGCAGTTCAATTCAAGAACAGTGATGCAGTTAAAATGATTCACATTTGCCATCATTCTTTGAGGTATCAGGTTTGGGGTGGGTTAGATTGTACAAGATCATAAATGTTGTTGGAATTAGAGTTGTATCATGCGGTCAAGTCTATGGTATATTGAGAGTTAAATTTTAGGAAATTATTATTCTGTTGTTACATCCTCCTTCATTAATCTTAAAATTCCATCATCTTCATGTGCTTGAGGTGGGGGGTTATCATCTTCATGGTCATTGTCAGGAGCAGGAACTGGGAAGAGTAGTCAGGAAAACAGAACATCCAGCTTGGAACCTGAGTAAAAGTCTTGACCTTGTTTATTAATACATACTTCTGGATTTCTTTTATTAAGGGAACATTTTTATTATTTCATCTTATATCCATTGAAATTACCATGAATATTGGAAAAATCAATTGTTCAATAGTTCTTTAACTGAGGATCCAAGCCATTTACTTCATCTTCAAACCATTTACTTAAATAAACAATTGTTGATATCTGTAATAACAATGGCTAGTAGAAGTAAAAATGCTACTTTCTTAAAGAAAATCTGGAGTTCATACTATTTTCAGAACATTACAATCACCCAAAGCAGGGTAAAGGCTGTAGGCATTCCCATTTGCTTTCTAAATTTTATTTTGGGGGTTGTGGCCACAAGGTTGTGGCAATGATGGAGGATGGGCAGTATGCAAAATCTCTGCTCTCCTGCCCGCCATTGGCCAAAATGGCAGCACTGGGGCCAGGTAGCCCACATGACAGAGGAAACATGGGAGAGGTTTTTGAGTCTGGCTCCATGAAGTAACATTGGGGTGGATGGCATCGGATTGTAGAGCTAGCCTCTCCAATGAGACGAGCGCAACCCCAGCTTGCGTAATGGGTGCCATCAACTCATCTAAACTGCAACAATGGAGAGAAGCCAATGTTTTACGGAGAGGGGTGAGCTGCATGGAAAATGTCAACAAATGGACCCCCAGACATGGCACATGACTCACGGAAGGGCATGGCCAGGTTTTTGAGTGATAACAATGAGACAGCCTAATTGGGCCTGCAAGAGAGAGAAGCACCCCAACCATGTTGCTAACTTAAGTGGGGCCTTCAGCAGGATCAAGCCTAAGAGGTTTTGAGGTGCCTAGGAACAAATCTCAGTATGTGGACTTCCGCATTGATCCAGCGCTATCAATAAAATTTCTTCTCCTAGATGCTTTGGACGTCCAGGTACAAATATCCCTCTTAAACACAACTATATCCATATGACGGTGGGGCCCATAACACCGCATATACATTCACTCTCTCATATATTCCCTGGATTTCATCCGTCCTTACCTAGGAGAAAACAGTTAAATGATTTGCTGGAAGGAGCTGGGATACCTTTTTAAAACAACATAATACTTCTTCTAGCTTTAAGGTATTCCGCTCATTGGTCGATGGACCAACTAGTAGGAATCAGTTGATGGTGATTAAGACCAGCTCAATCACAATAAACCTTTAAACATTTACATTTATTATTGAGCTAAAGAACCACTGACTCATTGTTTTAAAGATAATAAAGTTTATATAAATTTTAGAAGCATGAATAAGTTTCAGATTTATTATTCAGGTTATTACATTTAGCATCATTATAAGAATAAATTGAAAATGTAATGCATACCTATTAGATGGAAAATAAAGTTCGTCACAGCAATGAATTCAGATCACAGCATGGAACTCCCGAAAGATCTATCTATCTATCCTGGAAAACAGGCCTTCTCGTTCCTTTCCCTTTAGTATCTTACGAATAAAAGTCTAATAGTTTTAAATGGAAAAATCTATTGAAAGCAAAAAGGTTCTCAAATAGCAGCGTCTCATGCTCAATCTAAAATATAAAATATCAGCAGCAGCATCAGTTCATCAGCCATCAGCAGCAGCAAAACCAACCAAAAACAGCAGCTAACCACAAGGGAACAGCAGCAGCAGCATCATCAACCCCCCTCCCTAAGAGTAGGTCTTCTTATACCCTAATAGTAGCTTACTAAGTGAAAATGTTACATCTTTGTGGGCGAGAGTCTCTCTAATTGGTCCATTCGGGTCAGTATACATCTCATTATGAATATCCTTGTTCCAACCAGTTCTTTGTGGAAAGTTCATACTTCTGTCGTTTCTCACGGGTTCATGACATTACCCATTAGTTCATAGGTTTCAAACTGTATTCTTTTCTGATACTTTTAAGTTACACAGTTCATTGTTCATTCATATATTCACTGCGACTTCTCACCCTTTTCGCTGTCCTTCTTTGGTACACATTTTATATGATAAGGTCATCACAGCCTTGACCACGCTTCCATCCTAGGCTTTGGAACGGTCACATGATCCCTCTTGTTCACGGCCTATCTTTTCTTTTGAACCCCTTTCGCGCCTGCGTACTCTAGCTCATGGCGGCCATTTTATATCGCGGCTCAACAGGCCTAAGCGCACTATTATAAAGATAAACAAAACATAGTTAAGAATAGGGAATATAAGCCTTTTCGTTTTCCCTCCCATCATTCTATGTACCCCAATTAGGTATTACCTAGCAAAAGCGACATATAAAGCCATCCCTTACTTACCAACGCTTCTTTTTGCCACTACACAGTTTATTTCCAAGCACGAATCATGCATTTATTATTCTAGTTAGTACGCAATTATTAGACTTATGTTATCCACGTTAACAATTGTAAGTAAATTAGTTTGCACAAAAATAGCGTATTACCTTTAACCCTTTACATGTAACATACATGGTTGGTTATTTACTAAGACGAACTTGTGTGTTAATTATTTAACGTAAATATTAGGAGGTTAAAATTTTTCATTTACCCTGCTCCATCAACTCCCCCTTTGGTGATTTTTAATATCACCACAAAAACCCATGTTACACAATTCTATCAGACAGCAGATTTCTTTGTCCGGTTTGCTTTTGTTAGTTTACACAACTGTATCCCTTTCAACTTGTCTCTTTGTTTTCTTATACATGTTTTCTTTTATTTCTTCTAGCTCTATTTCACCCATTTCTCTTTCTCTTTCTTTGTTTGTCTTGTTTTCTTTTTCTATTTTATTCTGTCTTTTTCTTCTCTTTATACATGTAATGATTAGCTTTAGTACTAAAACTATTATGATTATCATGGTCGCTACTATTATGACTTTCCCTATTATTAATCCACTCATTCTAGTAAACCAATTTATTACTGAAGAAAAACTCTTACCAAGTTTCCCAAACGCATTTTCAACCTCCAGTGGAACAAGTTCTTTGTGCAAATTTGTAATATTCTTTATATACTTTTGTATATTTTCACTTTTATCTGGAATGTAAGTGCAACAATGTTGGACTTTCAGCATTCCACAGACTCCACCCTCTTTTGCCAAAAGAATGTCAAGGGCAAGTCGATTTTGCATTACCATAGCTCTCATGGCAACCATTTCGGTATTTACCATCAAGAACCCTCCAGCAGTATCTGTAGATAAACGATCTACCACTGTGGATAATTTCCGAATTTTAAATGCATTCAAAGATATTCCCACTGCTGGTATCAATGCTCCAAAAATATCACCTACTATTTCTGAAAAACTTTTCCTTTTCCTACGTGTAAATGTCTTTATCATTTCGTGTGTTCCCTTTTCTGCTCTATCCACATGAAAAATCTTTGGAAAGACCAGGCCTAAGTAACATGATCCATACCAATGGTCCGGCAACCTGTAATAAGCTCTGTTACCGCAAATATAATAGATCCCAGGAAATATTGGATCTTTTCCCCCTTTGAATCCCCATCCGCCTAAAATTTTATAATTGTCATGGCAATCACTGGAACCCACGAAATAATTGTCATATCTTGTTCTATTTCTTCTAATGCACAACCTTCCCTGTTGGGGCCAATACAGAGTCATAGCTGCATTTGTCTTTTTCTTGTCATTATTTTCTTCCTCAAACGCCCAAAGAGGTGTTTTTGTCTCTTCTATCACTTTTCTTTGAAATTTCACTCTTCTATCCTCGACCATTTCTAAAAATACCTTTTCTTCATTTCTTAACTCACAGGTAAGGTTGTTTTTAACTATATCATCTAATGTTAGAATCTTATCTTCTATGAAAAATTCACCAAATGTTTTTGCTTCTTTCACTTTGTTTAGTTCTGAAACTACAGGAATCTTTTCAAAAATCTTATCTATATTAGTGTAATAATATTCTAATCTTCCTATCTTGTAAAATAGACTTGCTAAAACACTACATGTTATTCCATACGTCAAAGGAAGGTGATGATAGGTCACACCTTCTGCAACAGACGCAGGCAATTGCATACAAACATAACAATCTCTTACATTCATTATTTCTACATACTCATACAATAATTTAGTGAAATTTTTTTTGAAAAATCTGTTATTGATTTGTCTTTATGTAATTCTGCACTACTTTTTAATATAGCTGTCTCTTGAATGTTAGCTCCTTTTTCTTTCTCTGTGTTATTAGACGTTTCTTCTACAGCTAAACTAATTTGAATGGTGATCGCTAAAATAATCCATACTGTCATTAATAATCCTGTACAAAAGAAGCACATCTTACACCACCTGCTTAAGAACTCACATCTACACTTTCTATCTTTAGTATCTTCCATTTTGTTCTATAATCTATTTTATTATGTACAGGGAAAATGTGTCACCACACCTCAGAAATGACCTCTTAGCCACCCTGCACTTTCACTTTGTCTTTGTTTGGTACTTTCTTTTAATTCTTTTCAGAACTCTTTCTTTATCAAATCCAGTGTTTTGTCAAATCCGGTAGAAATTCGTTCAAATTTCTTCAAGTTTGTTGCACTTCACCTTCACCCATTTAGGTTGCAGCTTTGTTCTGGGTTCTCGTGAGTGATCTCTTCTTCTTTGATATCAGTCAAGGCAATGTATAGCCATTCAGGCAATTTATACTTCAGATTTGCTTTCTTTACTCTTTTTGTTTTCTGCAAGTGTTTTTGCACCTTGTTTCTCTTGTTCTTTTTGACTTGTTATCTCATTTACTTGTTCTGCACTTTTTCCATCTAGCCTTATGATCTTGTATCTCAGTTTTCTAACTTCGTTGGGCCAATTGTCTCCTTTTCTTGGCCTTTTTGTTTCGCTTTCTATTTCCTCTCTTTCTGTTCTCCAAGTTCTCTTTCTCGACTCTAGTTTCTGGTTTCTTTCTTCTCCACTTTCTTCTGACTCTGTTTCAGTTCTTTCTTTATTGTCTCTTATCTTAAATTTTATAATTTCATTTCTTTCATCTATTTGTGGTTTCTCTTGTGTTTTCTTTTGATCACCTACTTCTGTCCTTCCTCGAGGTTCTTCCGAATTTGTGTCAATCTCTCTATCTGCCTCTAAATTTCCCTGTTCTTTTGTTTGCCGATCTGTCCCTATTGCTCCTCGGGGATCTTCCGATTCTTCTAACTTTCTATTTGAAACTCTCCCTTCTTCGTCTATTAATATTATCTCTGAAGGATTTTCACCACAACTTGTACTTGGTTGCTCACTGTTACTGTCTTTTTGCTCAGTTTCTTCTTTTATACTATCAAATTTCCAATTTCTTTTCAGATTTTCCTCACAATCCGAATGCTCTGTATCAGATGCTGAACTGGTGTCTGATATTTCCAGATGTCGACTCACATGTCGATCTTCAGATTCTGGAACTTCTGCTATTTCCTCCACTCCTCCTGTCGTTGCACTTGTAGTTGGGTCTTCCAGATGTCGACTTACAGGTCGATCTTCAGATTCTGGAGCTCTGTTCGTCTCTTCCTCTACATTCGATGCTGAACTGGTATCCAATACTTCCAGATGTCGATTCACATGTCGATCTTCAGGTTCTGGAACTCTGATGGTGTGACTGGCATGCACCCAGTGTTTTACTCCTGCACATTTGACTGCAGTTGTTGTCACCAAGATCACTTGTCGTGGTTGGTCCCAGCGAGGAACCAAACAGTTTCTTCTTCGGTGGACTTTTATGCGGACCCAATCTCCTGGATTCAAATCGTGAGCTGGTTTTCTTTCAAGAGTGGTCGCATCCGGTCCAACCTGATGAAACACAGAACGTACCACATCAGCCAATCCTTTGCAATAATCCAGCACCAGATCATCAGTTATAGTCAGTAGTTTGTTGACAGGTACATGTGCTTGTCTCAGTGCTCGTCCCATAATTATCTCGTGGGGACTGAGTCCTGTCTTTCTTTCCGGTATACTTCTGATTGTCATTAAGACTAATGGCAAGGCATCTGGCCATTTGAGTCCTGTGGCTTGACACATTTTACCTAACCTGTTCTTAATTGTTCCATTCACCTGCTCTACTATTCCAGAAGCCTCTGGTCTGTATGCACAGTGCAGTTTCTGTTTAATACTAAGTGCTTCACAAATCAGTTGAATCAATTCGTTTTGAAAATATGTTCCTCTATCTGTTTCAATCGTTACTGGAAAACCATACCTTGGAATGAATTCTCACAGCATTAGTTTTGCTACCGTAATTCCATCATTCCTTCTGGTCGGGTATGCTTCCACCCAACGGGAAAACAAACAGACAACTACAAGGACATACCTTAGTCTATTGCTCGGAGGCATTTCTATAAAATCCATTTGCCTTCTCGTGAAAGGACCTCGCTCTCGTCCTATTGTTTCTAGACTCACTACTGTTTTTCTTCCTGGATTTAGCTGTTGACAAATAAGACATCTTTGACAAAGACTCTCAGCTATGGCTCTGAATTTTGGATTATACCATGTTTGTCTAAAAAGTCTGATCATTGAGTCTCTCCCAATATGAGCTTGTCCATGGTACATCCGTGCCATGTCAGAAATCATGCTATCAGGCATAACTGGTCTTTCATCCCTGTAAACCCAAACATCATTTTTCTCATGTTTTCTACATCCTGCTTTTATCCAGTTATCCTTTTCCCCATCATCTGCTGCTTCCTGTAATTGTCTCACCTCATCCCATGTTTCAACAGGGTTAGTAAAAAGCAAAGGACATGAAATATGCTCTCGTTCTTGGTTTCGGTTCAATGAGACCACATTTTTGGCACAGTACTGTGCTATTTCATCAGCAAACTTATTGCCGACAGTTATGTAGTCTTCCCCATTTTTATGTGCATTGCACTTTACCACTGCAATCTGTTTAGGCAGCTGTATCGCCTCAAGCAACTTTTTCACAAAATCTCGATTTCTTATCGGCGTTCCTGCAGACGTCAAGAAACCTCTCTGAGACCAGATCTGTCCAAAATCATGAACCACTCCAAAGCCATATTGGCTATCCATGACAACTGTGATTCAGACATTCTTTCCCAACTTGCATGCTTGAATTAGAGCTACCAACTCCGCTACTTGGGCAGAACGTATCCCTTTCAAACAAGATGCTTCCATTACAGCAGCTACTGTGCAAACTGCATATGCTGCACTTAGAACTCCATCATCCGTTCTCAAACATGAGCCATCCACGAACAGAATATAATCTGATTCCTTTAAAGGCTCATCCCGTTTGTCGGGTCTTGGCTTTGTACAATATTCTAGTACATTCAGACAATCATGATCAACTTCATCCATTTCAATCACACTCTCTTCATCTGGCAATGATGTTGAAGGATTCACATTCATGCATCTGTCAATGGTCACATTGTCTGCACTCAAAATTACTTTTTCATACCTAGTCAGCCGACTATGTGTCATGTATTGGGTTTTGGTTCTTGTCAAAAGAATTTCCACAGAATGAGGGACATATACTCTCAGTGGATATCCCATCACTATGCCTTCACTCTGCTCCAGACTTACACAAGTGGCAGCAACTGCTTTCAAACATCCGGGCAACGCTTTCGCTACTGGGTCTAAAACAGCTGAAAAATATGCAATGGGTCTTTTCATGTTTCCGTGTCTCTGCACCAGGACTGAAAATGCACACCCATCTCTTTCACTGCAATACAACTCAAAATCTTTTTCATAGTCAGGCATTCCCAATGCCGGAGCTTCACACAGTTTCCTTTTTAGTTCTCTGAATGCTTTCATTTCCTCATCATTCATTTCAAAAGGATCTTTAACATCCTTCTTTGTCAATCTCTGTAATGGTTTTGCAATTAATGAAAATCCACTTATCCATTGTCGACAATATCCAAGCATTCCTAGGAACATTCTTACCTCTCTTTGTGTCATTGGAGCTCTCATTCCTTGGATTATTTTTACTCTTTCTGTCGTTACCTTTCGAACTCCCTTCTCAATCTTATGTCCTAGATACTGGACCTCTTGTTGACAAAACTGCAATTTTGATGGGGACACCTTATGTCCTCTTTTTGCTAAATGATTCAGTAAAGCAATTGTATCATTAACACATGCTTTCTTCGTTTTTGATGCCACCAGTAGGTCATCAATATACTGAACCATCACTGACTTTTCTGGCATTTTCAAATCTTCCAATGATTTCTTTAAAATCTGATTAAAGATCGAGGGGCTTTCTGTATACCCCTGAGGAATTCGGCACCATGCCAAAATACGCTCTCCGAACCTGAACGCAAATAATGGCTGGCTATCTGGATGTAATGGAATAGAGAAAAATGCATGGCACAAATCAATAACTGTGTACCATTCTGCTTCGCGTGGAATCTGATATAGAATCACAGCAGGGTTTGGTACTATTGGGCAGCAAGGCACAACAATTTTGTTTACCTTTCTCAAATCCTGTACAATTCTATATGTTCCATTCGGCTTTTTCAGTCCCATTATCGGCGAATTACATGGACTGCTCATTATTTCTCTCAGAATCCCTTGCTCAATCATTTTATTTATTACTGGTGTTATTCCTTCAATTATTTCTGGTGTCAATTTATACTGTGGCGTATTTGGGTAACTCGTTCCTTCTTTAACAGAGATTTTAACAGGGTCTACTTCTTTCATTAACCCTATATCTTCTCCCGTAAAGTCCCACACTTCCTGTTTCACTGTTTCTTTCAGTTCAATTGGGATTTTCTCTACATCAAATATGGGAAATAAATCATTCACTTCTGATTCTAACTTTACCATTGTCATTTTATACAATACATCTTCGTCTGGGGTCTGAAATGCAATTCCATCTGGAGTACAATAGATGGTGCAGTTCATCTTGCAAAGTAGATCGCGTCCTAATAGGTTCACAGGACTGCAATCACACACCACAAATCGATGCATTTCACTAAATGGTCCAATCTTTACCTCCACTAATTTAGTAAGAGGCGCTTTAATTTGCTGATTCGACACACCCACTACTTGGATATGTTCACCTGAGAGAGGAAGGTTTGGAATTTCCACTGACCTGACAGTAGAACGGGTAGCTCCAGTGTCCACAAGGAATGTTACATTTGCACCATTCACTTCTCCATCCACAAATGGACCTGCTTGATCTACCTCTAGAGTTGCGCCAAGCACGCACTCTTCCTCCTCTCCTAGGCACCGTCATAAACTTTCATCCGACTCATCACCATCCTGTCGTAACCAGTACTGAGATATGGCAGCTGCGCGCGGCAATTGTGTTACCTGCTCTCCTCCGTAGAATCCTGTTTCTGCACTGTATTTCTGTTGATTAACACTCTTGGGAAGTGGTGGTTGTGGCACCTGACTTTGTTGGTTAACTACCTCACTCTGCACCTGTGGATTTAATGATTGATTTTCCGTATTAAGTTTTGGAGGAAATTTACACTCGTTTCTCCAATGCCCTAACTTTCCGCAGTTGTGGCATGGCCACTTCTTCTTTGCCTCTTCTATGCTCATTTGCCCTTTTCCTTTACCTAAATTTGGTCTAAATCTAGTCTGTCCTGCCTCGTTAACTGAATTACTCAATTGAGCTTCTTGCTTCTCTGCAATTTTCACTTGTGCCCACATTGCTTTCTCTTTCAATTTGCGCTGTCTACTCTCAATGTCATCACTGCAATATTTAGCATATCTCAAAACTTCGTCCACTGTGCTATTCTGCCAACAAATCATATGCTGTTTAATCATTTCACTTATCTCCGGTTTCAACCCATAAACAAATCTATATACAAAATGACTCATATCCTTCTCATTTAGTGTCTCATAGCCACTATACTGTTTGAAAACCAACAGTAGCCTCTCATAGTATGCGTGTACTGATTCTTTACTTTCCTGTGTTGTTCTGTCTATTTTTACCCAATCCGTTTCTTTGGGTGGAATCTTATTTTTCAAAAAGGTAATTACTTGATCATATTTCCTCATCACTTCTGGTCCTGGCGCTCCTGTTTTAGCATCCCTTGGATATTCTACAGTTGGCCAATCAATAGTAATCTTACATTCTGTCCACAAATCAGCTGGTACTACTATGTCAAACAATCCATCCAAATCTATCCATAACACCTTTGAAACTTTAACAAACCTCTCCACTTGTCTGTACCATTCTACTGGTTTCTCTCTCAATTTTGGGAAGTCATTTGTAAACGACAGTATATCCTGTCTAGACCATGGAACATGCACATAACTACCTCCTGGAGTTTCTTTCATCGGGTACTCCCTTACAATTGATTCCTTGTCTGTCACCGCAAAAGCCAAAGACGCTTTGTCTATCACTTTCTCATTCCTTTTAGTCCATCTGCTTTTCCATCTATCCACATCACCCCATTTCCTCAGTAAAACAATTAATTCTTTTATTTGGGTTAATCGTCCTGATGTGTTCAAATTTTCTATATCTTTCTCGCAAAAATCTACTCTATATGGTTTCTGCAACGTTCTCACTTTTACAAATTCTACTCCTAGTTCATTTGCTGTTTCTTCTAATTTGTCATGTAAATTTCTAGCTCTCCATGTAATGCTCTTACATAAGAACATAATCTCGTCATCCTGATAAGATTTCAGTTTCTCTGTGCCAATTGTCCCTAAAATCAATTCTTCCATGTCTGTTTTTAACCTAATTACATCTAATGGTTTGGATTCCGTCTCTTTCGTCTTTAGAGTTTTCATCCATTCATTCAATTCATCTGGAGTCGGACCTACAGGCGTACTATTTAATTCTATCCAATTTTTACTTCTTTCTGGTGTCTCTGATGCAGACTCAGTTACCATAGGTATTCTCCTGAACTCATTTTCATTTATCGTCAAATTAGTAGGTGGGCTTGGTCTATATGTACTAACCAAATTTCTTGCACTTTCATTGTCTAATTCCATCTCTTCTTTCCGTCTTTGCAAGTGTGAATTCATAGGAATGACTAAAGAATGCTCGTCAGTTTTCTGATTCTCAAAAACTGGTACAATTACAGCTTCCATATTCATTGTTAATTCTCTTATCTTTTCAGTTAATTCTCTTGTGTTTTTTGCTAATTCAGTTGTATTGTCACTTTCTATCTTCTCATTTTGTGGAGTTTTCAATTGATCTTGTGACCTATTTATTTCATATCCTCGTTCGGGATTTTTATTCCTCCCAGTTTCCATTGGCGGTGCATTAGGTGTCACCACCGCAGAATTCTGTTGGTATGGAGGTGGGTTTCTGTTTAAAATATCTTCCAGCAATTCATCTTCCGTCTCACTACCACCATACCCATACTTTTCAGTAACCACATGTTTCTTTTTCTCTGTACACTTTCTCTTTGCTTCTTCCTCAACTGTAAAAGCTGGAAACAAACCTCCTGTCATATTAGCATATCTCCAACGCTTTATTCTGTCCTCATGATTAACTCCCCACAATCTTCCGGGCACAAAATCATGATTCTTTAATCCTCTGAATCTCTCTCGTTCATACATCTCATCTTCCCATTCACTTAAAGCTTCAAATTGTGTCGGTCTAGGTTTAGGTTCAAGCATCGCCATCTTCTCCCTCAAATTCCGAAGCACAGCTACACTAAATGAACCATTCTCAGGAAAAGCCAATGCTCCATCATTCTTAGTATATTTAGTCCAATTTTCTAACCATATGCAGGTATGATATACTTCAACATCATGTGCGAAGCTGGTGATTTCGGCGGAGGAATTACTTGTCCCTCTCTAGTCACTACCTTTTTGTCTTTCTTAAAAAAGTTCTTAACTTTCGACATCCACGACGTTTTCTCTCTACCATACTCATAATAAGCCATACTTCACAATCTCTTTTCCTTCTCAAAAGTCCGCGATTCAACACTGTTCTCTATGCGTTATTCGGACCTATCCCAGCGCGACTCACACCAACGCTCCAATCCTAAGCTTCTACGTCACTGGTTTATCTGACCAATCCTAGCGCGACTCACACCAACACTCCAATCAGAGCGGCTTCTGTATAACAGCGCACTGTCCAATCCCAGCGCTGCTTATTGTCTACGTCAGTTCTGCTCCTGTTTCTGTATGACTAGTGCACTGTCCAATCCCAGCGCGGCTTTTTGTCTACATCAGTTCTGCTCCTGACCCCTCCTTTACAAAATGTATCGGCAATTTATTTTTCAACATTTCTTTGTTAGTTACAACATTAAAAACACATTTCCATTGTGTGATTTCGCTAATCAAAAGTGACAGTTTATTCTAGCTCGCAAGAATATAGTTTCATTCGATAAGTGTAGCACTTCCCTCTACCTTACCCTTCTTTCAAGCAAGGAGTAAACCCGTTTCTCTGGGGATAAAACACCTGTGGAGACTACACTGCTCCTGAGAATTAAGGCCAGAGTTTCACAAGAAAACCGGTTGCTATTTCACTCACACACCTTTTATACGGAAAATGTCCCTATCATAACACAACCTGTGTTATCACCAATATGAACTCAGACAATGCACTATTCCATGTGACTTCTCTTCCAACACGTGTTCCACTTCCTACTTCCCGGAAGCGTTAAAACCTTGACTTACATATAACATAACATGACTCAACATAAAGTGTTAGACATGAAATAATCAATAATCAATAATCACCAAACTAATCTATGGTAACCATAACTCTGCTACCAAGAAATCTGATCCAGCGCTATCAATAACATTTCTTCTCCTAGATGCTTTGGACGTCCAGGTACAAATATCCCTCTTAAACACAACTATATCCATATGACGGTGGGGCCCATAACACCGCATATACATTCACTCTCTCATATATTCCCTAGATTTCATCCGTCCTTACCTAGGAGAAAACAGTTAAATGATTTGCTGGAAGGAGCCGGGATACCTTTTTAAAACGACATAATACTTCTTCTAGCTTTAAGGTATTCCGCTCATTGGTCGATGGACCAACTAGTAGGAATCAGTTGATGGTGATTAAGACCAGCTCAATCACAATAAACCTTTAAACATTTACATTTATTATTGAGCTAAAGAACCACTGACTCATTGTTTTAAAGATAATAAAGTTTATATAAATTTTAGAAGCATGAATAAGTTTCAGATTTATTATTCAGGTTATTACATTTAGCATCATTATAAGAATAAATTGAAAATGCAATGCATACCTATTAGATGGAAAATAAAGTTCGTCACAGCAATGAATTCAGATCACAGCATGGAACTCCCGAAAGATCTATCTATCTATCCTGGAAAACAGGCCTTCTCGTTCCTTTCCCTTTAGTATCTTACGAATAAAAGTCTAATAGTTTTAAATGGAAAAATCTATTGAAAGCAAAAAGGTTCTCAAATAGCAGCGTCTCATGCTCAATCAAAAATATAAAATATCAGCAGCAGCATCAGTTCATCAGCCATCAGCAGCAGCAAAACCAACCAAAAACAGCAGCTAACCACAAGGGAACAGCAGCAGCAGCATAATCAACCCCCCTCCCTAAGAGTAGGTCTTCTTATACCCTAATACTAGCTTACTAAGTGAAAATGTTACATCTTTGTGGGCGAGAGTCTCTCTAATTGGTCCATTCGGGTCAGTATACATCTCATTATGAATATCCTTGTTCCAACCAGTTCTTTGTGGAAAGTTCATACTTCTGTTGTTTCTCACGGGTTCATGACATTACCCATTAGTTCATAGGTTTCAAACTGTATTCTTTTCTGATACTTTTAAGTTACACAGTTCATTGTTCATTCATATATTCACTGCGACTTCTCACGCTTTTCGCTGTCCTTCTTTGGTACACATTTTATATGATAAGGTCATCACAGCCTTGACCACGCTTCCATCCTAGGCTTTGGAACGGTCACATGATCCCTCTTGTTCACGGCCTTTCTTTTCTTTTGAACCCCTTTCGCGCCTGCGTACTCTAGCTCATGGCAGACATTTTATATCGCGGCTCAACAGGCCTAAGTGCACTATTATAAAGATAAACAAAACATAGTTAAGAATAAAGAATATAAGCCTTTTCGTTTTCCCTCCCATCATTCTACGTACCCCAATTAGGTATTACCAACGCTTCTTTTTGCCACTACACAGTTTATTTCCAAGCACGAATCATGCATTTATTATTCTAGTTAGTACGCAATTATTAGACTTATGTTATCCACGTTAACAATTGTAAGTAAATTAGTTTGCACAAAAATAGCGTGTTACCTTTAACCCTTTACATGTAACATACATGGTTGGTTATTTACTAAGACGAACTTGTGTGTTAATTATTTAACGTAAATATTAGGAGGTTAAAATGTTTTCATTTACCCTGCTCCATCAGCATCTATTGATGCTGCTGTACTATATGGGGCCCTGCTCTACACATCATGCTTGAAAAGATATTCAAAATAAAGACTGGGGACACTCATCTGAATACATCAAACAGCACGGATGATGGAGGAGTAGTCATAAAAAATAAAGAGGAGCGAAAGGACCTAAAAAGAATGGGCATACTTGAGTGTGTAAGATGGGGGGCCCAGGAGCGTGAACCATCCTCAAATCAAGATTATTGAGCGGGCAGTGACAAACCAGGGGGAGCCCTCAATAATATTGCACCAATGATCAGGAACAGACAGGGACAGGGCCCTAACAAGCAGGCGAATCGGGCTGTTACCACCTCTGAAAGTTTATTGAACCCTCTATGAAGAGCTGGTGCCCTTTACCCAATCAAGTGGTTCGAGTATGGCATGCAAAACAGGCCATGTGCAGAACTGTGATGCAAGGCCCTCAACACATCCGCAGTGAGGCACTCAGACCAAGAGCTACACTGAGTCCAATAACCCGTGGAGGGACAACAAAATTTTGCACTGACAACACAGCAGTGCGTGGGCGGGGGCTTTGGGATACACGTCAGAGTTCCAATCCATCAGGCTCATCATATATCAGTGATTACTGTAATTTCTACAAAACACTGTCAGCCCAAGCTAACTATAAACCATAGAGTATCATAAAATTGTCTAAAAAGAATAAGAAAAATGCTAAGTTTAGTGATATGTTAGCAAGATCAATGCACCCAAAATCAGACTCCATCCTCAGGGAGAGATTGCCACAGCCAGCAGAAAGTGAGTTGCCCTCATCACAACCTCCAGAAAGCACAGAAAATTCTCACAAAAGCATTTATGGAATCCTTGTTTGCAACTTTTATATCAGACTCAGAGTTGGTAAAAACAAGGCCTAACAAATGTGTTGAAGGGATTCAAGCAAGATATCACAGACATGGGCCCCTGAGCTGGACGACACAGGATTGGCATGAGAGGAAGAAGTAGGAATGGTGAAACTGGAGCTACTTCTCCTCCTCAAAGAATATCACATGGATCACACAGAAGAACTGGAAAAAATTTCCAGGAGGCAGAACATATGAATAAGAGAATTTACCAATAATGCTGAAAGCCCAAACCTCCTACTCTATCTACAAAAGCTTTTTGGGCATATTCTGGACTCAGGAAGGACCAGTGATATAGAGATAGCCAGGGTACATAGGGTTGGTAAAGCTGCAGTGGCAGGCACAAGAGGCAGAGATATCCTAGCCTGTATACATCAGGCAAAAGAAAACATCCTCCATTGCCTTTAGATTTCTTCTTTCTGTTCCTGTTGCTGGACATTCATGTATATAAATATGCATGCTATATTCATATCTAAAAAAAGAGCATAGACATGGCTGAGTTCAGTTCCCTCACAGTAAAATAAAGGTCAACTTTATTAGAATGTGTAGGTCTCTGAGATATTTTACTTAGTAAGGTTAAAAGGGAATAACCACTTAATTTCTAAGGGCATCCTCACCACAACCTCAGGTACCAGTATGCCCTAGCACTGAAGGCTGGAAACCCCTCTTGTGTTAATAACAGGGATTTATGAGTTGATGGAGAAGAATGGCACACTCATCATTTAACTGAAAGTGAAGTAAAATGAGCTCATTTTACTATCACTTCCATGAGTTCTTGTGGAAAAGAGAGAATCTCCTGTTTACAATGATATCACTCCCTGATGGAGCTCTACTTGGGGATCACTGCAACAGCAGGGTCTCTTCCCCCAATCTATCCACCAAGGAATGAGAAAGGCTACCGGACATAAGCAGATAAAGCTAGAAAAAGAAGGGGTAGAGGCTTCCACTTAGGCATTGGATGTGCCCAGACCCGGCAAATAGTTTTTCTGACTGAGGGAGGAGATTGGAGGTTTACCACCAATCTACCCATCCTAGTGAGAAGTAAGCCTACTAGACACAACAAGAAGAGATGCGGCAGCCATGCCTTGTACCCAGAATGGGCGCAACAGTGTGTCTGCCAAACCTCCTGGGGGCAGAAAACCCACTAGACTCCAGGTCAACAAGTCCAACAAAAAAGGAGACCAGGGCGGTACATCAAGACATTGAGCATGTGTCACCACTAGGCATAGGTGGATTTTATAATTCAGCGGGCAGAATTGGAGGAATTTGGTAATTCTGTGCAACTCTTGTAATGCAGAATTACTAACAAATTCTGCTGCTTCGCAGATTGAATTATTCTGCCTGTTTTTAAACAATGGTGGAAGATGGAGCAGTACCTCTATGTTTAAAAACGACTGAAGATTGAAGTTTAATCTGCAGTGATTTTCAAACATAGAGGGAGAGCTCCCTCTTTTGGCCCTGTTTAGAAACCACTGACTGCCCTGTAGTGAATGACCCTCAGTGACCTTATATACTCAGTGATTACTTCAGAGTATGTAAGGGCTCCGAGGGGTATGCACAGCAGTGCATACCCCTCAATGCCCTTACAATTCTGCTGTAATCACTGCAGAGTATGTAAGGGTGCCAAGAGGTATGCACTGCAGTGTATTTTGTATTTGGCAGTTCTATTTCTTACCACAACATACATCCTCGCATCCATTTTTGAACATGAAGGTGTATTTTGTCTAAGAAAATAGTCGTTCTGCCCCGTCGTGGAATTCGTCAGAATCTCGCTGAAGTTTAATGTAATTCCACAGAATTCTGTGGAATTGAATTCCATCAATTTCACCTAGCCCTAGTCCCATAATGGCCCAAGCAGTCTTTCTCCAGTGTTACCCCAATCTATCCCCGAGAGGCAGGAAGCCCACTAGACACTAGGGGGGGCAGAAAGGATGGAGTAGGGGCATGGCCCAATGCCTAGTCACACAAGTTAGGTACTTTTTTATCAGGAGAAGTGTGGAAATGCTGGGTGGTTGAAAATATGTGTATCCACTCAACTTCTAGAAATTTTGCTCACCGAAAGATGAGGAAAATGCTTTATTTTAGACAAAGTATTTGGTTTGCAGGGCATTCCTGGTGAGACACATAAGCCTAGGCTTCCCGGTTTTCAGAAATGTTAGGATTTGATTGAAGTTGGAATCTGCTTAAATTCCTCACCTACATACATTGCCAAAGTAGGGCATTTTTCATTACAAAAGTTTCCACGTTGTGTTTTGATGTCATTTCTGTCTCAGGTCTGAAGCTCAGGCAAACAAGTTGAACACTAATTTTATCAAGAGAATTGTGGTCGTTCATAGAATAATAGAACATTTGTTATGATCAATTGGATTTGGATTTTTCTCCATTTTTGCCTTCCAAATATAAGCCAGTGTGCAAGAATGTAGACATTTAAAATAATTCCCTCTGAATCGCATGAGTTGTACAAATAACCACTATTCCTTAATATCTTGTGTGCATTTCAAAAATACATAAGCTTGCTTCATACTCGATTTTCATTTGTTAGGTTCCATTATGAACTGCTGCATGGTCCAACACAATGAAAAATCATTTTAAGCTGAAGCTCACTTGTTGGGTATTTGTATCATGCGTTTTTCGACAACCAACTACACTGTATATCTCAGCTACCTGAGCCGTCCGATGGATGTAACAGTAGCATCAGAACTGCCTCATTGATGTAACTGTATATTGTGTTTGTTATAACTTATGTCAGCCATCAGGGGTAAAAATTACTGATGTTGTCAGCTATTTCTATTCTTTCCTATTTTTTTCCTTTAGTGTTGAGCACTTTTTTGGTAACACTATGAGCAATCCACACAAATGCCCCCCCGGCTGATTTAAACATTTTGTGTACTTTCGAGAAATGGATAGGTTTCCGGGTTCTCCCATGGGTTCAACATCTGTTTCCACTACAAACTGCAAGTAGATTGAAACTGGGCTGTAGGAGCTGTCCAATCCAAAGTGGTTTGGATTTTGGCCTGGAAAGGTTGTACATGGCCCCCACCCAAAAGGTGGCCCAGGTACACAACTGAGCTCTGCCTATTTGACACTTACTGGCCTTCATTGACAGGCCTTTTTGCTGCAGGATCTGAAGCACTTCCTTTAGGTGGCTCAAGTGATCCTTCCGGGTGGAACTGTACACAGCTATATCGTCTAAATAAGCTGCACTGAACTGCTCCAGCCCAGACCGTACCCTGTTCATCAACCTTTGGTAAGTACCAGCGGCATTCTTTAAGGCAAATGGCATTACTTTGAATTGGTAATGTCCCTCTGGTGTGGAGAATGCTGACCTCTCCTTTGCTCCTTCACTAAGGGCAATCTGCCAGTAGCCTGACTTCAACTCAAATGTACTCAGGTAGTTAGCAGCGCCAAACCTATCAATGAGCTCATCAGTTCCAGGTATAGGGTGAGCATCAATCTTAGTGACTGCATTCAGTCCTCTGCAGTCCACACGGAACCTCACTCCTTCTTTCCCCCCTGGGGGTTAGGTTTGGGCACCAGCACCACTGGCCTGGCCCATGGACTCTCGGAGGGCTCAATTACCACCAATTCCAGCATCTGACCTACTTCAGCCTTGATGCTCGCTCTGACCTGGTGAGACAACCTATACACTTGGTCATGACAGGTAGGCTGTCACCAGTGTCAATGTTGTGTATACACCACTTGGTGATATCTGGGGTCAGCAAACTGCTCCAGCACCCGCTTACAGTCTCTGTGCTGTTGGTCTGTCAATCTAGGAGAGAGTTCAACTCCCTCCACTGACCCACCTTGCACATTGTTGGAGAGGAGGTGGGGCACTGGCTCGGTCTCCTTCGCTCCTCCCTCATCTGTGACCATCAACATGGTCATGTCTGTCCTGTCTTGGTGGGGTTTAAACCTATTGCATGCAGGACTCAGTGTGGATTACTGGGGTGGTTCAGGTCTACCAGGTAGGTAACCTCACTCTTCTTCTCTAGGATTGGATAGTCCACTGGTGGGCCCTAGGAGCCGCAGGTTCCAACACCCACACCAATTTTACTGGAGTGCACTCAGGCATGGTAGCCTTTTGGTCATACCAGTGCTTCATGAGCTCCTGGTGGACCTCCAGTTTTCTGCTTGCCTTGTACATGTACTCTGCCATGTAAGATATCAGGCCTATCACATAGTCCAGCACATTGTCCTTGGCTTCTTTGAGAGGCGTTTCCCAAGACTCTATCACCTGACACAATGACCCCCTTACATGGAGCCCAACAGCAACTCAACATCCCCTTCAGGTAAACAGTAGGCATGGGTGGAGAACAACCCATCTCCTCCTGAGCTTGTCAGACAACCCATTCATCATGCCCTTCAGGTTCTTATTGAACCTTTCCACCAGACCATTAGTCTGGGGATGAAATGGGGCGGTGAACTTGTAGGTTTGCCTTCAAATAGCTGTTGATGAAATCCATGCCCCTATCTGAAACAACGTCCTTTGGGAAATCTACTCCGGTGAACACACCACGTAGGGCCCTGTTTTGAGGGGTATTGCTTCAAGGTATCTTGTGGCATGATCCACTACCACCAAGATATACTTGTTCCCTGATGCCGGTGAGGGTTCTAGGAGACCCACAATGTCCACCCCCATCCTGTCAAAGGAGTCCCAACCACTGGCAGTGGTATTAAGGGAGCCTTTGGCTTGCCTGCTGTCTTGCCAATGGCCTGACAGGTTGCACAGGAGCTGTAAAACTTCTTCATTTTCACAGACATGTTGGACCGATAGAAATGGTTAACCAACTGGTTCCAAGTCTTATTCTGACTCAAATGTCCTGCACAGGGAATGTTATGGCATAAAGTCAGTAGGAATTCTCTGTACTTCTGGGGGACCACCAACGTCCTGGCTGCCCCTTCTTTGAGGTCTCTAGCCTCAGTGTAGAGAACACCATCCTCCCAATAGACTTTGTGGAAGCCACTGATATCGCCCTTCTATTGCCTGGAGGCAGTCTGCCTCAAGCTCTCAAGTATGGGACACCCTCTCTACCCCTGACATAACTCCTCTCTGGAGGTCTACCAGCTCCTTGCAATTCTGCCAAGTCAAACAGATCTTGCAGGGGTAGGATCCCTACCTCAGAGATAAGGTCCTACCCCTCTGGGTTAGATTCCAGCTGCCCCTCTGGAGTTCCTTGTGCTGGTTCACCACACCCATTACACCTTCCCTTGTCATTGGATACTTGGCCAATTATTCCAGGGTCAAAGTGTCAAACATTTCCCTTTTGCGCAGTCTGTGACCTGGTCACAGCACATACCCACTCAGGGAGATCCATCCTCCTTGCATGGACCATTCTCTCCACCCCTAACCAGTCAGACGCTTCAAGGTTCTTTCCCAGTAGACAGTCTACTGGGAGTGCTGGAGACACAACTACCTGTTTAGGGCCAGTCATGCCTCCCCATTCCAAACTCACATTGCCATGGGATGGAGTTTGACTCTGTTGTCTGCATAGGTTACCTGGTGATACACACCAGGCATGATCTGCCCTGGGGAAAACAGTTTCTCTGTGACCATAGTCACACTGGCTCCTGTGTCTCTCAGAGACTCAACCTCAGTTCCATTGATTTTAGGCCTCTGCTTATACCACTTCATGCTGGGAGACAAGACAGCCAGGGTTGCAATTTCCACCCCACCCAAGGACACTAAGGTTGCCTCTGTCAACCCTTTCCCTATCCCTGGAACAATCTCCACCCCCCTGGATTCTGACAATCTCCTGGGACTGCCCACCAGTGGGGGGCTTCTTTGTGCAGACTGCATCCCCTCTCTTGTGTCCTGGCTGCAAACAGTCGAAACACTGACCTGCCTTCATCAGGTCACAGAACTTTCCTGCCTTTGCACGGTCAAAAGACTTCCCTAGAAACCCCTTCTTCTTTTAAGTAGCTTGGCTGCAGCCCCTCTCCCCTGCGTAGATTTTTGTGGATCTTCTGAGGACTCCTGCTGTTTGTAACCTTCTTTCCAATGGGCTTTCCCCCGGGGGGGGAACTTGTCCTCCCTTCTTCTGCTCACCCCCCTGATGATGATGGGAAACCCGGGTTCTCAACCTCTCACCAGCTAGCTCCCCAAGCTCTCTAGGGCTAGTCAGCTTAAAGTCCACCAGGTACTGACATAACTTCTCTTAGGAAGAGTCAGGATGAGCTACTTCAACAGTAAATTGTACAGCCTCTCATACATGCTCACTTGTGTACCACTAATTCAGTCCTCTAGTGCCTTCACTGAGATGACCACAAAGTCCACCTAGCACTGGGTGTTAACATTCTGGGTATCCCTGAGTCTCACCTGTTACTGCTGTGGGGTCAGACCAAATTTCTTGACTAAGCATTGCCTCATTATTCCTCCCAGCTACTGGGGTCTGTTCCCACTGGAGGGAACAGCAATACTTAGAGCGGACCTCTATCATCAGAAGGGCCCTCTGAAATGCAATCAGCCATTTTCAAATATCATCCCCCTCGGTGTACATAGGAACTATCCCCTTGGTAAGCCTGGAATTGAACCCATCACCCTTGGCCATCTCAGCATTTCCTTTATTTCGCTGCCACCATTTCTTTTCATTTTCACCTCCTCCCACTTCTCTAAATCTCGTTCTAACTTTTTCTCTTCCAGGGCTACATAAGCCAACTGAGCCTCAAGCTTCCTCTCTCTAATGGACATCGGGGGCCTTGTACAAGGGAACCCATCTTCCCCCATTAGCTGAAAGTATGAACCTGGTGATAGAAGAAATGGAAAGGTTATCATCAACCACCTCCTGGAGGTGGTTGGAGGGGTCACCCTCCCCTTCCTTCTCTGGAGCTGTCTGTGCACAGCCTTAAGGGACCTAATCAACTCTGCCTTCCTGATCTTGTTGCTATTAGGTAGCACCCTGGACCTACACTGAACCCTAAACTCAAATAGCCAGCTCCAGCTCCAAGGAATCCCTAGTTTTGGGTCACACTACTTTACAAATCAGCAACAGAACACATTTAGAAAAATCAAAAAAGGAGAGTGGCCAGTAGAAACCACCCAAGCGAAGAAGATGGTACCGGTTTGGAGCCAGCCGTGGGCTCATGGCCAACCAGGAGGAGGGTGCACCAAACAGCCAGCACTATGTCCAAACAGCCAGCCCCACACGGCAAGACCCAAGTGTATGCAATGGGGTTATGCCAGTAGGCAGTGTCTCTCCACACCCCCACCAGCAGGCATAGCAGTAAAGACAGCCCATGTGAGTTCTACTGGGCAAGCCCCTCCCACCACTCGAGGCGCCGGAGTCACAGCCATCTAAGGAGATAAGGTGTCATGCGGGGGTAGGTCCGTACGGCAGTCAATGCACTGTCTCTCTCTTTCTCTCTGGGCCTGATCTCTTCTGGTTCACGCCTGCCAAAGGATACTGACTGCCGCCGGCTGGCCAGCACATAGAAAGGGGCAGAAGGAGGGGGAAACGTGCCCAGCCCCAGGCTGGCCCAACTCAGCCCGATGGCTGTACCCCAAGCTGACCCGTGGACCCTGTCACCACGGGCCTGTGGCCGGCCTTACTTGGTGTGAAGTCATGCTTGGGCTTGTCATGCTCCCCCGCTGGTCTCAGCTATCCCACACCACAGCCACCGCTAGTTCCCTCCAGCCCTGCCAGGGCCCGCGCACTCCAGCAGTGCGCTGATCCATTCACATAGTCCCAGTGCCGGGTACTGTCGGGCCACCGGCCCCGCCAGCCACGGGCAGACACTCAGGAGAGTAGTTGGTCTGCCACCGGTTAGAAAGCCTACCCAGCAGTGCAGCACCGCTCAGCCATGCAAGAGCTCCTCCCAGGGATAGGAGGCACTTCTGTCGCCATTTACATCATTGTTGCACACGGCTGGTCCTACCAGTGCAATGAACTGCTGCACCAGGTACCGCAGCTCAGATGTCAGAATTTGTCCAGTGCATGGCCAGGATTGTCGGGAGATCGGTAGAGCTTTTAGGCTACGCAGCCATCGTGGTCGGCAGCATGGTCATGCCCCCAATGGAGAGACTAATCTAATCTAATAAAATATGGTGCTGTTTCTCTCTCCCCAGTCATGGAAATAAAGAGGTGTTATTTTTTGGCATAAAGCCCTGTGTACCATTTGTAGTACATCAAGGTGTCAAAAATCATGGATGGATGGATGAAAATGCCCAAGTATCACCTATTTCCCCTTGATGTGGAGCAGCACTAGCACTACCTTATGTTTCTTTAGGGATACTTTCCACACATATAAAGTTTTGTGCTGCAAAGTAAAGCCCTATGAAAAGTTTGTCCTAGTTTGAATCAATTTTGTGACACAATTCCACCGCAAATTGTTAGTTAATCATCCCTTGTGACCTACAGAGAATATTTCTACAGTTTTCATACATGCTTTTTGTACAGTATGAGCGGGTTACGACTGTATTCCGCAGTCCCATAGATCTTCAATTTTGGTCACAAATATGTTTAAGATTTCTATATGTGACAAATGTACACAGAAGGGGCTTGATTCACAAAGAAACAAGTAAGTCTACACTATGGCATGGGTGCACATGTTATCATGTTATGAAGTCCCAATTATTTTTCAAGTTAGGCTTGTAAAACATTTGTGAAGTGCATTTTTTCATGTGAAAATGCATAAACAAATATTTTCACATACAAAATTCTTCACACAAGTATAAATGTACTTGATGACATTTTAACCTGGCCTCAAAGAGGCACTGCACAGGATGAACTGTTGGCACTGCATCCAAGGCCACCACTACCTGCTAGGGAATTGTGGTCCAGTTTGTGAAGGGGGATTGGCATGCTGTTTAGAAGCTATGAGCCTCACTTTAGTTATACATTGTTAGGGGTGAAGCTACACACTGATCACAGGTCTGTCTCAGTCCACCTAAGTACATTTTGGTAAATCCACTTGAAGGTAGATCATGCCCCTCCGATCGTTTTATGGTCACTTGAGAATTAAAGCATAGCCAGTACTGTGTCATCCCTGATAGCAGTTTTTCTTTCATTTGAACACTTCAGAAAAGCAGAGAATATGTAAGGGGAAACATGACCTCCTAGTTTTTTCATTCCCTTCATTATCTTTAATATTGTGTGTCAACCATTTAAAGGTTGAAATTTCCTTAGGCTTCGGGATATGCAGATCTGCATGTGAATAGTCAATTTGAGATACCAAACTGCAATACTCATTTCGTTAGCACCCATGCCTATTAACATATACCAACTCTTGGATTTCTGCTCCTAACACCCATAAACTCTTAAAAACGCTTACACTCACTTGATGATGTCATCAGTGATGCCATTTCAGATGTCATCAGTAATGTCACTGACCGTGTCATAAGTGATGTAATATGTGAGGTCATAAGAAGTGTATTGCAGTGCCGTAAGTTATAGTCATCTCAGGTAACTATAACAGCCGAATTTCACTGGTTTTGAATGAGTAAAATCTGAGCCCAACTATGACGTCCCTGTAACCTTTGTTTTTTAGTGAAAAAAAAATATATATATGGCGGTGGTGCGGGGCGTCCACTAAATAAACCAAAAATTGCACCAATATTGGGTCTGCGTTCGTCATCCTTCTGGTAACCAAGTGCTACCTGGCGAAGTAAACTACATATATATATATATATATATATATATATATATATATATATATATATATATATATATATATTCAAACCACAGTTTTACCCACAGAGCTGGGTTTGTCCGGAAGCCAGTCTATCTTTTTGCCAAAAACTTTCCCATGTCGGCTATCCATTATTCAAGCCAGGGACCCGCCGCCATTGCGGTGGTGCGCTTTCCACGACTGGGCAGCCGAGATAAATTCAAAACACAGTTTTACCCACAGAACGAAGGCGCACTCTCGTGATGGCTTTTTATTAGAAACCAGACGAAAATATTACTCATATAGTTTCTGACGCGTTTCATACACCAAGTCCTTGTTCACAGGTAAGTGGCAGACCAGCAACCTTTTTGCCCTCCTCCTATTCAGAAATATACAGACGATTTAATTGTCCACAGGTGGTTATCCATTGAGTTGCTTGCACAGTGCATGCTGGTATTGGTAGTGCATGGTTCTCTCCCCTTCATAGGGTTATGCGGCGCCACTCAGTTCATTTAAAATTCAGAGCTGGGTTTGTCCGGTAGCCAGTCTATCTTTTTGCCAAAACGTTTACATGTCGGCTATCCATTATTCAAGCCAGGGACCTGCCGTAATTGCGGTGGTGCGCTTTCCACGGCTGGGCAGCCGAGATAAATTCAAAACACAGTTTTACCCACAGAACGAAGGTGCACTCTTGTGATGGCTTTTTCTTAGAACCCAGATGCATCCCAAATATTACTCATATCGTTTCCTGACGCGTTTCAGACACCAAGTCCTTGTTCACAGGTAAGTGGCAGACCAGCAATGTTTTCGCCCTCCTCCTATTCAGCAATATACGGATGATTTAATTGTCCACAGGTGGTTATCCATTGAGTTGCTAGCACGATGCATGCTGGTATTGGTAGTGCATGGATCTCTCCCCTTCATAGGGTTATGCGGCGCCACTCAGTTCATTTAAAATTCAGAGCTGGGTTTGTCCAGTAGCAGGTCTATCTTTTTGCAAAAACGTTCCAATGTCGGCTATCCATTATTCAAGCCAGGGACCTGCCGTCATTGTGGAGGTGTGCTTTCCATGGCTGGGTAGCCGAGATAAATTAAAAACACAGTTTTACCCACAGAACGAAGGTGCACTCTCATGATGGCTTTTTATTAGAAACCAGACGCGTCCTAAATATTACTCCTATCGTTTTCTGATGCGTTTCAGACACCAAGTCCTTGATCACAGGTAAGTGGCAGACCAGCAACCTTTTCGCCCTCCTCCTATTCAGCAATATACGGACGATTTAATTGTCCACAGGTGGTTATCCATGGAGTTGTTTGCACGATGCATGCTGGTATTGGTATTGGCTGCGTCCTCTTCATTAATGAGGGAACAGTTTCCAATCGAGTAGACTTGTTGCCGCTCGAGTAGATTTTTCTATTTGAATGGCAGCAAATTCAACTCAAATGAGGACAGGCTCTTGCTCAATGCATAGTGCTGTTCACACTGAGTTATATAACACTGCTCGCACTAGCGGCACTAAATTGCAGCACGAGCTGCATATTTTCCACCCATTGGCAGAATTCCACTGAATCTTGTGGAGTCTTTCTGAAAGTCCGCGGTATTCTGTGGAATGAAACTCTGTGAGTTCTGCCCACCCCTACTAAAGTGGGTGGCACAACCAGTGCTGGAGGCCCATTTGTAGCATTGAATTTACAGGCAAATATAGTGCACCCTACTAGAGACTTATGAGTAAATTGAATATGCCAATTGGGTATAAGCCAGTGTTATCATGTTTTTTAAGGAGAGGGCAAAGCACTTTATGACTGGTTAGCAGTCATAAAGTGCGAATTCAGCAAAACTCAGGAGGTGGAAGGCAAAAGGTTTCACGATGACCCTGCAGAAAGGGCCAGGTCCAATATCAACTATTTGTAGAGACTCACATTTTGCCTGACTCCACACAACTGCTCCACACTCACTCGTGCTCTACACTTACTATTCTATATCATCAGGAGTTCTTTTAAGGGTTTGCAACCTAATTTTGTAGCAAACCTCTCCACTACTTGGATAGTTTTTTTAAAATGTAATATTCTATTTGTTACTAAGGATGCCCATGTATTTAATAAGTTGAGGTAAAATCTTTTCTCCCATTAGGAAGAATGAGTGTGGCTTCCTCTTGTCTGTCCAACACCATAGTAAAAGTCTACCCTCAATTGGCTTTCAAAACTCATTTTTCCATAAAAATTACAAAATTATCAAGGAGACACTGTAATGCATTCCATGTCTGAGCTATTAATACAGCGACATCCACATATAATAGAAATGGTACTGTTGGCCTGATACAAGGGAAATCTTAAGCCCATTTAATTACAAAATTCTCAATTTCATATCTATATATCTATCTAATTATATATAATGCAACAAGAAAGGGTACCTACCTGTCTCACCTCTCTTAAAACCCTAAAGCTTTGTGCATTCGCCTGGCTAAAAATAGCAAACAGAGACCTCTGTATCAGAATACAGTTGTTTAATAAAATTAATTAAACCCTTATCCACCCCCATATTTAATAAAAGCTTCCATAACAGGGAGTGATTGGCATAGTTGAAGGCACAGGTTGTCATATGGTTCCTACAAATTAAGTAGGACTATGTAACCGGACAACTTAACCGTCAAAATATAGGGACTGGGTCCACAAATAGAACCAGAGGATGTAAGCCCAATTCCTAGCTAGAACACAGTGCGCCATCTAAACCACTAACCTTCCAGGGTACCAGATGGTATCTGCAACCTCAGAACATGACCACTCTAGTTCCCAAAGGAAATCGTTTAACAGATCTAACCTTTCTTGTTACTCTGGCAGGCCCAAGGGAGACACAAGAAAGATACAAATTGACTTTTCAAGCATTTGTTGAAACAATTGTATTCTTGTGTAAAAAGTGCCAGTTGCAATTATTAATAGGATGAAACAAAGTATTGTAACCTGCATTGCAAGAAATGTGAAAAAGATAAGCAGTTCAACCAATATAACATTGTTGTGTGTTTATATGATTATTTAATTATATTTATACTTTTTACTCCTTTATAATACTACCTACACTAGCATAGCATAGCAGGAGTATCCTCTGCCAGATCTCTTGGGACAACCCAACCCCTATACCTGTGTATGATGTATCAGGATGCTGATCTGGTGTAGAGCAGGCTACAATTCCTTTGTAGGATGAAGGTTAGAGCCGCCAGGGCTTCATTTAAGTCACAGTGCATGGTGTTCCAGGACAATCCAAGCTGAAGTGCTCCTCTCCAGAATTTGGCTCAGAGGCGGTTTATATAATAAAAGCACTGTTCCAATCTCACTGTGCTTGCTGATCTAATTATTTGTCTTGAGACTCAGAGTTGTCTCCAACCTGACAACCAAGTGCAATGTTCCTAGCCTTGGACAGAGTGTATGGGCAACATAATAATATGCTTACTAAGAAATGTGCTGCATGCAGAATAATTTCTAAGTGTGCTATTGTGTAAGTGCAAACATAGCAAACACAAGGAGATGATGGACGGAGTGCTGAAACTTTTTAGACACTCACCCCCAGTCACAGATCTGGATTGAATCCATCATCGTTCTTTAGCTCACTTCGCCACCCCAGTTCAGACACAGCTATATGCAAATCAGTCTTGACCCTTTGCCTCATGGGAACAGTCCAGTCCGAACTGCCGAGCCATGTCTTCCCTGGACCGGAAACAAGCATCCTGGGACCGGTTTCGGGCTAACAGCCCTCATCAGCCAGGCTAGCTTGAATCCAGTTGCAAAGTGAGTAAGGGACCCACGTCTGGGCATACCCTCCCAACTTAGGGCAAACAAAGCAAACAAAAGGAGATGATGGACGGAGTGCTCAAACTTTTCAGATACTCACCCCGAGTATCAGATCTGGGTTGAATCCATCATATTTCTTGAGCTCACTTCGCCACCCCAGTTCAGGCACAGCTATATGCAAATCAGTCTTAACCCTGTGCCTCATGGGAACAGTCCAGCCCGAACTGCCAAGCCATGTCTTCCCAGGACCGGAAACAATCATCCTGGGACCGGTTTTGGGCTAACACCCCTCATCAGCCAGGCTAGCTTGAATCCAGTGGCAAAGTGAGCAAGGTACCCACATCTGGGCATACAATGCCAACTTAGGGCAAACAAAGCAAACACAAGGAATGATGGACGGAGTGATGAAACTTTTCAGACACTCACCCCCAGTCACAGATCTGGGTTGAATCCATCATCGTTCTTTAGCTCACTTCACCACCCCAGTTCAGACACAGCTATATGCAAATCAATCTTGACCCTGTGCCTCATGGGAACAGTCGAGCCCGCACTGCCAAGCCATGTCTTCCCTGGACCGGAAACAAGCATCCTGGGACCGGTTTTGGGCTAACAGCCCTCATCAGCCAGGCTAGCTTGAATCCAGTGGCAAAGTGAGCAAGGGACCCACGTCTGGGCATACCCTGCCAACTTAGGGCAAACACTTGAGACTCAGAGTTCTCTCCAACCGGACAACCAAGTGCAATGTTCCTAGCCTTGGACAGAGTGTATGGGCAACATAATAAAATGCTTGCTAAGAAATGTGCTGCATGCAGAATAATTTCTAAGTGTGCTATCATATAAGTGCAAAGCATGTAAAAAGTTACCATTAGTAAAAGATGTCAAGTTTAAATGTGTAGCTGAAATGGAGAATTGTGTGCTGGCCCTGTTAAGCCTTACAACAAGGTGAGATTCATAAAAGACATGTAAAAAGACCCCTCTTTTTTGCCTGATTATATTTGACTATTAATAAATAAAGATTCATGCATTGTTCAACTGTGTCAATCACTATTCTAAAACCTTAGTGCACATGTCTAATAACCCTGTTCTCATCAACCCATGCTTCTAATCGTAATAACTAAATTCTTCCCTACATCCTCTAAAGATGACTCTAAAATAGGATTTTCAAAACCAGGATCATTAAAACCTTGTCCTTGTGACAGCTTCTCTGATCAAGATACTCTTCATTTTATCTTTTTTGTGATTACTATGTGCTTTTAAGAAAAAGGTTCATATTGCCATTAATCAGAGAGTGTCACTTTACCCAAGTTAGGCCAGCTTTACTGTACCTCCAAATGTTATCCTCGCCTATGGTTTGTTTTGGGGTTGCGAGCTTTTTAACAGGAGCCATTAGACAGAAAAAATTGGTCTCTTAATTTTTTTAATTTTATAGGATTTTTATATTTAGGATTTTTATCCTTTTTAGCTGTTATGAAGCCCCGCTGTACGGATATTATTTTGTTTTCTAGCACATTGCATTTGCATTTTATATGATGTATTTGTTCTAATTGTATTTTGGAATGACAGTATAGAGGTCATTTCTTTTTAAATTGTGATCCTTATTCCCAGGGTTTCTTAATCTTTTCATTGTTTCTATCTGTATATTGCATTTTGCATTTTATAAGATGTATTTGTACTAAAATGCACATTGCACTTTATCAGGGCTCTGATGTATTTGCATCATAAGTATTTTAGAAACTTGGCCGCTGATTGTTATTATGGATGTGGTGTTCGTTCTTCATTTTAATTATAAGGCTTTCTCCTAAGGAAAAGGCAAATTAAATATAAATGTATTTTCCTTGTCTTATACGTGTACTTTTATGGCATTAAGTTGCCGAATAAAGTTTTCTGACTGACTGACTCTAAAATAGAGAGTGGCCTATAACAACTAGGGTCTGCCTTATTTCCCTTTTACAAAGTAGATACAATCACTGCTTTCCTCCATGTATTTGGTGGCCATACATTTTCCACAGCATTTAAAACATTTGTTAAAATAAGTGTACATAACTCCAAAAATAGGTCGAGTGGTACCCCATCAGGGACAGGGGCTTTCCATTTATGGCAACTCTATAGCTCTCTCTTATAGATAACCCTCTTTCATATATACCACCATTGCAGTAAATGCTTGAAAGAGAGATGTGTTTGCTGCTGAGTCTAAAAAGATATGTTCATATGGTCTCTACATAACCGTATCAGAAGTGAACCACTCAGTAGCTATCTTACTTCATTTAATAGTGAGACCATTTTTCTCCCAAAATCCACCCAGTATGATATATTAGATTCCACTATCAGGGATTTGTAGTCCTAAAACACAAGCAAATAATATTGAAATCATGAATATGGTCTCCTAAATTGATAGACACAGAAATAAAATCAATAGTGCGTACTCTATCATTACGTACAAATGAGGGACACAGTTGCTGTTGGCTAACCCCTACATCAGAGCTAAGCAGAAAGTTCTCTTTAATATTAATGCTGTTTAAAGCATCCCATAACTGGTGTGACTGAATTGGTTTAATTATTCTCCGCTATTAGAGGTATACCACACAGCTTCTTATCGTCCAGCTGACAGTGCTGAATATTAAAATCTCCTAAGCAGTAGTTTTCTCTGCACCTTTCTCGAAAAACTGCCAAATTATGTTTGAAGGATCCTACCATGTCCACACTCGCTTGACCGAAGATATTGTTCTAAAAATTAATTAACAAAAAGGAGCCTCCTTCTAACAAGTCATAAATTAATAATGAGAATTAAAACATGTGTTTCTTACTTTACCACCTATTGTGTTTGAGATCAGTTGTCAAACCGCCCTTTGCCCTACTTTTCTTAAATGCAACCACACTCGTACAAAATTAAATAAACCTCACCCACATGGAAGGGTGCAGTCGAACAGGTTTCCTGAATACATATAATTGGGGAACATTTTATAAAGATACTTCAATTGTGGTTCCACAATTTGCCTCTTACTCCAGCAATGCTCTAATGTAAGACTTTCAAACCTCCATCGTTCACGCACCTCACATACTCTTCCCCCTCACACTATGTCTGCCCATCTCCTGACTCTGAGGTCCGCACATACTTTTACTGCCTGGAGATCCGTTCCCATAACCACTGTATGTTTTTTCGCTGGTCCATCCTCCCTAGCTCCTGTTACCTCCCCCACCCCAGGATGTCAATCCAAATCCTACAACATGTTTATAGGACTAAACCAATTCGTATTGTTAATGGGGTCAATAGAATTCACCGGCTGTTGCTCAACGCGTTCCCCACTTGGGTCCCCAGTGTACAAGCTGGGTCTATAAAAATGGCCCAGTGGCACCACCCATATAGTCCCTCCTGTAACTTAGGGGCGACTAATAACTTTAGTGCTTGCTTTGCAAAAAATAACAACCACGCAATAATTGTTTTTGGGCCCTTCCCTATCCAAGGTACTCGTCGAGTCATGTTAATAGCATTTAACAGGTACTGTTGTCTCCGCACTCTCTTCCCCATCCAATGTCTCACCTTGTTCCAAAGTTCTGCCCAGCATTCAATGTGTCCCTGTTCAGCCGTGGGACCCCGTTTATAAACACCATGGGGGCCTATTAGCAATAACTGGCGATAATTATCGCTAAGCCCAGTTAGCGCTAGGATAATTATCGCCGGCTATCGCAGGTTTCTAACGCGGAGATAGCGTGCTATCAGCAACGCTTATCTCCAAAGCGATAGAAACCCTGGAGAACAGTGTGAATATCGCTTGAAAACAAGCGATATTCACACTGTGACCAGTGTTAGCTTGGCGATAGGGCGAGGGGATTTAGCCATGTAATCCACCTCCCATTGGATTACATGGCTAAGTCAGGTCTGGACCAGGCGTTAACAAACCAGCGCTAAACGTGTTTAGCGCTGGTTCGTTAATCACCTCCCCTGCCTCGCTAATAGGCGATAGCGACCTTAGCGACTGTTTCCAGTCGCTTTTAGGTTGGGAACGCCTACTTTGCATGCCATTAGCGATAAATATCGCTGGCATGCAAAGCGGCATCCAACCCGGTTGCTATCGCCTAGAAGCTGTCGCTAACAGCAGTTAGCGACAGCTTGCTAATAGGGCGTTTGAATTATCGCCGCTTTAGCGGGAAAAAGTCCCGCTAAAGTGGCGATCGAGCCCTTGATAATATGCCCCCATGTATTTAGTACACTTCGGTGGTAACTGTAAGTAATGTTGGTCCTGGTTACCCCCTCGCTCTCCGGTCCATCGATCCCAATATTATGAGGCACAGGCCAATCACACCGGGACTTATTTTCCTGCTGTGTTGACCCCACTGAGCAGCAGTTTCCCGGCCTTTTGCTTGACCTTCTCTCCCCTCTGACTCCTCCAACTCCTTTACCCTAAAGAGTCCCCTCCTTGTACTTTCTCTTCCCCATCCCTCAAAGATTGCATTAAAAGGTCCTTACTACCCTCCCTGAAGTTTCTGAGGGGCATATTATCAACGGCCAGCGATAATTATCGCTGGCCGTGCTTAGCGATAGATTTCTTATCGCTGGCTATCTCTGAAATTATCGCCCTGGTAGCGCGTTATTAACAACACGCTTCGCCAGGGCGATAAAATTCCGGAGATAGCGAGAGTTATCGCCGTTTTGCAGGGAACATCGCTGGTTTTCCAGCGATGTTCCCTGCAAACGCGATATACCTTGCTGATATGACCCTGTGGTCGTATCAGCACAATCCACCCCCTATGTTAGGGATGGCTAAATCGGGATTATAGCAAACGTTAGATTTTGGCGAAAACTGCAGTTTTCGCCAAAATCTAACGTCTGCTATAATCCTGTGGGCTGCCTTGTAAATATCGCGATGTGCACATCGGCGATATTTACAACGTAGCCCATCTGGGGTACGCCAGTAACGCCCACTTTGCATCTCATTAGAGATGCAAGGATGGGCGTTGGGGAAAGGGCGATAGTGCAGGGATTCACGCGATAGCGTGACTCTGCTGATTAGGCGATAGAATTATCGCCGCTTTCCGTCCGAAAACGGACGCTAAAGCGGCGATAATTGACTATCGCCTGGTTGTTAATATGCCCCTTAATCCTTCAGTCTCTCTATCGCAGGCATGAGGATTTCTTTAACCTGCCGCTCAATAGATGATAACAGACTATTTATTACACACAGGTTAAGGAAGTTCCTAATTTGTGAATTTCTTGTTTCTCCCCTTCATTTGCTCAGAGATGTTATTCCGGGCGCCATACACATCATATCCTAATCTTCTTTTGAGTATTACCCAGCCTGTCTTCTACAAATTGTATATTCTCCTTTAGTACCCCCATAGCATTAAAAAAATACGATTTACTAAATTAGATTGCAAAGAAAAGTGAAGAAAACTTTTAGATTCTGAAGACCTCTTGACCTCTATAAGACCTCTATACAATATATAGCTTTCTGGGATCTGTTTTTATAAATCGTAATGCTTAGCGCATGAGAAATTGAGCTTTTGCTACTTTGTGTTTTCTTCCATCTTGGATCTGACATCGTAGTATACCATGTGCTCATTGTGGCTGGGAGTGTTTTTGCTGTAAAGAATTGTAGGCTTTCAAATTAAAAGACCAAGGAGCATATGAGCAAGACCCACGTTAAAATTATCGCCGTTTTAGCGGCAGGAAACTGCCGCTAAAACGGCGATAATGGGCTTGCTAATATGCGTTCTAGAATTCCAATAGAAGCCCAGGTTAGATGTCCTGCACATCTAACCTGGGCTTCTATTGAATTCTATAACGCATATTAGCAAGCCCATTATCGCCGTTTTAGCGGCGGTTTCCTGCCGCTAAAACGGCGATAATTTTAACGTGGGTCTTGCTAATATGCCCCCAAGATTTTCCCATCCCAAGCAGCTAGGCTACATCCTCTCTGAGCAAGAGCACAGGAAACCATACATATTCGTTCAGCATTATTGTGTCACATTCGTGGGGTACAGTTGGGTTCCTAGAAAATAGCAAACTGCGGGGGCCGTGGTGGGGCATACTTCTGTCACATTGGGTGATTTGCAGCTGGAAACAAAAGGTTCTGGATAGAAATGCTGAAATGTAACCTACCTACTAAACACTTATAATTACACTTAGTAGAATTTAATTTCAGTGCATATGTGTTGCTTAGTTGTGCCTTTATGCATAGAGACCAACAATGCATACATAACATGGAGCCTTGTTCTAAAAGAGACCGTTCATCAGGGAATTATGTATAGGTGAGTACACGTTTTTCGGGAACGAGAAAGACGTCCTTTCAAACTGCAGAAAAGGACCCAAAGAGTTGCACCAAAAAATGACTCGCCTGAGTCACAAATGTCACGTTAAATTCTGACACAATATACACCACATTGGATTTAAAGCCACAGAAGGCTTAGTTAAGGCCTAAGTTGAGCTTAAGTGGACAAAAATGAATGAACATCCACTACTCATGTTTGGTATTCACAATCATGAACTCGATGAGTTCACCTCTCCTCATGGTTGTTGTGAGTTTTCCAGGATGAAGATATCTGCTCAGACAAACAAACACCCACAAACCTGAGCACCTGTACGTGTAAGAACAAGTGCACCAGACTATCTCTGCAGTTGTTCTTTCTCTCCTTTGTATCACATACTCCTCTGCATTTTTCATTTTTTGGGACTATTTTTTGTATTGAATGCAGATGATTGGTAACGTCACATCTGCTTTTAGTAATAATAATCATGGAAATCAGAGCAAATGTAAGACTCATCGTAAGCACTTTGGATAAACCTGCAATTAGGGTTGGCGATGGATGATCACAAACATCTGTTTAGTTGAACACAAAGTGCAATGTGTGGAGGATGAATGCTGCTCACAGAGAGACGGCATGTATTACTCGAACCCTCACTTTTTATTTCTCTAGTAGTTTTCTTTTTCTTAAGGTCTTGTCTGAGGGGAATACACAAGGACTCCTACCAGATGTCTCCACAATGCATTCTCGGAGCACTTCAAGGTTATGCTCTATGCAGCATTCCATTGAGAATGGAAAATCTTCATCCACATGGTTGATTGGGACTTCAATTTGAATGTTCTGTGTTAAAAATAAAACACAGAAGTCAGGAAGCCTAAAGTTCAGCTAGTATTTTATGCAAAAACGCAGGCAGCACAGCAAAAGATAAGAGGCATTTTTCCTTTCAAATGACCAGGTCTCTTGCTATAAAACAGTCAGTTTGAGTCAACAGCTACAAATGTGCAAACATTAAGCCAGTATATGTAGGTTTTCTATCAATTCAAGTCAATAGAAGTTAAACATGTGACAGGAACATGTGGCTCTCAGCAAAAATGTGTCTAAGGAGCAGGTGTCATGGTATTCTCCTTGTGGAAGGGCAGGCCTGCCTGGAAGAGCAGATGTCATTCATACACACACAAATATGCACTCTATTCTCCTACTTCTAAGTCAGTTTGGAAGGGAGGTTGTGTCTATAGGAAATGTGCAAATGTACAAATTGGGAACTTCAGGCTTCAGGGCCAAATTGAAACATATTTAATGCCACAGAAAGCTTCAAACCACTATAAAATTATATTGATATTTGATAAAAAATGTTAACACTCTTTGATAACATTTTTTAACACTCTTGGTTATATATGTGGTGAATAATACCATGCTACACAGTGTCACGTGGCCGATAGGGACATTGTCGACATCGCTAAGTTAACATGAGCCCAGCAGCCATGATGCTGCTTTTGCGCGGGTTACTACATGGCTTTATTTTTGCAAGACTTTGTTTATGCCTTTCACATGAGAACCGTCTGCTTTGTTCGTTCTCTGACTGTTTCTGGAGTTTAGTCTGAAAACTGCGAGCAAAGTCGATAAACAATGCCCCTTGTTATTCTGTTCTGGTCAGTCCCTAGCACCTAGACAAAACATGCTAACACAGCTGCTGCTGGAAACTCGTGCTTTGATATTATGAGGATACATGTTTAGGTAACAGTAAAGTGGAGAGGGAGCTTTCCAGGGAGAAGAGCCATGCGGTTCCTATGATGTAGATATACCATCTAGGCACTAAGGTATGGGGTCTGCTGACATAGCCCGGAGATCTTCTATTATATAATAATACTTCTTCTTACCAAGGGGAGGGAGGTTAGGCTTTATAGTCCTTTATCCACTGTCTTTATATGATGACATCTCCCTTTATGATATATGGCCTTGCTGCAATGCTAACTGTATTGATATTATACATTTTGCTGCTGGTTGTGGCTCGTATACTGCGTTTTAGAGCACAATAGTTAAAATAAACATTTTAAACTATATTCGTGTTTCGGTCAGTTCTTGTTGTGGACATGTACGAGAAAGTGTGCAAAAAGGTGTGTCTTTTTACCGCGATTCCTGAGAGACTTGGGAGGGTTGTGTTCTGGGGTGTCTAATCATTTGCTTCTTCATGAGTGAGTAGGAGAGCGAGTGAGACACTATAGCTAGTCGGTCCTGGGTTCGTGGGCACTAAGGTGGTGGGAAGGCTTAGCCCTATACACCGAGGTCTCATATTCCTGCGCATAGCTCTGTGTATGTGCAGAATCCCTGCAACAACAGGTGTATATGAACATGATACAGGCAAGATTTAAGTTTTCACATTTGGCACTGATGAACAGCGGGCTGCTTCCGAAATGCTAAAGACCCTGAATATTAGCTTGAGGCCTTCTTCAGCACAATGAAAATATTGATCAACTTAGACCTGCATAGACACTGCAGTGATGCTTCCTTTAGGTTCTGTACTAAAGATGGTGAATAGGTTTCTTTATCTGGTGAAGCTCTGCCAGTCTGCCTTCTTCTGAGCTTGTATGCTGATGTGTATAAAAAAATGTAAAAAAGAAAACTAAGAAACCGCTTTGGAGGAAGCCAAATCATTGAAAATCATTTTTAAGGAAAGGCAATGTAAACAAAATACAAATACATAAAAAACTAAATATTTTACATGAAAAATAAATTTGAGGAAATATTCAAAATAGCATTAAACCTGGCTGGAGTTTAGGGGCAGGGAGGGGTTGTTGGGTCCAGAGAAGGGTGATGTTTATGGTGATGAGGGGCTTTTAAGGGTCAGGGATGGGTAGAAGTCAGGCATAGAAATATATTTTTGAAGTTGAGGATGGGTGAAGTTTAGGAGTGGTGATGGTTTTTTAGGGATCATGAATAGATGGAGTTTAGGGTTGGTGAAGGGGTTTTAGGGTTCATGGATAAGCGGAATTTAGGGGCTGTGAGGAGTTTTAAGGTTTGGGGATGGATATAATATAGGGGTATCGACGGTTTTCTTAGGGTTCATCATAGAGTGGAGTTTATGACTGGTGATGGCTTTTAAGATTCTTTGTTCTTTAGGGTTTAGGAATAAGTGGAGTTTAGGGGTGGTGAGAGGTTTTTGGGGTCAGGGACGGGTAGAGTGCATGGCAAGAAAGAGTTTTAGGGTTCAGGAATGAGCAAAGTTCAGATTTACAACGGGGTTTTCGGGTTCAGGAATGCATTGTGCTAAGGGGTGGTGAGGGAATTTAATGGTTCAAGGATAGATGGAGTTTAGGGGTGGTGAGGAGTATAACCATTCATTGATGGGTGGAATTTGGGCACAGAAAGGAGCTTTTAGGGTTCAGGTGTGGGCGGAGTTTAGGGGTAGTGAGGGTTTTTTTGATAGGTGCAGGTATGGGATAGAAATGGCTTTTAGGTAGGCCTGGGTGTGAAATTCTGCAACACTTTTGGAGTTTGCAGATTTTTTTTCCTTGCTCACCAATTATGAGGTGGCTAGGGCAAGCGAGGAACATTTTATGCCAGACCATCTCCCGCTGAGATTTCTCAACGAAGGTGGTCGCGGATGGTCACTACCACTCGCATTGAGAAACCGTCCGTTCACATTGAGGAAGCTGCCGCTTGTATAGAACATCTACTCGAGTGGCAGAAAGAAGCAGCACCCTCTTATGCTGTGCTTGGTTTTGCTCGCCTGATTTTACAACGCGGAACAAACACCCATTGCTAAAAATAATCGCAACATAAAGCACTCTGCCACTTGCAGAACTCCGCATGGTGCAGTGGACTTTTTTGGTCAGTTCGTCAGTGGCATAGCTAGACTAGTTGCCACCCGTGGCGGTCCCTGCGGTGGCTGACCCATGACCATATGTAAAAGGGAGTGCTGGAAATACAATCGGGCCGGGTGGTGGCGATGTCGCAGGTAAGAGTGGGAGGAGAGAGGCTGCCACCCCCAAAACTCAATGCGCCTGGGGCCGACTGCCCCCCGCCATTCTTATAGGGTTTTTAGATGAGTGAGTGCAGGGGAAAAATGGGCTTTTAGGGGTCAGGAATAGTTGGAGTTTAGGGGACAGGAATGGTTGCAGTTTAGATGTGATCAGGACTTTTTAGGGGATTGGAATGGATGACGTTAAGCGGTTGTAAGTGAGTCATGGAGGAATGGTGTTTAGGGGTGGCGAGAGATCAGTGAATCAAAAGCATCAGAAGTAATTGCTTGGCAATGTAAAAACTATAAACTCGAAATAAAGTTGCCTGAATTAAACACTTAAATAACTACTTCAGACAAAAATTGTTTTCTGGAAGAAAGACATGCTAAAGCCAATTTTCTAAAAATACATTCTTTGAATTGGTTTCTATGAAATGATAAATGCCAATCATCCTGCAACTTTCCATTAAAGTGTTTAGATGAAATGGTTTCTCAGTAATGGTATTCGATGAAATACATTTTCTATGAAATCACATGCAACCCATGTGTGCATGAAAACATGTAGCCAACACAATCAGTACAAAGATGTAGTCACAAAATACCAATAAACTGTGTCTAACCATTTAAGTTTAGAATTGACCACTGTTGCATGTGCCACGTGCCATACCACCAAAGCTCTGACTCCTTTGCAGGCAGTGTCCACCCACTGACCCACACAGCATTCACAGATGGGAAGAGATGGAATCAGGAAACTGCATCAGGAAATTGCAGCAGCAGGGAAGATAATTAAAGAGACCCATTGTAGGGTTGTGACAGTGAACCTAGTAGGGGCATTCATGCAACATTAGCACGCAGGGAGCTTGAAGCCATGGAAAAATTAGCTCTACTGTTATAGCATGGGTCACTCTGGCACAAATTAGTAATCAGAGAAATGGCCTATCAACAGGGGGACAATGTATCAGCGACTTGCTTATTACTGAAGATGACCTGACATGATGCCTCCTGTTAACTAGACTGGTTCCTACTTTCATGCCTTGACTGTTTAGGTATTTATACTTTCCACTGACCTTGTTCCATTTATGACCTTACTTTCCTTCTTCCATCGGTAGAGTTCCCTTGTTTCTTGTTCATTCTTTCTTTGCACCCCTCTGCTGCCCCCTCCAATTTGGAATCATTCACTCTTGATCCAATTATTCTGTCTGTAGGGTGTAACCCCTGACAGGCGCCACTCGCTTATGAATTTCACATGAAAATAGACATCTGTGATTTTGAAAATATTTTGCACACTATAGGAGAAAGACATTTCAGACAGGACATAGAGATGATGCCTGACAGAAAATAAATGTAAGGCTGGGATCTTAATAAGATTAAATCATCAGGGAAGCATTAGTTTTCTTTTAAGATAATCTCTGCCCATTTTTGATGAGTTGTGGAAAAGGATTTAAACTTGTTACACTGTAACAAAGCGACTGCAAAAAATTTTAATGGGTGGGGGATTACAGAAAAACCCTCAAAATAAAACTAGAGAAAATTACCATACATAGAGTTAACTTAAGCAGATAGACAGATAAGAGATCAGGTTGGGTAATTGAATCCCAGGAACTGTCTTCTGTTGTCTTCTATGACAGCATATTATTTATATCCCTCAGTCTACCGTGAGTTATTGAAGTGAGTTTCCCTACACAGGTTCCTGTCCGAACCTGCACCACCTTCTAAACCTGTTGCAGCACACAAGCAGCAACAGTACCCATTAGCTGACAGGAAAACCAAACTTCCAAGTAGTCAATGCAAACAGGGAGATGAGAAATTTCCAGGCTGAAATGAAGAGATGTAAAATGAGAAAAGGGATGTGAGCCACAGAGACTTGAACAACAGCACCCAACACAACATCATTGATGCTCCTGCAGACAATGAAAGAGTTAACAATCACGGTTCATTAAGGATCATCTAGTCTATCACCCTCAAGGGACTTCCGATTTCCTATAAGAAGTCTAGATTCAATTTACAAAATCTTACTCCATAGTCTTGTACCCAAACTTAAATGGCCTGATTTACCCTCAAGACCTATTCTGCTTTAAAGAAATGGGAATTAATCCATTGAAATAAAGAACGTTCAGTAATGAGGGCATTATAAAAAAGGCACAAAAATGCAAAAATATTTCACCCCGTTTAAAAAGCTTATAATTGGTATCTAGTCCTAGGAAAATTGGTGAAAGAATGTTCCCATATGTGTGTCAAGGTCTAGAAGAAGCTGACACAAAATCGATTTTTCCAGTCACCAACAGTCATATTCACTGTACTTTGGTACTAATTAAGACTTAATAAAAAATAGCTGTATATTCTGCAAGAAACTATGACTAGGGGGTGGAACAGAACATGTAGTAGTTATCTAAAATGTTGAAGTGTTTTCAAATAGTTTGAATTGTGAGTAAAAACTCCATAACCCATTTAACAATATTTAAAAATGTTAGAATGCACCACACATATGCTGTGACACTTTTTAAGAGTTGATTTACAAATTGCTTTTAATAATGCACAAATGTTTTATATGGTTTTGGTGATATTTTAGTTGATATCATCAGTTCAAAATAGTTACTGAATTAAAAAAAGATGGTGTGTTCATTGACATTTCGCAAGTTTTTTTTAACAATTTTTAATTAAACTCTTCCAAGTGTGTTTTTAGTGTGGTCAGCAAAAAATGCTGTTCAGCTAGGTTACTGCATGCACAATTACAGGAGAAAAGGCTTCAAAGTTTTATTCTTGTAAATGGTTATGTCCATTTACATAACTCGAAAGAACATTCACCGCCAAATTCGTTGGAAAGCGATTTGAAAGCTCTCAGTCTTTCCTTTCTGTCAATTCCATTGAATGGAGCTATAGATTTTAATTTACTTTGCGCATTGTGTTGATGTGTTAAAAGATCAGCTGCTGGCTACTGATATTCCAAGATGTGGCATATGCTTTTTAGGGCCACTTTATAGCGGCTTCCTCTATCTGGCATATTTCCCCTGTTAGAACAGGGCAATTAGTAAAACTGTTTTTTTAGAAATGGAGATTGAAATGACCACTCTAAGTAAAGACTGATTTTCTCTTAGATGGAATATCTGAAATATTTGCTAACTTGGTTTATTCAAGACACTCTGCCCTTTATAATGTTTTGTGACTATTATTATCATATTCGCAAACGTTTTTTAATACCTATACTGAAAAATAAAGGATTTATGCAGGTTAGGCCCGCACTAATATATTTACAGATGCTGAATAACCCATGGGAATGTTTTAATATTGCCAGCTTTTTGTTGCAGCAATTAGGGAAAGGAAAAAAAGGTTTTTGTGACGTGGTTTCTATTTGGTTCTTATACAGAAATGATGGTAAATGAATTTATCTTGGAGTTCTGGCGCATAAGATTGTTTTAAAAGAATTACGGATACACTAAACCCTTTGTAATGATGGTAAATTATTTTTATGTTGATGTCTTTGGTATACAGGATCATGTTCCTAAAGAAATATGTATATATGTTTTAAATGGTTCTTTCAGATTTTATGTAGTATACTTTTATGGTTTTAAATTAACCGAATAAAGTGATTTTGACTGACTGACTGATATTGAGACTGAACCTTTGGGTCCCTGAACAGGGGATTCCGTGAAGACCATTCAATGTTCAACCACTGCTTTGCATTCTGGGATTAGCTAGGAAAGCTGCTTCAACTGTTGGATGGTTATTTTGTTGTTTTAACAATTTCCATTCAGCTTTTGAGTTGGTGCATCGACCAATGCTCTTGTCAATAGTTCAAAATTGGAATATTTCTAGAGGCCTTCTTTGTATTTGAGGCTGTTACACATTACAAATTTGGTAAAAGTTCATATGATCATTCTGAAAGGTAGACCTCTCGGATCCCAGTTGTTAATAATAATATAAGACTGAGTTGTGTACTAACTGGTTCTTCGCAAAGATCTATTCAAAAAGCCAGATGTAAGAAATTGAGTTATCGACTGAGGTGGCGGAAGTCCCGCTCAGGCAAAAACCACAATATACGTCAGGGAAAATCACGGAATTCACTAAATTAACCTGTGATTAACCCTCTGATAGCTTGGCACGAAGCAGTCAGTCTTAACTTAGAGGCATTGTGTAAAGTATTTATGCAGCATGCAAATAGTAGTAAAGTGACAACAAAACGCTAGAAAATTTCAAAACCAATTTAAGAAAATAGATTACAATTTAATAAATTATTTGAATGACAAAAATCCAATCAGTAGAACCAGAGAGCTGCAATTTCAAACATTTAAGGTAAGTATCACGCATCAAAATCACAAAGCACCAATCCCAGTTATCTGGTCGCGCAACACCGGGAGAAAGTCACAAGTTCAGGCCAATCTTTATGGAGAGCAGGTCAGAAACAGAAACAAGGTTAATTCCACTGAAAAGTTACCTTCTGAGGTCCAGCGTGAAGAATTCCATTTGTGTTGGGGTGGGGGTCAAAAGGAGAGAATTTCAGTGCAAAGAACAGGTCGAGCATTGCAGATGTTCGCTGTTGTAGCATGAAGATCCAGCATTGGCGGTCATTATGGACTGTCCTTGCTGAAGCGTGAACTGATGGTTTTGCATTGCCAGTTGTCGCAGTGATTGCTTTGAATGCAAAGGGGCTGTTTTTCATGAGCATTGCGTTGGCAGTCGTTGCAGACAGCAGAGATGAGGCATGAAAGGGCATGTTCGTCGTTGAAACAAGCCCAGATTTCAGACGTTTTATCTTTTCTTCTTGGAGGAGCTTTCACTGATACCAGACAAGACTCCAGGACCTGGGGAGGCACTTTGTGAGGATCAGGACTCATTCCAGCAGAAGCCAGCAGCAGGGTTTAGGCCGGTCTTGGCAGATTCAGTTGCAGCTGGTCAACTGGTCCATTAGGTAGTTGCAGGGAGGTCTCTAAAGCTTGTTGCGTCCTAGTAGCTCACACAGGAGGTCAGCCAACTGACCGTTGGAGTCACTCTGGGTACCCTGGGATAAAGGTAAGCATGTTCCTGCTTCAGACAGCTCAATAGTCCTTCAAGCAGGACAGTTGTCCTCTGGCAGCAGGTCAGTCACGATTCTGAATCTTCCACTAGGTTAAGAGTGTTCCGGAGAGTCTGAGGGTCCAACATTGCGACCTGGTGCCGATCTGGCTCCAAACTGTCTGGGGCGACAAAAGGCAGGGCAGGCCTGGTTTCAGGTAACTTTGTATGTGCTGTAGGTAAAGCCCTTTGAACTGTAAGTAAGGATGGGCCCAACTCCTCCCCAGACATCCTGTCGGGATGGCCCATTCTGTCCACACCTCAGCCCTCTTTGAGTCACAGTCTAGCAGGAATACACAAATCCCAACAACAACCATTCACAGTCATGTGACCCAGGAAACTGACTGAAAGGCATAATTGGTTGGGAAAAGAAAATGGCACCTTTCCAAAGTGAAACTTTCAGATTTGTAGCTTCAAATCTGACTTCACCAGTAAAGTGGATTTTCAATTGCAATTCATTTGAGTGAAAACAGAAAACTCTGCTCCTAATCTAAAGTTAAATGTGATAGAGTAATCCAGTGTTGGTAAATGAAAGAGATGGGCCAGTGAAAACTGCTGGTACATGTAAAACATAAGTTGAAAGAGCTGCATGGTGTTACATGGGGCCAGTTCGACTAGATGAGTGGAACAGAGATGTGTAGCATAAGTGTCTGGTAATCATCCTGATGCTGCAGTGATCTATACCAGTTAAAATACACTGTATTATTGAAATCTTTGACTGATCACACTAGGTGCACTATGGCCTGTTGAGAAGATAGCCCAGCCTATAAAGCAGACATATTCAGAGTATTGTGTCTTTATACACAGCAGTGGTGGCTCTAGAAATGCTGCAGGATGCTATACAGGGATCCCCTACTTTAATCAGTGAAACCAGTTCCAGCATGCTTGTTTCCAGTCCAGAAAGGATCTGGCCTGGAAGTTCGACTGGACTATTCCCATGGGGAGCAGGGTCAAGACTGATTTGTATATGGCTTGGTTCAAACTGGGGTGGCGTGGTGAGCAAAAAAACCAATAGGTTAAATGCAGATCTATGACTGGGGGTGAATATTTGATTTGTTCAGCATTCCGCCCTTCAATTGTTCTTTTTGGTTTTGGTGCGCTAATTGGGAAAGGTATGCCCAGACATGGGTCCTGTGCTTACTGTGCTCACTGTGCCACTGTGTTGCTATACATTCTGGACCGCCACATCACTCTTTAGTACAGTCCTGGACCTGTGAACATTACAGAGGAAGGACTAGCTTGTTTCCCCGAGAACTGCCCTGCTGCTTGGAAGCCTGCCTTGCCCCACAGAGAACTGCTCTGATGTTTGAGGCCTGCCTTTAATCAATCAATCAGGATTTATAAAGCATAGCTAAAAAACCAAAAGGGTATCCAGGCGCTTGCAGGTCCTGGAGGTCCATTCGAACAGCCCGGCCTTGAGGGCCCTTCGGGATTCGGAAAGTGAAGTGATGGTCCGGAGCTGCATGGGGAGACTGTTCCAGGTGTTTCCAGTTCTGCTTCCATAGATGCGGGGAATGTGGGCAAGTGATAGGGAGGCAGAGCATAACCTTCTTGGCAAATGGTTGAAGTTCAGGAGGTAGTTGATGTAGCCAGGTTCGTAGTTGTGAAGAGCCTTGTGTCCATGGGTTAGCAGCTAGAAATGATATCTCTTCTGTACGGGGAGCCAGTTGAGTTGCCTGAGTTGGGGTTTGATGTGGGTTCATTGGGGGAGGTCGAGCATGAGTCTGGCTGCGGCTGTATGGTTTGAAGTCTCTGTAGGAGGTGTGCGGCGATTCCTACATAGAGATCATTGCCATAGTCCAGTTGGCTGGTGATGAGGGCCTGTGTCATGGTGCATCTTGTGTGCAATTGTAGCCATTTAATGACTTACATATTGTATTGTATTGTAATTGCATTTATATAGCTCTTGCTACCCTGACGAGGTGTCATAGCGCTTTTTCGGCGAGTAGCACGCTATACCGGAACCCATAAAGGATTAGTGGTGAATAAGTATAGCGAAATATGAAAGTAATTTGAGTGGTGGAAATGTTAGTCTTTTATTTGGATTGAAAAGGATAGTGGAGGGATAAAAGAGGGAAGAATTTAGATATTTTTATAAGCTCATAGCAGTAGGAGGAGGCTTGGGATGAGTAAAAGGGAGGTGGAGGGGGAAGAGTCAGACAGAGGGGTTTAGAAAGGCTTGTTTGGGAGATCTGAATGGAAAAAGATGTGTGAGATGATGCAAGGAGGGGTAGGGTAGGGAAGAGTCTAGAAAGGACTATTTTGGGGATCATAGTAGTAGTATGGGGTTTGGGATGAATGAGGGTGTGGTGGTAGAGAATATATTGATAGCGGTATAGGATGAGAAATAGGTTAGTGCATTGGGAAGAGTAGTAGAATGAGATTTGAGATGAGTCAGAGAGTTGAGGAAGAGGATATATTGAGAGGGATATAGGGTGAAAAATAGGGTAGTGCATTGGATATGCTGAATTAGAAGAAAAGTAATAAATATATAGATAATTAAGTACATGGAAGGTATATATCTATATGCAGAAGGAAGGTAGCATATGTAGATTAAAGATGCATTTAATAAACTCTGGCTTTCAAGTGTTGTTGTACTTTAAATTAATTTTAATTTTTTTTAGTTTTTTTGCAATTCAATAGTAATACAATTGTAGATAAATAGTTATGATAAAAGATGTACTTATTTATGCAGTCACTTAGTTACATTATTCTATGTTTTTAACATGTATATATCAGTAATATGTACATTTGTTAAGCAAAACTAATGAATATCTATATTTTTTAAAAACATAATTATTATACACGTTTATACAAAGCAATACACATATATTGGTACATATCTATAGTGTAAATAAATGCTTATATACAGAGGGAAATGCTGTATATTTCGGTTTGTGTATGGTGGTTATGTGGCGAAGAGCCAATTCTTGAGTAGTTTTCTGAAGATAAAGTTGTTATCCATGGGTCTTATGTTGGGGGGTAAAGAGTTCCATAGTTTGGCTGATTGAACAGAGAAGGAAGTGCCACCAATGGTTTTATCTTGTACATTGGGATTTTGAGGTGAGGTGCCACTCTAGAGCGGAGGTTCCTTTCTTGATTGTGTTTGGTGATTTTGTTCCTGATGAAGAGCGGTCCACGTATCATGGGCAGAGTGAGGAAACAGGTGGAGGAGAAAATGTTGATCTGTGATTTCATGGTGAGCTTGTTGTCACTGATGATTCTGAATTTTCTGGCGTGGTTGGAGGGTGTGGGTGCGGGTCCTAGGTCTGATGTCCACCAGGAGTCAATCCATGGGTTGCTGTTGTTGCTGAAGATCAGTACTTCCGTCTTGTCTGTGTTCAGCTTCAGGCAGTTGCCCTGCACCCAGTCGGTGATGCTCGTCATGCATCTGTGGAAGTTGGTCCTGGTGGTGGAAGGGTCATCGGTGTGTGAGAGGATGAGTTGGGTGTCATCTGATTAAGGATATTATGTTGAGACCATGAGATCTGATGATCTTTGCTAGCGGGGTCATGTATGTGTTGAAGAGCATGGGGCTAATGAATGTGCCCTGGGGGTTACTGCAGGCGTTATCTTTGGGCTCAGAGGTGAAAGGTGGTAGCGGACACTCTGTGTTCTACTGGATTGGAAGGAGGTGAGCCATCTGAGCACATCCCCTTGGATGCTGATGTGTTGGACCTTGTTACCAGTGGACTGCCCCACTGCTTGAGGTCACCCTGATCTCTGATTAGGAATCCTAAACCTGCTCTCTTCATCCCTGGCTACCTGAGTAACTCCAAGGTTCAGTTGGCTGACCTCCTGTCTGAGCTACAGGGACCCAACAAGCACAAGAGGCCTCCCTGCAACTGCCAGCTGACCTGCTGCACTGGGCCTGAATGAGCCCTGCTGGCCTCTGCTAGAGTGGGTTCCTGATCCAGGTCCTGAACTTCAGCTGGTATCAGTTGAGCTCCTCCTGTAAAGAAAGGTGAAATTCTGAAGTTTTGGGCTCTTTACAACTGGACATGTTTGCACCAAGACTCTGCCACCCATGGCGACTACCAAAGTGAAGCTCCAGTGAATCTGACTCTTCAAGCTACAGCGACTGCCACCAACAAGCAACAATGCAAGACCTTCACTTCACTCTATAGCCACAATAGCCCACGGTGGCAACTAACGCTAAGCTCCAGCAATGACTGCCTTTGATGCCTAACTGGATCTTCGAGCTACAGTGACGACCGCAAGTGCCCCCTAGCCTGCTCTTTGCTCTAAAGCGATGACCATCCACAACACACTCCCTGGTCTTTGTAGTCTCCTCCACAGTGAATGGAACTCTTCACTCCAGACTTTGAGAGGATAACTTTTTCAGCGGGACTAACGTGATCCTTGTATACAGGCTGCACGAGAGGACAACTGACAACAGAGATGCTGCAGTGTATCTCCAGAAAACGGATCAAGCTTGCAGAGGTGAATTCCCCTAAATTCTCAAACTAAGCATTTAGCATGGAAAGAGCTTATTTGCTGTATATCATACTCTCTAAATGTGTTCTTTATATCAAGTAAAGATTCTTGTGTCTCTACAAAAGGAAAGCCCCAGAAGAGATTCTGAAGCACTCATTTAAATCAGAGGATAATCAATCCTGCAGCACTTTGCATGTAGCCTAAGCCCCTGCAAGATCCACAATTTTCCAATCCAAACTCAGCTTCATAATGTAACCTAGTGGAATGGCAAGGGATTGGTAATGTAACCAAAAACCTATTTGACAATCACCATTTGTACTGCATACAGCAACCAGAGCCGAATACCACAGGTGTACTTTTATCAGAGCCTTAAATTATTTGTTCTGATACTCCAGATCTGGCCATTAATGTATAAAAATAGGGAAAACCAACCATCTGCCAGCGCATAGGAGGCAGACAAAATAGGTTATTACAGAGATGTGTGCACTATTTATAAGTCAACACAAGGAGGGAAGTGTTAGTTAATGCTTTTGTAGGATACAGCCATGTGAACCTCTCTTCAGGATCAGGAAACCTTCAATTATGTATGAGTGTTGACAAGGAAGAAGGATGAGGTATTAATCCACAACTACCCCAACACAGTGGTCCTTTCTAGAACTTACAGTGGTGTTTTCCGAAAATATAAACCTGCCTTTATACATATTTGTCATAACTTCAAGGCATCTACTCGCTGCTTCAAAACCAGAATACTAACATCATGGGCTGCATTTAATAAGAAATAAAATAGCTTTTTATAAAGCAATCACAGACATTGTGATCTGCTGACCTCAGCAGGCCACCATCCCTCCGATGGCTGTGATTCTTAATGGGTCACAAACTGCGACCTACCTCATTCATATTCATTAGGTAGGTTGATTTGCGACCCATAAGGAATCCCTAAATGAATCTCACTGAGGTTCATACATTAGGAATGCCAATTTGGAGAGAATCGCAATTAGGAAATCAGTATTCCTAATGTTTGAACATGATTTGATTTGATTTGAACATTTGTAAAGCACTCGAATGACAGAGGGCATCTAGGAGCTAATGCCAGAGAGACCCAGCAAGGTTGCAGATGAGAGAGAAATATAATGGGAATTTTAGTTGGCGAAGAGCCAGGTTTTTAGCGCTTTTCTGAAGGATAATAGCGTTGGACTGTTCTTTATGTCAGCCGGAAGCGAGTTCCATGTTTTAACCGTCCCCAAGATAAAACTTCTTCCACCCCATTAAGCTTTCTTAACTCGGGTGCTCTGTAGACGTTTGCTGTGTGAATACCGACGTTTTTCTAGAGGGCACGTACCAAATCAGATGATTCTTCAAATATTGAGGACCGGCACCATGCAGTGCCTTAAATGTTAAGCATTGGGATTTAAATGTAATCCTTTTTCCAACTGAGAGACAGTGCAATGTTCTCAAACCATGGGAGACTTGCTGAGATCTAGGGATATCCAGCAGCAATTTGGCTGCCGCATTTTGGAGTCACTGTAACTTTTGTAAGTATTGTGTTTGGATACTCATGTAAAGAGTATTTCCATAATCCAGTCTGGACAGGGATAATGCTAGTACAAGTGTTTTTAGGGTGTCTGGAGGTATTTAAGGACACATTTTTCTGATTTTCTTTAAAATGAAAAAAATTGTAGCGGTAAGAGAACTGATCTGATTTTTAAAAGTCAGATTATCGTCAAAGATGATTTTTAAGTTTTTCACCTTCTTCAATGGGACTGAAAGGTCTCCCAGACTAGATGGCCACCATCTATGTGACGGAAAGGAGGTATCTGTACCCAGCAGGAGAACCTCCATTTTTCCGCCATTGAGTTTTACATGGTTGGAGCTCATCCACTGATTTACCTGGGTCATACAGCCATTAAATCGATCTGCAGTTTCTTCCATATTACTGGAGACTGACACTACTAGCTGAGTATCATCGGCATAAGAGATGACTGAGAAGCGGAACTCCATAATAATTTTAGCCGGAGGGGTTACATAGAGATTGAACAGTGTAGAGTTTAAAGACAAGCCCTGTGGTACCCCACATGGAAGTCTGAATTGCTCAGATGAGAAAGCTCCCGTCTCTACTGATTTAAACCTATTAAATAGAAATGATTTAACCAGTTTAAGGGCAGTGCCTCTTACCCCTAGCTCTGATAACCTGTTGGCCAGTATTTCATGATTCACTGTGTCGAAGGTCGCCAATAGATCCAACAGCATCTGGGCGGCCTTACCTCCAGCGTCCAAAATTGATCTTAACTCTTCTGCAGCCAGGACCAAGGCCGTCTCGGTGCTATGCCCCTCCCGAAATCCATATTGAGACGGATCTAAAAGTTCCTTGGAAAAGATGAACGACGGAGTTGTATATTGAACACTTTTTCTAACACCTGTGCTGGGAAGGGTAGTCTAGAGATTAGTCTATAACTACTGGGATCAGCTGGACCTAAATTGGGTTTTTTCAAAAGTGGGAGAATCGAGGCTATTTCCCAAACATGAGGGAAAATACCTGAGCTGATGATCTCTTTGAATACAGCCCCCAGTTGTTCACTGATAATTTCAGAGGCAAGGTGCAGTATTTTTCGGGGGCAAGGATCAGATGGAGCCTCAGATTTGGATATCCTTACCATCTGAGTAATCTGTTCTACAATGGGTGGGAAAAAGGAAACAAACAAATTAAATGGGGAAGGTGTTGTGACTACTGGATGATTTCCATTTGCAGTTAAGTCACTGTCCCTAAAGGACGTATACACTGCCTCCACTTTGTCCTTGAAAAACTGTGCTAGGGAGTTACAGGATTCGACACTGCTATCAATGCTAGGGGGCTCTGGTAGTTTGGCTAGGCTTTTTACTGTCATGAAAAGCTCTTTGCTAGAATTCTTCGCCTGCAGAATTCTTGCCGAGAAATACTTGCTTTACTCTTCCATTATTAAGTTCTTATAGTCAGAAAGTGATTGTGCATATTTTGTTTTTTCTGATGAATTATAATTTGCTCTACACTGCCTCTCCTTCCTTCTGCAGATTTGTTTCTGAGCTCTCAATTTATCGGTGAACCAAGGTTCTGAGGGATTTTTCTGCTTAGTGGAAAAAGTCTTTTCAGGAGCTAGGGGACCATCCGCAACTTTAATCCAGGAAGAAAACCTATAAGCTGCAGTGTTTGCATCAGTGATCAGGTTGGGCTTTGAACTGGTTAAGGAAAATTGTAGTGCAAGGGGGTCAATGTTCCTCCAGTCACAACTTTTAGTTACTGTGCGGGGGTTATGATGTCTCAGGGAGTACCGGGAAGTACTCACTGTGAACGTTATTGCTTAATGGTCTGACCAGAGAATAGGCAGCACTTCTGAGACCTTCATAGATGTATTTGATGTAATTTTTATCAACTGTAGGTTGCACCACCCAATCCAAATATCCAAGGGAAAAAAAAATAATTTTTAAAAGTCCATCCAATGATAGAAGTGTTCAGTTTACTTTATTCTTCTTTTGAAACAAAGCACCAAACATCCTTTCTTTATTCTTCTTTTTATTTGAAACAAAGCACCAAGCAGCCAACGCGTTTCGTTCTTTTGGAAAGAACTTCGTCAGGGCGATTGAACTGTTTTCATTTCTTTATGTAAGTAAAGGGAATCGTCAGGCTAGCTCAACTAAGAACTCCACACACGACGTCACCTTTCATTTTCCCGAACATAAATTGAATATAATGGCTGTTGTGCCAAAACCACAGCGTCTCGAGCAACAGGATATGTCGAATCTACACATATCCTGTTGCTCGAGACGCTGTGGTTTTGGCACAACAGCCATTATATTCAATTTATGTTCGGGAAAATGAAAGGTGACGTCGTGTGTGGAGTTCTTAGTTGAGCTAGCCTGACGATTCCCTTTACTTACATAAAGAAATGAAAACAGTTCAATCGCCTGACGAAGTTCTTTTCCAAAAGAACAAAACGCGTTGGCTGCTTGGTGCTTTGTTTCAAATAAAAAGAAGAATAAAGAAAGGATGTTTGGTGCTTTGTTTCAAAAGAAGAATAAAGTAAACTGAACACTTCTATCATTGGATGGACTTTTAAAATTATTATTTTTCCCTTGGATATTTGGATTGGGTGGTGCAACCTACAGTTGATAAAAATTGATGTTGGTCGTTTTGATCGCTCCTTGGAAACGGCAGGGGCAGTGGGGTTGCACACGGTGTGAGCATAAGGCTCAAATGTTAGGTTAAATATAGGGGTTCTTTAAAAATAAGGTTTATTGTTCCTTATATTGAGGGAGGTGCGTGACACTCTATAGTGTTTGGTTGGTTTTGCTGTTTCCATTTTTGTTTATGTATTTGATGTAAATATACCATCCAAGGTATGTCTTGCAGCGTGGGTAGAATGCTTGACTATCTGTCTCAAGGCAAAACTGGCCATAGTATCAACTAACGAGGCTGTGTCACGGTCTTCCAGTATTTCCAAATGATAATTGAAATCCCTCAGCACTGAGAAATCAGCTGCGTCGATACTGGATTCAATAAAAGGACTAATGGAATTCACAAACGTATTTCTTGGGCCTGGGGGCCTATATAGCAAAAGGCCTTTAAAAGTATATTTTTTGCTTAATGTGATCCGGAATGATAGAACTTCACAGTCAGGTCTACTTCAAGCTACGAAACCAGAAACAGACAGGTTGTCTCTCTGAAGATGATTGCTAGACCCCCACAGCACTTATCTGCTCAATCAGCTCTGAGAATTGAATAACCTCCTGGTATAGCTAGGACCAAATCTGGATCGGACATTTCGTCCGCCCATGATTCGGTGACAAATACCATGTCAAGCTTATATGTACTCACCATCTCTGCGAATTCTAATTTGTTTTTTATTAGGGACCATGCGTTGATGAGCATACCATGGAAGACCTTAATTGCTCCTAGTTGTGAATGCCTATGCGGGTTTACAGAGGAGCTAGCTCTAATCTTAGCAAAGCTCAAGTGCAAATTGCAATAGTCACATTGCTTAGGCTCACTCTGTAGGTCTAAAAGGGAACAGTTGGGATTTTTGTCTACAGTATTTAAGGTCAGTAATTCTTCCCTGGAATATTTAACAGTGGACCCACCTCCTGAAATGAAATGGACAGGGATTGTGGGGCTGGGCACGGTCCAGGTGTGGACGGGCTTGCCTTTGGCATGCCTTCAGCGCGCCAGCGGCCCGCCCACTGAGCGAGTCCACTCAGGCATCCGAATAATTAGACGGTTGCGGCGGGAGACTAGACCGCACACCACCCGGAAATGCCTCCGCGACCAGGAAGTGGCCTAACAGAGTGTTTCCGGTCTCTAACACCTTCCGCACAAACGACACACTAGCCGCGACGAAACAGGGCTGAGACCTCAATGATATTAGAAGTAAGTTCAAGCCGTTCTGTTAGTGCAATTGAAGTTTGAAAGTGCAACTTAATCCATTATTAAAAATCAGGGTCTAAAAATTTGTCTTAAAAGAACTGTAGCAGCGTTAAAAGAAATAAGCTACTCTAATGAAAAAAGAACAGAGCAGTTGCGGCAACCTTACCGCTGGTCGCTGCGAGTTCGCTCAGGCATTCGAATAAGTAGGCGGTTGTGGTGGGAGACTAGACCGCACACCACCCGGAAATGCCTCCGCGAGCCGGAAGTGGCCTAATAGAGTGTATCCGGTCTCTAACCCCCTCCGCACAAACAGCACACTAGCTGCGACGGAACAGGGCTGAGACCTCAATAATATTAGAAGTAAGTTCAAGCCATTCAAGCAGTTCTGTTAGTGCAATTGAAGTTTGAAAGTACAGATTAATCCATCATTAAAAATTAGGGTCTAAAAATTCCTGTTAAAAGAACTGTAGCAGCGTTAAAAGAAATAAGCTACTCTAATGAAAAAAGAATAGAGTAGCCGCCGAACCTTACATCTGGCCCATCGTTCTATAGTTTTGTAATTTATGACCTCAAAAGCTTGTCCTAATATGAGTGCAGGTTACCTCAGAAGTAAGTACCTAAAAAGCTCTTGGCTTAGCTTCATTCCCTAAATGGAATGGAACTAAGAGTCAGATGCACAAAGATAAAGGTTGCAAAAAGTGATCGCAATTTGCAGCTAGCCTTTTTGTGACCAGTGTGTAATTTTGCAAACCAACCTATGTACTAATGGGTCAATTTGTAAAATTCAGAATCAGAGTGGGTTGCAATTTGACTTACCTAATTCTTTTTAGGTAGGTTTAAAATTGTGACTCACTCAGATTAGTTACAATCACAGGGATGGCTGCATACAAGGGTCACAATACCGACATGCCTGTGATTGCTTTTAAGAAAAAGAAAACGTATTTTTGCTGGGTTTGGTGACTTATTGGACTAATGCATCCCCTGTAGGTGCCTGTGTTCAACTTCATGGTCACAGGTTCAAATCTTGGTGGGTCCACTCTGGCTTTCATCCTTAAGAGGTCGATAAAATGAGTACCCTTGAGTTGGGTAACAATAAAACATCTGTTATTCAGTGCAAAGATACCCTTAGGTGAACTTGCGCTTTACAAATACGTTCTGTTCTGTTTTTAAAGTAGCCCGATTTCCTTAAAGATACGTTTTATTTTTTTAAAGTTTTAGTGAGAGTTGTCAGTGGTCCCATGGGCCAATGCCTATTCCTCCTGAAACTATTACCCAATGAACAAAGAGAAAGGTGTCCGAAGGCGACTGCTTCTCTTTCCTGAATAAGTTTCCATCCCAACTTGGAAGTCTGTAACTGTTTAATGATTTGTAACCTGAATTCCAGCCACAAATCATCAACACCAGTCACACGACCCTTCATACTGAATTTGTATACCCATACAAACCAACTGTATGAGTAGGCTAAAATGTAACAAAACCTTACAATGGGTTTTGTGCATCACCACAAACTTTGTTGCAGACCCAAACTTCGAATCAGAGTGTTTGCAACTGCGAGAAAAGTTTGTACATCCGGCCCTAGAAGCTTTATCTCATGATACTTAAAGTAGTTCTGTGGGGTTTGAAAAAGTGTAATTAGAATCATAGGTAGCATTTGATAGATTGCATCTTTGTAATTAAACCCAGGTGATTACACACAGCCCAGAGAGGTACAGAGGAGCGAACCCTGCTTCACTTGGAGACTTATAAAAGGCTGATGAATTTAGAACTCTCGTCCTTTCTTCCCTCTCTGTTGCCGGCATCACATTCAGATCTCATGGTCGTTCAGATTCAAAAGCCTATCAACACCTCTTTATCGTGTATGAAAAGTTCATGTTTTTGGAGGTATACATTGTTTGTTCTTCTTTAGAATGAATGAACGGACTCTTCCCACTGTACCCCAAAGTAAGTTAACTTTTCCCTTTTTTAGCCAAGTACTCGGGAGGAATCTGAGCGCATACAAGTGCGGTTCGAAATCGGTAAATTCCTGAAAATTCAGTTTTTGCCACTGCATGAGATTGAAGTCTGATGTCCAGTGATCCACAAGGGGCCTTCACTGGAGCTGTTTATCAACAGGAACTCACCCAGATGTTTCATCGAGGGACCTGTGCCTGCTGTTGATTTTTGTGATTTGACGACTACTGTAAGTAAAACACTCGGTGTAACCGTGAATGGGTGGAAATGCTGGGCTATCACTGGAAAACTGTGCCCACATTCATGCTCCCTTATGATGAGTCACATTACTGAATACAAAGCTGCCATTTACTAAAAGTAGCTTTTCAAAAATAATTTCTTTACTATTACAGCACAGAAAATATGTTCAACCATATTAATGGACAGCAAGAAAACCCATATGAATATGAGTACATTCAGGGGTTAATTTACTAACATTTTGCACTGGGTTAGCATCAAGAAAGTGACACTACCAGCCCAAATTTTTTTTTCCTAATTTACTGTCCTGTGCAAAATGTGTTTTGTGCTGATAGGTACCCTGGTAGTAACGCAAAGCAGCTGCTTTGCGTTTCTTAGCACTATGGGGGCATTATATGGGTGGTACATGGGTGTTCCCATGCCTTTTGACGCAAAACCCTGGGGCTAATTTACAAGCCCTTGCGCGGCCTGGACGACACTTTTTCCCATATTAAAAGTGACGCACCGGAGGAAAAAGGGGCTTGTTAATAAGCCCCCCTATCTACAAACAATAGTAGACAGGGTTAAGCGCCAGAAGTTACTGACTTTTAAAAGGAGGTTTTAAGAGGAGAAATATTTTTATTTCTTCTTTCTTTTCTGACTTTGCATCCATGCTGCGCTGTGCAGCACACATAAAACTAGGAAAAGTTTTAAAGTATGTCTACGTAGAGTGTTTTGTACCGAAGGATACCCATCCATCACAAAACATATGATAGACTCAGGCATGCACCGTAGCACTAGGGCGCTAATGTGTGTGCCTGCCTCACAGCAGCTGATATCAGTGCTGGTGCTATATAGAAGAGAGGAGAGAGCCAAATTTTTGTAGAAACCTAAACACGTTGGGAGAAAACTGGTGTGTTAATATTATTTCTTTTTTTTGATTTTTCAAAAACAAACTTGTGCTTTGGTAGTTTGCCAGGCAGCTGTCACGTTTGACAGAACTGTCCGTTAAACTTTTACTACATTGACAGGAACTGACATAAGAGCTATTCCTGCCAATGTAAAGAGATCTTCACTGGGCTGGCAAACATCTCTAAATTTGGTGGGTGGATTAATGGCAGTAAAGTCCTCTGCCACTCTGTCTGCCTTTAATCCGTCTGCTATATCCTAAATCAGACCCTTTCTCTAAAGGGGACTAGTGGGCGAAAAACAATATTTTGGAATGCTGCCCCTAGAAATTGCCATTGATTAGACCATTTGCAAGTATTCGTCTTATCAACTATTGGGTACTGGATGGCCAGACATGTGTGATTGGCAGGGATTTTCAAGCCAAATATTGCGGATGTTTGTGAATTGTAAAAAGCAGTAAATATGCATCCATTCACTTCTATGGGTGCAGATTTGCTGCTTTTTCGTAACCCGTTCCGTGCGCGCGTCGGCCAACCGCCGTCGCGAGCACTACCTCGCTAGTGCTGCGCACGTCCGTTGGCCGACGCGGCCCCGCTCACTCAATAGAACTTGAGGCACGGTTAAGGAGTTAAACTGGTCACTAAGGGGCATATTTACAAAGAAGTTGTGCATTGCAGCACAGTAAGGTTGCATGACTTTTAAATACCAAAAATGAGTCTGTGTAGCGCTGCATTTAAAAACTGTTTCAACCCGAATACCGACTCTGGGCCCCAGTACCTAAATACCAAGCCAAGATTGAATTTCTTGGAAGGTGTAACACCCCAAACCCCTCAACTGAAGCTATACCGCAGAGAACTCAATCTCAAATGTATAGTGTATGGGCCTTGAGTGCAGAATTACTGGAGACGGAGTTGAAGGGGACAAGATTCACTTGTTCTAATAGACATGTTCTGTGGTAGCATGAAGGACATCCTTTGTGGGTGGACTTTCTGCATTAAATTATTTAGCCAATTGTGAACAAAACTTTGGCTCACAATTATGAATCTTTTACTCTGGATGCCGGAACATCCAATATTTTCCTGCCTCCGGTTTTGGGCTGAATTTTCCAAACCTAAACCCTCTTCCTATAACTATTCAGCTTCATCATGTCCCCTATTTCTATCTCCACCATTCTAACCTCCACTGCGCCTTACTGTGGAGAATATTTGTATGCCACACCTGTGTATGAGCCTAATTCACAAATGTAAACTTACACTTTTGTGAAGGTCTATGATTTTTGCCATCCACAAATCAATTCTATTAGTAGTATCTTTTTCACTGCGGAGTCTCCACACATACAAAGATAGGCAGTCATAAAGATACTACTCGTAAAATTGCTTTGTGAATGCAAAAATCGTAAACTTACACAAAAGTGTAGGGTTACCGTTGTGAATCAGGCCGTAATATTTTTTAAGTTATGTTGCATGCAAGGTTTTGTGCATTTTATGTAATCTAGCTGTTAACATGTAATTAATGTGCTCCTACGTGCCCACATATTAACAGTGAGATCTGACATTATGAGATAGATTTACTAATATTTTATGCAACCCAGTGCAGCTACCAAAGGTGCTGCATTCTGTGAAATGGAGAGACTAATCTAATCTAATAAAACATAGCGCTGTTCTCTCTCCCCCGTCACAGCGAAAAAGAGGTTTTATTTTCTTGGCATAAAGCCCTGTGTAACATTTTTAGTAGATAGGGCATCGAAAACCATGGATGGTGCATGAAAATGCCCATGTATGTCCCCTTGATGCAAAGCAGCAGTAGCCCTACATTATGTTACTTTCGGGATACTTTCCCACTCAAATGAAGTTTTGAGCTGCAAATTAAAGCCCTATGAACAGTTTGCCCTAGTTTGAATCATATTGTAACACAAATCCACTGGAAATTGTTATTAAATTCTCCCTTGTGACTTACAGAGAATATTTCACCAGTTTTCGTACATGCTTTTTGCAAAGTATACACAGATTACGACTGTATTCCGCAGTCCCATAGATCTTCAATATTGATCCCAAGGGATGGGCTATGGCAGATTTCTATATGTGACAAATGTACACAGAACGGCCCTGATTCACAAACAAAAAAGTAATTGTACATTACGGCATGGGTGCACATTTTCTCAGTTTAGGAATTCACAATTATTTTTCAAGTTAGGCTTGTAAAATATTTGTGAATTGCATTTTTTCGTGGGAAAATATATAAACGTATATTTTCACATACAAAATTCTCCACACAAGTTTAAATGCACTTGCTGACATTTTAACCTGCACTCAAAGAGGCATTGCACATTATGAACTGTTGGCTCTGATGGATCCAAGGCCACCACTTCCTGCTAGGGAATTGTAGTCCAGTTTGTGAGGGGGGATGGTCTGATTTTAAGAAACTATGGGGCATATTCTCAAGGACTTATCACCGATTTATTGGCACATTAGCGCCTCAAAAGTGGCGATAGACTTATCGTCCTATTCACAAGCTGGTGCAAACTGCCCATATCGCCAGTTTACCAGCGATAGCTGCCGCAAAAAACATCACCACGGATGAGAGAGACAACTAACGCTAGTGATATGCAGAGTAGGCGTTCCCGTGCAAAAACTCACGAAAACTCCACTTCGCGAGATTCACAACGACCAGCCAGATCTGCGATGCGATCCAAAAACAGGCGATAAGGCGCGTTAGCAGCAGGGATTTAACACCTGCCTTCTACTGGTGTTAAGTAGGACGACAAACAGCAGTATAAAAGGGAGCCCAGCCCAGAGCCACATCTGAAGACCAACAGATGCCATGGAGCTACTGATCATGCAGCTCGGAGACCCAAGAGGCCCACAACACCCACCACCACCCCCTCAGTACCCCCACCCCCCCCAGGACCACCACCCCCCCCGGACTACCACCGAGGCAGCGCAGAATGAGACAGCGGTCCTTCCGAAAACGCACCAGCCTCGGAGATTTAACGCCAGAGGAAGTCATTGCCCACTAGAGGCTCAAAAGGACGACCATCCTCCGCATCCTGACCCACATTGCCCACAGGTTGACTGTACCAACACAGCGGAGAACCAACATCCCTCCGCAGACAAAGCTGCTGGCTGTGCTGCACCTGTTGGCCTCTGGTACCTTCCAACCAACTACTGCCAGAGTCGGAGGAGTCTCACAGCCAGCCCTATCAAAGTTCCTCACACCTGTCTTGGATGCCATCATCAGCTTGGTACCCCAGTACCTTCACTTCCCCCACACTGCGCAAAAACAGCTGGAGACCAAGCAAGGCTTCTACGCCATAGCTGGCTTCCCGCACGTGTTGGGGGCAATTGACTGCACACATGTCCTACTTGTGCCCCCCTGCCGACACTGCACACAATTACCGCAACAGGAAGCACACGCATTCCATCAATGTGCAGGCAATAGTGGACCACCGGGGACTCTTCACCAACGTCGTCGCCAAATACCCAGGCAGTGTGCATGATTCCTACATCTTCCGACAGTCCATCATCAACCAGCGCTTCCAGGATGGCACCTATGGAAATGCACTGCTCGTTGGTAAGTACCAACGGAACACACCACACACCTCAACTCCACAATCATGCAACTCGCAACTATGGGAATGCACACGTTACAACATCACATACGACATGCCAAAAAACATGCCCACCTACCAGACAAAACAACACATGGAACTGTGGTAACAGGGGCCAGACATGTAGACAAGCCATCCACGTCATGGCGCCTCTGCCACACAATAGCAGGATGTGGTGAGAGGCGGGAACCAAGTATGTGAGAGGGAGGCAAGTGACCCATGAATCAGAATGTACACAATGCCAAGTGTGGCGGGGATGTGCTGGACAGACTCAAGTATGCAGAGCACAGACATGTCCATGTGGACATATACTGCTGGTGTATGTAGTGTTGTAGACAGTGTGCGCTACCATGTTACCTCAGGCAGTGGGGTAGACCCTGGACATGTAGCCATGTCGTCCCCCCCTGTAAGCGTAAGCGGAGTGGGCTGGGCCAGCGTAGGAGTGGGAATCAATAGCCGGGGATCAGGGCGTGGTTCACTTCCGGGATGGCCACCAAGGCAACTACTGCGTGTGTCTCTGTTCCCGCCAAATCCTGACCATAGGCCTACACACACGTGGCCGACCACCTTCAACGGCTAATATCACAGTGTCGTTGTCAGGCTTGTAGACATGCGCAGACAGTCATGACAATGGTGTGTCCTAGGAGTGTAGGTGTTGCAACTGTGCAGCGCACACAAGTAAATAGGCTCAGGGGGAGTGAGGAGCAGCTGTGAGGCAACGTACTACACATGGATGCCGCTCATTTGCCACATTCAAGACATATCAGACATGTATCCCAAAGTCCCACACATCACACACCAATATACAAATAAGCCTGCCAACACAGAATGCCGAACCACCGATTGACACATCTCTCTCCCCTGTCACAGGTGATCAAGGATATGCACTCTGCCCGTGGATGATGACACCCCTCCGAGCCCCTAACACCCAGGCCCTTCCGAGCCCTGAACACCCAGGCCCAGAGGCAGTACAATGCGGCCCACATACGCACCAGGGGCATTGTGGAGCGCTCATTTGGCGTGTTGAAGTCACGTTTCAGGTGCCTTGACATCACAGGTGGAAGACTCCTGTACAGCCCGCAAATAGTGTGCAAGATTATTATTGCATGTTGTGTGTTGCACAACATATGTGTATGCACCAATGCCCCATGGATCCAAGTGCCAGATGCACCGGACGATGATGATGAAGATGAGGCAGGTGGACCACACCCCAGTGCAGCAGCAGCTGGAATAGCCCGAAGGGACACTATCATTCACAATTTCTTCACATAGGCACGTCACATGGGGACTGTCCTTTGCAGTCATAGGACAGGTCACAGTGACCACAGGCACAGCATGTGCAAATAAATTCATTCCTAGACACATTCCCTGTGCTCGGACAAGTGTATGTGCAACATTTAGTGCTGACAATTTCACCAATGGCAATTGGATGGTGGGGGTGTCACCTCCGTTATCAGGATCCTGTTTTCCTGCGGACTGAACCACGTCTTCCTCTTCTTCTTCTCCTTGCCCTTCCCTGGCCCCGAGGACCCAGGCTGGTCCTTCATGGGGCTTGTGGAGTTCGGGTTGTCCTCTGTACTTGCTCCAGCTCCCTCCATTGTGCTTCGCAGTTGTTATGTCTTTTTTATTTCTTTCTGGGTTTTTTGCTGCTCTTATGGTGATTTTACCCGCCTGACGTGGGAATTGCAAGCCTGATGATGATTGTCGACGATTTTTCTATCGCGGTTGGGCATATCGCGAATTTTTTCACGTTGGGGTTGAGATTTTTATCGCCGTCCCAGTAGTGTTATCGCGGACATTTGCCACGTTATCCGGGTACTACACATGTTACCGCCGTGTTGTGAATGCCACGTTAACACTGGGTTATTTTCCCGCGCTAGATGGCGATATGATGACTTGCGTTAACCTATTTTGGCGATGATTATCGCATGTTCTTGAGAATATCCCCCTATAAGCCTCCCCTAAGCTATACATTGTTAGGGGGTGGAGCTACACACTTATCATATGTTCTGTCTCAGTCCTTCTGAGTACATTTTGAAAAATGCAATTGAAGGTTGCTCTTACCCCTCTGATTTTTGTGTGGTCACTTGAGCTTTGAAGCAGAGCCAGTCCTGTGTCACCCTTGATAGCAGTTTTCTTTTGTTTGAACACTTCAGAAAAACAGAGAATATGTTAGGGGATGCCTGACCTTCTGATTTTTGCATCCCCTTCATTATATTCAGTATTGTGTGGTTCACCATTTAAAAGTTGAACTTTCGTAAGACCTCTGGATATGTAGATCCACTTGTAAATAGTCAATTTGAGATACAAACTGAAATACTCATTTCGTTAGCACCCTTGCCTATTATTATATATCAACTCTTGGATTTCTGTTTCTAGCCCCTCTTTGTTTTAAGATAACATTCTTGAGAAATATATCTGTGATTTGAATTTTAATTGCATCCTTTTTTCATTGTGATATTTGCTTATGTTTTCATGTTGCATGCAGTGTTGTTTGACCTGTCTGCCTTAGGGTGGTATTGTGGTGCATAGTTGCAGTTTTGTAGTGAAGTTTTTTTTTTGTGAAAATAAACTACAAAACTGAAACTATGCACCCAATACCACCAACATCATTATGCATGGGCGGCATTAAGGATGGTTTTTACAGAATAGAAAACTTGTTTCCCAGTCAAGGCAAGAGCGGCAAATACCCTGGCATTCTCATCCGGGATGGGAGAGACACCTCACGTAGGACGAATTGCTGGATGATCCGCTCCATACTAAGTAAGTGGGCACCTAAACAGGGGGCAATGTTATGGGTTTAACTATATGAAGCAGACGTAAGCTGCACTGTGTTTACTTCTAGTTTGTTAATGCCTCTTAGGCCACACAAGTAGCAGCAAATATCAAGAAGCAAAAAACAGTAGCTTACACCTAAACCACTTGGACGTAATATCAATGGTCAGATAAGTGTGGAATTGTATGTCAAGGAGTTTGCGAACAGCGCAAACTTTACAAATTATTGCCTTGTTTGCATTGCATTTCCCTGCCTGCTGCTTGTCACGTGGCTGTGAATAGCCACTATTCAAAATGCAGGAGTCCAAATAGACACGTGTCTAATGCACTTTCTACTTTAAACCTGCATATGTCTAACGGTGGCCGGCGTGGGCAAACTCCACCATGCGGCGGAATCAGAGTTTTTCGCCAAACTCCGCACTCCCAGATGAGCACGGAGTTGGCAAACTACCTAAAAGGAGAAAATGAAGTTCATGAAAGCATTGCTTGATTTAATAAACTATTTTCTATTTTCTGCTCATTGATTCTTATGGTGTGTAATTGAACACAAATGTGATACATTTTCTGAACTCTTTAAAAATTCTAAATCGAAGTGTACTACTTAGAACTGTATTCGTAAAAATACGTAAAAATAGTTGTTTTTATTTACAAATTGGTCTCAGATTTATTCTTGAGCACATGTGTGTGACAACAAATGCTTAGCACTACCCTCTGATAAGGCTGACTGCTCACTCACACTAAACTACAAACAAAGAGCATTAGAATTATCTACTTTTACATCTGCATTCCTACTGGGGAATCACTGGATTCCTTGCACTGTCTACTTCATTTTAGTGCACTCTATAGAGAGCCAGCTTCCTACATAGTGAGTGGTTGTGTGAGTGGCTGTATATGTCTGTGAGTGGGTATGTGAGCAGTTTTGTAGGTATGTGAGTTGCTATATGGGTCCGTGAGTGGCTGTGTGAGTGACTGTATGGGTGAGTGAGTGTATCAGTAGTTTTATGGGTCTGTGAATAGGTATGTGAGTGGTTGTGTGGGTATGTGACTGGGTGTATTGAGGTGTGAGTGGGTGTGTGAGTGGTTCTGAGGATGATATCATCAGTGATGTTATCAGTAATGCCATTGGAGATGGCATTAAAGATGTCAGCAGTGATTTCTCTCACCATGTCATGAGTAATATAATATGAGAGGTCATAAGCAGTGCATTGCTGGGGCATAAATTATAGTTAGCTCAGGTAACTATAATTGCTGCATTTATATGGCTTGAAAACTGAAATCTGAGCCTAATTATAACATGCCTGTAATCTCTGTTTTTCCAGTGAATTTTTAAGGTTTTTTAAATTCTATTTCCCAGCTATAATGTCACTGTAACCTTTGTTTTATTCAGTGAATTTCTACGTTTAAAAAGATTCTATTTCCTAACTACATCGTCCCTGTAACCTTTGGTTTTTACAGTGAATTTCAATTTTCTAACTGTAACCTGTTTGTGAGTGGCTGTATAGGTAGGTGAGTTGATGTGTGAGTGACTGTATTGGTGTGCACATGGCTGTGTAAGTGGGTGTAGGAGTACCTGTGTGGATCTGTGAGTGGGTGGGTGAGTGGGTCTGTGAGTGGGTGTGTGGAGTCTGAGTGGGTTTGTGAGTGGGTGCATGAGTGTCTTCAAGGTTCTCTGAGTTGGAGCCTGAGTCTCTGACTCAGTCTGTGAGTGGGTGCATTAGTGTCTTTGAAGGTCTGTGAGAGATTGGATGAGTCTCTGAGTGGGTGAGTGGGTACATGAGTGTCTAAGTGGGTCTCTGAGTGGTTGTGTGAGTTTCTAAGTGGATCTGTGAATGGGAACTTGAGTGTCGGTGTGGGTCTGTGAGTGGGTGGATGAGTGAATGGGTATGTGAGAGTGTGTAAGAGTCTCTAAATAGGTGTATGAGTGGGTGCATGAGTGTCTGAGGGATCCATGAATGGGTGCGAGTGTCAGAGTGAGTCTGTGAGTGGGTGCATGAATGTGTGAGTGGGTATGTGAGTGAGTGGGTTTATGAGTCTCTGAGTGGATCGGTGAGTGTGTTATGAGTATCTCAGTAGGTCTGTGAGTGGGTGAATGGGTGCTTGAATGGATCTGTGAGTGGGTGCATGAGCGTCTGAGTGTGTCTGTCAGTGGGTGCAAGAGTCTGTGAGTGGGTTCATGAGAGTGGGTCCGTGAGTGGGGGTGTGAGTGTATCAGTGGGTCTGTCAGTGGGTGCATGGTAAACAAATAGGGGGGCCACAGGAGCAGGTCCTCATGCCAGCTTCCCTTGTGACAGTTCTCCCATCCAGCTTGCCTGCAGTCCGCTATACTCTGCTGCCTTTGGTTTTGTGCCTCATCCGCTCATTTTCTGTTCATTTTTCTGCCTCTTCTCTCCTTGCTCCTGCCCTCTATTTTGCCTCTTTCTTCTAGTTTTGCCTGTTATTTTGCCTCTTTCCGGTCGCTCCTCACCTCAATTCTGCCTCTTGCTGCTCATTTCTGATCTCTCTTTCGCCTCTTGCTGCTCATTTCTGACCTCTATTTTGCCTCTTTCTGTTTGTTTCTGAACTCTATTTTGCCTCTTTCTGCTCATTCTACCTGTTATTTTGCCTCTTTCTGCTCTCTCCTGACCTTTATTTTGCATCTTTCTACTCATTTCTGACCTTTATCCTGCCTCCTGCTGCTGGTTGCTGACCTCTGTTTTCCCTCTTTCTGCTATTTCTGACCTCTATTCTGCCTCTTTCTGCTCCCTTCCGATCTTTATTCTGCCTCTTTCTGCTAATTTCTGACCTTTATTTTGCCTTTTTCTGCTTGTTTCAGACCTCTATTCTGCCTCTTGCTGCTTCTTTCTGACTTTTATTGTGCTTCTTTCTGCTCCCTTCTGACCTTTATTCTGACTCGTTTCTCACCTTTATTTTGCCTGTTTTTGATTGCTGCTGACATTTATTCTGCCTCTTTCTGAACTTTATTCTGCCTCTTTCTGCTTGTTTCTCACCTTTATCTTGCCTCTTTCTGATTGTTACTGACCTTTATTTCTGCCCCTATCTGCTCCTTTCTCACCCTTATCTTGCCTCTTTCCGCTCGTTGCTGACATCTATTCTGCCTCTTGCTGCTCATTTGTCACCATTATTCTGCCTCTTTCCGCTCTTTTCTGACCTTTATTCTGCCTTTTGCTGCTCGTTCTCACCTTTATTTTTCCTCTTTCTGCTTGTTTCTGACCTCCATTCTGCCTCTCACCCATATATTGCCTCTTTTTGCTTGTTTCTCACCTTTATGCTGCCTTTTTCAGCTCTTTTCTCACCTTTATCTTGCTTCTTTCTGCTTGTTTCCACCTCTTTCTGCCTGTTTCTCACCTTTATCTTGCCTCTTTATGTTTGTTGCTGACCTTTATTCTGCTTCTTACTGCTCATCTCTCACCTTTATATGCCTCTTTTTGTTCATTTCTCACTTTTATTCTGCCTCTTTCTGATCATTGCTGACCTTTATTCTGCCTCTTTCTTTCTGTTTCTGTTTTATCATGCCTCTCGTTTCTGACCTCAATTCTGCCTCTTTCTTCTCTTTGCTGTCCATTGCCCCTGGACCGCAGGAGAAGCTTCCACCCCGTGGTCTCAGCCAGCACCCTGCCTCCTGCGGGAGCCGGCATTGCTCTCTTGCACTATGGGAGCTGCTGCAAATGCAGCTCCCTGCATGCAAAAGCAATAGTTTCATCCCTTTCCCTGCCCATATGTCTGTTGGCTGGGAAAGAGATGAAACCTCTGCTTCTAGCGGGCGGGAGCACTTTAACAGCTCCCACCCACTGGAAACAGAGTGTTTGCTTTTGCTAGGTTGGAGATGTCAAAGCTCCTGCTTAAGCAAAAGCAAACAGCTATGTCCTGGGGGTGGGCAGCCCGGACATAGCTTGAGCTGGCCCTGGTGGGTGTCGGTCCCAGGGTTATTATTGGCTCCAGGATTAATAAATCCAGTATTTGTACAACTCACCCCTAAGGGTCTCAAGGCGCTGGGGGCCATCAGGGAGATTAAGTGAGCTGTTGCCCAGAGTCACATGTTACTGAGCTGAGCTGTCACTGGGGATGGTGCCATGAGCCCTGCGCTCTGGAGTCAGCCACACGGGCCACTGCAACACACCTCTCCCACAGGAGGGGTGCTGCCTGGCAGCCCTCCTTCTCCTTGCACAGTCCAGCCCCGTGGAGATGGTAGCTCATGGGGCTGTATATTGCCCAGGAGGGCAGTCTGTGTGGCCCCCCTCCCACTTGCATTTTACTTGCTTTCCTGTGAAGGTGGTGGTCCCCGGGGTGTGAGGGGTACGCATGAACACCACAAATTATTCATATTAAGCCCTGCTGAGGTGGTGGTCTCCTTAGCTCTAAAGAGCCCGTGGTGGGGTATCCATCCAGCCCCCCTCCAACATTTTTACTTAAGCCCTGGGAGGTGGTGGTTCCTGGGGCTCAAGAGAGCCCAAGGGAGAAGGGTTCATGTGCCCCCCCTCCAATATATATGGAAATCTCTGGGGAGGTGGTGGTACCCGGGGCTCTAAGAGCATTAGGAGGGGCCCCATGTGCCCCCCTATTTCTTTTAATAAATTGCCCAGAACCCAGCCCACCAGGGAGCTTTAATCAAAAGAAGCATGAGAGACCACACTCGCTTTTTTGTTATTTTTACAACGGATTTGCAGCTCCATTGCGTTCCCATGACAGACATTTTGTAAAGAAAGTGCTTTTTGGCCGTGTTGGGGTCACTCTAGGACCACAGTTAGGAGATCAGGGTATTCCTACCCTGCCCCCTTTTCATTTTTTAAATGTTTTTTGTGGGACTTGGCTGAAGTCGAGTCCAAAGATGGCTGGCAAACCTTCCTTGTTGAAGTGTTGGTAGCCAATCAGATTTCCGAACGGGGACTGTCAGATCCTCGGGATCCGTGTCCCTATAGTCTCTATGTATATTATTATTATTTTTATTATCTCCCAAATATAATCCCAAGTTACAAAAGGGTCACTTTCTGAACCACAGCTACCTTGCAGCCAAATTTGGTGTAATTCCGTTCAGCGGTTCGGGCTGTAGCTGTGTCTAAAGTCACTATGGGAAACTGCATGGGGAAAAAGTGCTTTGGGACCCCCTTTTTCGCAGCTCTTGCTTGATGGATCACCCCAAAACATTCAAGACACCAACTGAAGTGAGTGGCAAACTAATTTTGAAAATATCACAAGGATTCTTAAAACGCTTTTCCTTTGGAAACTTTGTTTTGCCAATAACGTTGGTGCTGCTTGACAAATCTTCACAGAATTTTCAAAAAAGCTTCCCCTTTTTGGTTCAGCTGCTGTGTTAAAAATGTTTCGTGGTGATCCATCAAGTTGGGGACAAGAAAAAAGGAGGGTCCCAACACAAATTTTCCCCATGTTATGTCTACGGGCATTTTTCATTTTTTGAACACAACTACAGCCCGAACCATTGAACGGAATTACACCAAGTTTGGCAAAAACCTAGACGTTGGTCCAGAAAGTGGGCTTTTTGTGTTTTTGTGCAAATCCATTCAGTAGTTTCAAAGTTATTTAAGTTTAAAAAATTTAGATATCTGGGAGTCCAACAGCCTACTGAGACCCTACTGAAATTTGATTGGCTGCCAACCAGGAAGTGTTGTCAGCCATCTTGGGACTCGGCTCGAAGTTGAGTGCCAAACAAAAGTTAAAAACAAGAAAAGGGGGCAGGGTAGGAATACCCTGATCCCCCAGATAAGGTGGGGGATCAGGGTTTATTGTGGGTGGATCCATGAATCCGCTGCAAAATTAAAAAAAAAAGACGTGCAGGTTCTGGCGCTTCTTTTGAAAGAAGCCCATGGGTATGACAAATACCTGGGGCATGGGGCATAAAGGCCCCCCTCCTAGCATTTATTTTAACCCCGGGGACCACCACCTCTTTGGGGTTTTTGAATTAAATTATGTGGGGGCCCGCACAGCACTCTCATGTCCTGATAACCACCACCTCCCTGGGGCTTCTTTAATTATTAAATGGGGCCTCTTTGACCCCCACTCTGGAGACTGCCAAACATGACATAAATGCTGGGCGGGGCAAACAGCCACCTCCCCGGGGCCAAATAAGAAATTAATGAAGAAGGGCTGTCTGCTGTAATGGGGGCCCCACGGCCCGCCTCCTGGAGCCAACATGGCCTTTGGGACTGTCACCCCCAGGACCGGCTCCAGAAATGTCCTGGGTGCCCACTCCGGGACACTGCAGTTTCCTATGACTTTTGGACAGAGGGAGCTGCATGTTAGTGGCTCTCTCTGTCCAAAAGCAATGCCGGCTCCCACAGGATGTAGTGACCCAGCAGGGACTACAGGGGTCTTCAAGCTCTCCCCGCGGTTAAAGGACGGGGCCCTCTAGGGCCACGCTGGTTCTTATGACCACCTGCTATGCCTTCCCAAAATGAAGAGTCGGTCAGACAGTAGAGAATGAAAACTTACGTTTATTCAGGTATATACTCTGCAGAGGAGCCCAGTCAGGCCTTCACCCTAAGATGTCTGCCGAGGGGACTGACTCCCATGGTACGCTAATACATAATAAACCCTTCTGGAGACTTCGGCCACGCCTCTGATGGAAAGTTACCGGCTTGAGCCGGGCATGAACAAAGGAGGTACACAGAGATGAGCTAGCACCTGCCAGAGGGGTGCACTATCAGTATTTCAAGGCCACTGTGCCGAGTCTCAGCGTCTCCTAACATGGGAGCAGAACTACATGTAGAGATTGGAATGTGCAAACAGAACAACAGTTCATTAGCAAGTTGGGTTACAGCCTTGGACAAAAGAAAATAATAACGAAGTACAAATTTCTGCTGAGGCAAGCGAGTTAGGGAAAGAAGGCCTAATATGAGCACAGCTTAAGCAGTCTTCTAGTGGTTACAAAATACAAAATGGAGTCACACGGGCTAACTAAAGCCTACATGCGGCAACGATAACTCAGTGGGTTGCATAACGTGAATACAAATGGTGTCTATTTTAGCCACACATTGCTAACCTAATATAGCATAACGGGTGCATTGTGGGAAAGGGAATTTCAAACCTAACACGGTTGCCAACTTGAAAAACTGGGTGCACTGGGTGGGAACAGGGCAGCCAGTATTGTAGCCAGGCCCCAGTGGATGGGGTCCCCGGTCTCTGAATAGGTGTATGAGTGGGTGCGTGAGTGTCTGAGGGATCCATGAATGGGTGCGAGTGTCAGAGTGGGTCTGTGAGTGGGTGCATGAATGTGTGAGTGGGTATGTGAGTGAGTGGGTTTATGAGTCTCTGAGTGGGTCTGTGAGTGTGTTATGAGTATCTCAGTAGGTCTGTGAGTGGGTGAATGGGTGCTTGAATGGATCTGTGAGTGGGTGCATGAGTGTCTGAGTGTGTCTGTCAGTGGGTGCATGCTGCTGGTTAGGGGATGTAGTCCCCTTGGCTGCTGTGAGTCCTTAGAGGCCAACAAGGCCTTCTGTTACCTCCAGTAAGCCCCACACTGGGGGATTACTGAGAGGTGCAGGGAGGCCAACTACCCCTCCTGTTACCTTCAGTGAGTCCCACACTGCGGGATTGCTGTGAGGTCTTCATGGCCCACCCCTTTCTTTACCACTCTGCAAACACGCCTCCTGGTGCACTACTAGTTGGGGATGGAGTCCTCTTGCCTGCTGAGGGTCCTTGGGGGCCAACAACCCCTCCTGTTACCTCCAGTAACTCCCACACACCGGGATTGCTAAGACGTCTTCAGAGGCCATGCCCCCTTTCTCAAAGACTTTGCAAATGTGTCTCCTGGTGCACAACTGGTTGGGGAATATAATCCTCTTGGATGCTGAGGGACCTTGGGGGCCAAGAAGCCCTCCTGGTACTTTTTGTAAGTCTGACACAGCGGAATTCCTGGGAACTGGTCAGAGGCCCCGCCTCCTTTCTTCACCACTCTAAAAACACCATTACCACTTAAAAAACCATAGAAATTCACTGAAAAAGCCAAAAGTTACAGGAACATCATAGTTAAGAAATAGAGTTAAAAAACTTAGAAATTCACTGAAAAAAACAAAGGTTGTAGGGACGTTATAGGTAGGCTCAGGTTTCTCTCATACAAAACCAGTGAAATTCAGCAGTTATAGTTGGCTGAGCTAAATATACCTCATGCCCCCACAAAGCACTGTGACCCAATTTCGCAACTGGACCGATAAAATCAATAGCTAACCTTTCCCATTTCCCCCACGGATTTCAAGATGGTTGCTATCAGTAATGGAATTTAATTTCGCAGTTGAGTATGTCAAGGGCAAGAGAAATGTGGTTGCTGATTATCTTTCAAGGATGCCCTTAGAAGACGATTGTGAGAATATTTGTACTGATATCGTCAGTGATGTCAAAGGAGAAATGGCTTTATCTCCTGAAGAGTGGGAAAAGGCCAAAGACAATGATTCTGTATTACTAAAAGTTGAACAAAAAATCATCCAGGGATGGGAAAGTAACGACGCTAAGGATGAGGAGTTAGGTGAGTTTTATAAGATAAGGGACGAGCTGAGTATAAGTGATGGTAAAGTTAAAAGGAGGTGGCAATTTATACCTCCTAAAGGGATACGTAGACATGTCCTTGACATTATCCATGAAGGACATCCTGGGCGAAGCATGTCAAAGCGCAGACTCAGGGAATCATTTTGGAGGCCTAAAATGGACAGTGATGTAGAGGACTTAGTAAAAAATTGTCATTTTTGTGCTAATAGCGATAAGTCTAAGATAATACGCGAACCGCCTTTGGCCTGTAGTAAATTTCCATTGAGGCCATGGGAAAGGTTAGCTATTGATTTTATCGGTCCAGTTGCGAAATTGGGTCACAGGAATAGGTTTATTCTTGTGTTGGTGGATTACCACTCTAAGTGGTTCACTGTGGAAACAATGGGTGAAATAAACACTTTTATAAGGTTCTTAGAAAAAGTTTTTCTAGAAGAAGGTTTGCCTGCCTCCATTGTATCCGATAATGGCGTACAGTTCATTTCTAAGGAAATGGTAGACTATCTTAAAAAGGTGGGCATTTCTCATGAGAGAGTGGCTCTTTTTAGAGTGCAAGCTAATGGCTTAGTAGAAAGAGTGAATCGGATTGTGATGGACAACATTCAATTGTCACTTGCCAATGGGCTGTCTTAGAAACAAGAATTAGAAAAGATGATGTGGACACACAGGGTTACCCCACATTCCACCACGGGAGTGTCTCCATTTGTGTCTCTTAAAGGAAGAGAACCTGGGAAGAAGGAGTGTCCCATATGGTTGTGTAAGAAGGAGAAAATTTGGATTGATAGAAATGAACTTAGAGAGAGAGTGGAGAGGGAACAGAAAAGAATGGTGACCAATTACAACTTAAGAAAAAGAGTTAAAAAAGTGTGGGTTCAAGCAGGTGACTGGGTTGTTGTTCGAAAGAATGAATGGGTTCGGAAGGGTGAGAGCAAGTATGTAGGACCTTTTTGTGTTAAAGAAGTAAAAGATAATGTTGTGCAATTAGAAGATGGATCCACTTGGAGTTTGGGAAATATCTGTAAAGTATGTAAACCACAATGATTACTTGAACCTGTTATTATAATATACTTTCCATTATATTTTATGGAATGTTCAATCTTTAAGTTAAAATGTAATTTTGTTATATTGCATTTTCTTGTCTTCGCCTGTCGTTATTGGTTTTCATGTTTTCTCTGTTGTTTTATTGCATAAGGGGAGAGATGTGTACAGATCTAGTGATGTCATGTTGCTTAGTTATTATTGGAATTCTTAGTGTGAGAATTCTATCTATGGACAGTTGAAGGAGAGCTCAGAGTTGTAGATGCTGCTCCACGCTGGGATGCTATGGAAAATAAAGTCATTTTCATAACCTTCAGGACTCATCTTTTCACACTGCTTATGACTTCACATATTACATCACTAATGTTGAATTATTACTCCATGTTGCGCCATTCTAATGCCTGCTATTGCATGGCGTTAGTTTTTGGTGCTACTTCAGATTTACACCTCCTTGTAAACTGGGTCAGTGTAAAAAAAATAATGGGTGGTCCCCGGGGCTGCAGGGGGCCCACGCATTCATTTACATATGCCCCAGGGAGGTGGCGGTCCCCAGGCAGTCTGGCACACATATTACAAAGTACCCCGGAGAAGGTGCGGTCCCTGGGGCTGCAGGGTATCTACCTGGGCCCACCCGCATCTATTTACATATGCCCTGGGGAGGTGGCAGTCCATGGGGCTTCCTATTTTTATGATATACCCTAGGGACCTGGACCACCGGGGGGCTATTTAGAAGCTAGCGAGGGAGCCCACGTTTGCTTTTTTGTAAACATTTTTTGCAATGAATTCACGAATATTGTATTTTTGGGGCCTGTTGGACCAACTTTATGGGGTGAGGGATTCCTACCCCACCCCCTTTTTCTTTTTTTTAAACTTTTTTGGGGACTTGGCTGAAGCTGAGTTCTAAGATGGCTGCCAAGACTTTCTAGTTGAAGTGTTGGCAGCCAATCAGAGCTTTGCATTTCCCTGCACGAGCTCATCATTTTTCACGAAATAATCACGACCACTGCATTTTTTTTACATTTCTCAAAAACTGTTGAACAGATTTACACCAAATAACTGAAAGCGTGATCTGCGTAACAAAATCTAGCTTTCTGCCAAATGTGGTGTCATTCTGTTTAGTGGTTCGAGCTGTAGGTGTGTTGAAAGGTCCTCTAGGAATTAACATTGCAAACGCACCCTTTTTTTAACCCCATTTTTTCAGCCTGTGTTGCGCGAACCACCCCAAATCTTTCCTTAAAGATTTGTCAAACAGTGCCAAAGATATAGGCAAGTCAAAAAACACTTTTCCTATACATATATGTATATATTCACTGAAAAAATCAAAGGTTACAGGGACGTTATAGTTAGGCTCAGATTTCACTCGTACAAAACCAGTGAAATTCAGCAGTAACTAAACTTATACCCTCACAATGTACTGCTGATGACCTCACATATTACTTTACTGATGACATAGTCAGTGACATCATGGCATCTCAAATTACATGGGGCAGGAGGGATTTTAGGCCACCGAAGACCTCTAAGCAATACTGGTGTGTGGGACTTACTGGAGATTACAGGAGGGCTTGCTGGCCCCCCAAGGACCCTATGGAGCCAATTAAACTTCATCCCCCAACCAGCAGTGCAACAGGAGGTGCATTTGCAGAGCAGTGAAGAAAAAAGGCATGGACTTCGGAGTCTTCTCAGCAATCAGGTTGTGTGGGACTTACTGGAGGTATCAGGAAGGGGTGATGGCCCCCATGGACTGGCAGCATCCAAGGAGAATTCATACCCCAACCAGCAGTGTTCCAGGAGGCATGTTTGCAGAGTGGTGGTGAAAGGGGTAATGGCCTCTGAGGATCTCTAAGGAAGTCTACTGTGTGGGACTTATAGGAGGTAAGAGGTGGGCTTCTTGGCCCACAAGGACTCTCCGGACACAAGGGAACTTCATCCCTCAACAGCAGTGCACCGGGAGGGGCATTTGCAGAGTGGTGGATAAAGGGGGAGGGCAACTAGTGATTTGCCAGTCCTTTTTGTTTTCTTTATTCGAGGAGGGGGGCCATGTGGCCCCCCTTGCATGGGCCAATTTTGTCACTACTTTTGTCCTTGCTTTTGCTTTTCCTATGTGTGCTGCATTCTGCAGCACACACAGAAAGAGCAAAATACCATTCATGATTGTTTATGTGCAGGAAGGTATTTTTTATTTGCTCTGTCAGTGAGTATTGAGGTATGCAATTTTGTGTGCAGAACTGCCCCACAGTAGGCCTAGATACATATGATATATCTTCATATGTGAGGAAATGCTTAGGGGCTATTTTGAGTGAGTGACTGGGTGCATTAGTGTCTCTATCCTTTTGCTGATATGTATGTGAGTTGCAATGTACCTCTCAGACTGAATATATAATTGGATATAGGGGTCTGTAAGTGCAGTTGTGAGTGTCTCAAATGTGAAAATATATGTGATAGGTTTTGAGCAGATAGCTCGGTGTCTATGGCCTAGCTACTGTCTACTTTAGGGGTGCGTTATATGTAGTAGAAGACATGTTTAAGGCTTTGCATTCACTCTCAAAAGTCAATTTGGCCTACTGCTGAATTTACACTCACAGGTTCTGAAAAAGCAGGCCTGAGACATGGTTGAATCAGTAGTTGTGTATCTGGTTGACTTGTTAGTGTTAGTGACTCAGTAGATATCTGAATGTGTACCTCAGTCTCTATTTGATGTGTGTATTTGGATATTTAAGGAAGTATATTGCTATATGACTACCACTGTTAGTGAAGCAGCATAAATTGTTTTCAGGCTGTGTTAGTGAGTATTGGGGCATGTCCAGATACATATGATGTATTATTATGTATGAGGGGATGCTTACATGCTAATATAAGTGAGTGGGTGAGTCTATTAGTGAATCGATGTAGGGCTACAAACATAATATTTCTCAACACTGAATAAGTAAGTGAGAGTGTGTGTGAGTAAATTTTAAGTGAGTACATGAGTGTGTTAGTGACTATTCCAGTAAAGAAGGGATGGTGTGATACACTGTAGGAAGGAAGTAGTGGGCATTTGAGTGTTTGAATGAGATGTGTGAGTGATTGTAATTCTTCAATTTTATATTAAAACATTTGCTTACAAAATAGGTGAAAGAAAGTTATAAGAAGCTACCACAAGACCACTTCATGTATAAAAGCACTCTTCATGGATATCTCCAATGAATATGATTAAGAGAGAAAATATATTTGGAGACATTTTATAATGTTGAACTGTAGCCACTATTAACCCCTTCGATACGCGTGACGAGCTCAGCTCGTCATGCTGCGCGGTAGCGCTGTGCGCATGACGAGCTGAGCTCGTCACGACCACACCCGCGATCGGAATGTCCAGCACACGAGCGGAATTCCGATCGCGGTCAAGGGGTTAAAAACAAAAGAACAGAAAAATATATTATTATGTGATGTTGAAATTGAAAATTATATCATTATAACAATACATATTTCTTATACTAAAACACTGTATTACATTATGATTAAAATACAAATGTCCCTTTTTAACTGTTCTCAGTTTTCATACTACTTCACCATAGACTGTGGTCTGTATGTAGCATCATATTCGAACAGTGGGGGGGGAATCGTATGGATTGTAGAAAAAAAATATAGAACTGCACAGTTCATCATTGTAAATATGTGTTCCTATGCTTTACACTCACTACAATTTGCTAATCATTTGTTTTAGTTATACTTATTCTTCTAATGTAAACAAATATATCTCAAAACATTTTCTATTATTATTATACCTGGTACAGTATTATAAATAAATGTATACCACACTTGGATTTTGAAGATCCTTTTGAAAATATTACTTTTAGTTGGCTTAATGATGTCTAAAATAGTGATTGTCCATGCTGATGAAATCCAATACATTTATTTTTTTGTTGACATGGCACGTAGTATTTTCTTTAAAGCAAGAAAATATAAAATGTTAATAATTCCAAAGGTACTTTTGTTTTCAATTGAAGGTTGCTATAATACCAGTTGTTTTTTTCCAGTTTTAAACTTTAACAAAAGAGTGTTATATATACATGTTATATGAACTCCTTTCTAGAAGATAAAAGGACTGTTGTATTATAGAGTACTTTTTACACATGTGCAAGCATTTTTGTACACCTGCAGTCTTTGACTCTAATGAATCCAATTTTTCTTGTATTTTTCCAGTTAGTTGGTTTTCCATCTTATTGATAGATGTAATTTCAAAATATGCAGTTTTTCTCATTTTAGTAGTTCTTCATTAAAGTTACAGCACTCTTGTAGTACACTAATTAAACAAACTATGGATATCTCTTCTGCAAAAAAATTATACATTAGTTGTGCTGCTGTAGTTTGAGATGAAACCATTCTTGATTAGTTGACTTTCCAAAGCTCAATTACCATCTTTTGTCAAAACTCCTATTCTAATGTCCTTTGGAATATCTTCATATTCCAAATCAGATGCTTGACACCAATGCTTCCCAAATAATTCCTTGATTCATTATGTAGAAGTGTCTTGAAAATAAGCTGGCTTTTCACTGAGGTAAGTTGCAGTAGGTTACCAAAGACAATTTAATGCTTTCCTCCAAAAATCAAGTCTTTCTCTGTTTTTAAAATCTGTTGCATTCTCAAGTGAACAAAGGCAAGCATTAATGCTCACCTCATCAATAATTATAAGCTTCAATTTCTTCAGTACTCTTGAGACTTCATGACAAGCTTCACCAGACAACTTCTGGTATTCCAGTTTACTATCATGTTCAACAGCTAGCATATTTAATCGATGTAAAGTAATTCCTTTAATGTTGTGTGCTGCTAATCTAGTTTGTGCTGTTACTACACAGGATAAATTAGATTCTGTAGTCCTGTGTAGATAACTGGTGAGAACTTTAATTAAGAAACGTTTTCCTGTTCCAGCTTTACCACCGATATATAATAGGATATGTTTAAATGATGAGCATTCACATTGTTTGTTCTCATTGAGGAATCTATGTAGTCATATATAGATTTGTTTCTGTTTAGTATTTAGTTGTCATTCTAACTGTTCCAAATCAATAGTGTCTTCTCTTGCTTGATCCATTGCAGTTTCCACCTCTGCCATAGATTTTTGCTGCTTCCTTCTGAATGATTGCTTGTCCAAGTGGATCTTGACTCAATGGTTCAGAACTTTCTCTAGCTATTTCAGCTGCAATGGTTTCTTCTTGTTCAATCTCATCATTTAACATTTTCAAATGGGAAAGACTGAACACTACATACTGTCTTTTATGCTGCTGAAAGAATATTTTTAGCAGTCATAGTCTCAGCGTTGTTTGGTTTCAGCATGCCAAGGCTTGAAGAGTTCCAGAATTGCTAAATAGAAAAATTCTCTCTGATCTAAAGTTTGGCAACTGAGTTGTCTATGGTTAATACAATTTCCTTTGACATGTTTGACCAAACATCTGTCACAGCCAACGACTGTGTACTTTTTTTCTTGTATGTTTTTTGTTACATTCTTTTTATACCTGTTGTGTAGAAGTATTTCATAGAGGCACATATTTTCCAGATGTGGACTCCTTCTTGAATAGTATCTATCCAACATATATGTTTTGACATTATCAGTACTTTCTGGCTCAAACTCTTGGATTTTTGGAGAAGACTTCACCACTCTGTTCTGTGTGCTGACTAGGCCTAGACTTACCTAATCGATTCCTCTTGACTTTGAGAACAAACTGGCTGAGCTCAGCTGATCTATGGCCTCATAGAATCCTATCTCTCTATCGGAAAGCATCTTCAAGCTGAAGCTTTACAATTTCTTGATCGGACTCTTTTCCGCAGGACTCTCCTCACACATCTCTTTCAACTCTGTCTTCTCTGATTTTGTAATGTATGATGTGACATAATGAGCAACAGCAATTGAATTGTCTGCAACAAACTGAATATCTATGTTCACATTCCACATTTTCAAAATGACAGGATTATAGTCATTAATATACTTTGAAGTTTCTGTTCTCCTTGTGTTGTATGTGTTTTTTGTGATTTCTGAGTTATTGTATGTCTTATTGCTGACAAGAAGCTGTTTACTCTTCCTTGCGAAATGACAGGTCATGGGAATCCGAAACGACATCTTGTATAAAATTTACCTTTGCATCTTTATTTTCGACAGCAGTATTTTCCACATCTATGAAAGTTTTTACACCATCTTTTGGCGTAGCACACTGTTCAATGGAAGAGAGGATAGCCTCATCAATATCTGTTACAAATCTTGGTGCATCCTTAATCCATAATAGCATGTGTATATGAGAAGCACCTCTTGCTTGCTACTCTTTTCACCAAAAGAAATCAGTTACTTCTCCAAGAGGAGGATTTCTTTTATAGCAGATGAAAGACATCAGAGCTTCAAACCTGTGGTTAAAATATCGGCAAGCATTGGCAGGATCCAAAGGACAAAGTTCTCTAACTGTCTTCAGTTTGATGTTCTTTATGTTTGAATTTGCTTCTCACAAAAATTCAAGCAGGTCATCCCTCTCATACTAAGCACTACTGAGTTTTGAAAGCCAAGTAGGGGCTCCAAGGTTTCTCAACATTCATTTGGGTTCACCATGACGTCGATACCAATATTCGTTGGTACCACATTTGCATACAATCAAATTAATGAAGCTCTTTTCCAAGTTTTTATCCCTTTCGTAAACTTTATGAATGAATTCCCGTGCAGGGATATTTTGTAGATGAAGTCCTGTCTTCAATGTATGGGGAACAGCATATGAAAGTCCACACAAATCACTCTCAAACAGAATATGATATATGTAAGGAATACACTGCAGAAAACTTAGATCTTCTGAGTATAATCTTGTTGACTGGTATTCAGATGCTGGTATCTGACAGGGTGGTCATCGCAGCGTCCACCTTCTCCAGTCGGGAAGAGTTGTGGAAAACAGTGAGCTTCTAAACCTTTCTCCCATATACTCATGGGAGCTCCTTTCGCTTACCTCATTTGAAATAATTCAATAGCATGCCCAAATACTTCTTTTGAATGTAGAGGATGGGTGCTGTAGTGTTCATAAATCTCTTCTGGTCTAGATGGATCTACTTTCTCAATTCATCCACTTGACAGTACTGTTTCATCCCACACATATGTCTCATCTTGACAAACATCAACATTCTTAAAAATAACATTATTTTGTCCAGGTATAATGTTGAATTTTTAACTTTACTAATATCTACTAACTCTTGCCAGCTTTTTTTATTAATTGTAGGCACACTATTTATTAGAATGACAAGTGGTTTATGAGCATCTCTGTCTACACCAACAGTTTTAATATTCTGTTTAAAATCTAAAGGTACGTCCACAACTCTTTCTTTAAGGCCTTTTTGTAGGTCAGTTGGGGGCAGCTTCCATTTCTTAGGCTCCATATGAACTATTGCCTAGAATGGGTGTACACATTGTAATAGAATAGACTATTAAACATTTAAATCTGCTAGTTCTTAAGGAATAGATACCAACTCTAAGTTATTACGTACTGCTGTACCTGGCATTTTGTTTTGTTCTAACTTATAACAGTACTTACATATAACTTGACTAGTGCACAAATCAAACTGCACCACTACAAATAAATAAAAAGCAAATTGTTGCCACTTATTTTTGTTCTGTTTTTCACTTTTTAAATACAAATCAACATTCTGAGTTTGACTTTTGTAGTGAGCGTGTCGACAACAAATACAAACACAGTTTGATTTTTTGAGAGGAAACTGTGTTAAACTTTGTAATCTTATCTACAAAGTTATCAATACTAATCCCCGTGCCCTCTTCTACTACACCTGCAGATGGCAAGTCCTCTCTTTCCCTACACTTTCCTTCAGGACCAAAGTACCTCTGCTACTGTACCATGCAAAAGAGCTCTATTTATTTCTCTTAAACACAGTGCAGGGTTTTAACATAGTAAAAACTCCTAACTTCCGCATTTGAGAGTGGTGAACAGCTAACATTCTAAAATGAGGAAAGATACTATGGCACACTTTCTTTGATAGGCACACTAGTGACTGTCCCTGTAAATTACTATACTTTCTCACTTTGCATGGATCTAAACCTTGCAAAATAGTAATTTTCTGTTTCAAACTTCTACATGAAAACTCTTGTAGAAAATGTCTCATTATATCAATAGATTCTTGCTGAACACTTAGAATAATGTTACAATTCCAAATATATACAGGGGTCTGTCTTTGCCTTCACTGTACCTCTTCATCTATCACTTCCTTAACATTTCGAGGCATTATTTCCTCTTTTACAATAGAAATACCATGCTTTACCTCATAACATTGACAATTTGTTTCAACTGCATACACTAATGTGCACTCTTGAAAGTAGCTTTCTTTTAATGTTTATGTACAAGTCATTTTTTCTGACTTTTGCTCTTTATACTCAACACTGCTTTATCCAGTGTTTTCATTCTGTTTAATATTAATATAAACAGTTTTCGCTTCAGGGCAAAGGCGTTATCTACTACAGTTTCTAGGTGTTGTTTTTGCTTATAAGCTGCTGATCTTCTCTTATACTGTTTTATATTTCTTACCAAATTTTGTATCACCGTACTTCAAAATATTCTTCTTCTTATTTCTTTGTACTGTTTCTGCTTTGCTGTTAGATGACTTGTTTTTTATAACAATTACCACTTTGAACATGAATTACTGCATTTTTTCTGTGAGTTGTTGTTAAAGTTTCCATTTTGAAGACATCATTTACCATGCTTTTCAATTTTTGATCTCCTCTTCTAAGAAACAGCAGAGTTTCTTTCCTGAAATTCATTATGTCCACTATGTCCATCTTTGCTATAGTCTTTTTCAAGTAGTACTGTTTCTTTTGTGCTTTTCTCCTCTGTTTCTTTTTTGTCATCTTAAATTCTTCACTTTGAACCCAAGTATATATCTGATAACAAAATAGAGTACACATTTCAAGTTCTATGATTTAAACATCTACAATTGTGCATATATGGTTATGTTACTATTTCATACCATTTTACTGGTAAGACAGTTAGCAGCTATACTCATTGTAAAAGTATATGTATTACTTCTAAGTGCATAGTACCCTCTGCTATAGCCTAACTACAGCCTACATAAGTGATGAGTTATATGTACTTGGTATATAATCTAAAATTTACAAGGAGTTGTAAATGTCAAATGCCCCTACTACTAAATCTGGAGATAGAGACTGTGCAGTAGCAGGCCCGACATTAGTTGAAAGGGGCAGGTTGTCTGCATGGCTAACTTGTTAGTGTCACTTCCTAAAGACATATCTGAATGAGTGGATCAGTACATATTTGACTGTGTCTTTGCATAATTAAGGGAGTATGCTGGATTAAGAATGGTTCCCCTACTGACTCTATACATCTCTAAATTAGTATGGAAGGAGCTACATGGATTGGTTTTTGGGTCTGTTACAGACCATTGTGCCTACTTACATAACAGCTGTGTGTCTGTCTGGGAGTGAATGTCGAAGTGTCTCTGTGCATGTCTATCTGGATGTGTAAGTGGCTGTACCCTTTGGGCAAAAGCTATGTCAGTTACATTACAAGTTTGACACTGGATGGGTAACTAAACATATCGGTGTGTAAGTGCAGATGTGAGACACTAAGGGCCCGATTACGATGCGGGCTGGAACGGCTTCCACCGTCGGTCGGAGACCTCCAGCCCGCATCATAATCGGCTGGTTGGATTCCTTTCCGACCATCCCATTTCGATGGGGTCAGTTGGAAGGGAATCCGAATCAGTTTTCCGAGTGGCCTCTAACAGACTCGGAGAGCCCGTCTGCCATTCGGAAACCCTGCAGTAATCCCTCGGCCCGCTCTTTACAGCTGAGGGATTATGATGGCAGATTCCCACTGCCTTTCTGTGCCGGCCTTTCCAACACTGAAATGCATTGGAAATCTGTATTTGGGGGCCCCCAGCAGGGCCCCATGGGTGCAAGGCCACCAAATGGTAGCCTAGGGGGGACATATGGTGCCCCCCCTGTTGATCGCTGCACCCGGTGGCAGGCAGCTTGAGGTGCCTGCCACGGGGTGCAGGGATGAACTGCACCTCTGCTCTTTTCAATGAGATCATGCATTATGTTTGGAATGCATGCTCCCCTTGTAAAGTATAGGATTGCGACCAAACTGGGTTCAGTCACATCCTACTTCCTGGTTTGAAACTGACGACAGGAGGTCGTTTGGTTCAGGATCCAAAACGATGTCAGATGGACTCTGGTCCGTCCGACATTGGAATCGGGCCCTTAAACTAGAAACTTTATATGTTTCAAGTTATTAGGACGTTTGTCACTACCTATGGCCTACATACACTCTAACTAAGCACTTTTTAGATTTGGGAACATATTGAATCGCCAAGTGTGTCTACTAGTAAACTTAGATAAAGAGGTTGTGCAGTAGCAGGTCTGAGATATGTTGAGTGGGGCAGTGGTCTGCATGGCTGACTTGTTAGTGTCAAGTCCTCATATATCATTTTTTTTTTTTTTATAAAGTCTTGATAGCCCGAACTTGACCCAAAGGTGTCGGGTATCAGAGCGCTTTACACGAGCACCATTTATGTTACATGAGGATACATTCATTTTTTAAGTTAGGCACGAGGAGATTAAGTGGTTTTTCCCAGAATCACAGAATGTTGCACGTCCTTGCCGAGACTCGAACCCGGTTACCCAGATTTGAGGTCGACTGCCCTAGCCGTTAGGCCAAGTCCTGTCCCTGAATGAATGAGTGTGTCAGTCCCTATTTAAGGGAAAATATTGGTATATGAGTGTCTCTCTTATTGATTGTATGGCTCTCTAAAAGTGTGCATGTACAGGGCTGCATGGATTGGTTATTTGGTGTGTTACAGAGCAATGGGGTATGCAACTCTGTGTGCAACTTCCTCCATTACACCTACTTACATAAGACCTGTGGGAGTGAACATGGAAGTGCCTCCCTGCATGTCTGAGTGGCTGTGTAAGAGACTGCATATTTTCGCACAAAGCTATATGAGTTGCAGTAGAGGTGTGACACTGGATGCATAACTAGATATATGTTTCTGTAAGTGCAGATGTGAGTCACTAAAACTTAAAATTATATGTCTTAAGTTTTAAGTAACTCACTGTGTATAGCCTACCTAATGGGAGACTTATTTGTAGTAGGAGAGAAATGTTTAGACTTGGCAACATGGTTAAAATTTCAAATCTGCCTAGCAGTAAAATGACACACCCGCTGTCCAGTAGCAGGCATAAGACACGTTGAAAGGGCAGGTAGTGTGTTAGTTACTATTGGGTTATTTAAGTGAGTGTCTCATCATTTTCATTAGTACTAGATAGAGTTGTGTGTGTGCATGTGAGTGAATGTTTAAAGACTTCTGACACCGTCTCAGGAGGTGTATTAATGACTCTCTCCTTTTGCATTTACATAAATGCGATTCACAATGGACCTGGGTGGAGTTCATGGAGTTCTGCTACGTGGAACTCTGTGAAGTGGCTAAAAAACTCTGCTGAGCTACACGGAGTTCCTCGTGGAAGCACAGTTTGCCGGGCGCATGTCCTGTATTGGAAATCACACACAAACGGGCCCCACGCAGTTCACATGTGCGCAGGCATCTTGTTTTTTACTCTCTGTGATGGTGCTGGGCCTCTTTTTTGAATCCTCCCTATTTAAAACTTATGTACCCTTTATTTTTATTTATTATATTAGTGTGTGTCTTTGTATTTTTTTTATGTTTCTTTCCCCTTGCTTCCTTATTTCTTATTTCTTTTCCCTTTCTTTTCCTTCTTCTATAACCCACCCAGCGCCATGCCAGAGGGAGGACGGCTTTGTTGTGGGCGGCATCACTGTCCAGGTGTGTAGCTGCGGGCAATTTATAGTGAGGAGGAGGTGGCAGCACTCAGTTATTTTATACAGCGCCACCTTCCCTCCATACTTGTAGCAGGCAGCAGGCCTGGCAGCAGATACCTCCTGCGGGACCATTGGCTGCACTGGGGGAGGGTGTGCCGGTGCATGCCTCGCACCAGCCAGGTGTGGTGTGCTATCCAGCAGCTGATGCACTGCTGGGCAGATATCTTGGACCGCTAACAGGACCTGCTGAACCTGCTAGGAGTTGAGATTCTGGGGCTCGATGAGTATTCATTGTTATTTGTTGCATTTGTGTGCTACAATACTAAAATGAAATCCGAATAGCATGCTGCTCACATTCAGAGGTAAGCTACATTTAGTTTACATTTGATTATGATTATTATGTGATCCAGTTTCTTGTTTCTGCTAGGCAGGTGCTCAGTGCTACCTAGGGATGGATGGGCAAAAAGATGGTTGGAAGAAAGGGTGGATATTGAATAGATGGTTTAGGGATTGGAAATGTTGGTGAAAGACTGGATGAGAGAAAGTAAAGCTTAATCATGGTGGCTGTGGGTAAATTAGAATGAAATGATGAATGAATGGATTCTATGAATAAGCAAGGCCTTTCTCATTGAGAGGGTTATTAACGCTATGGTTCAAAGTGGGGAGTATTTTTTATGTTTTGTTCTACTCCCTTGACTTGCTGTATTTGTTAAGTGACCCAGATGTATCCACCCGCTCCACTCCCATGGCATTTTGCCACCTATGACAGAAGTGCAGTAGGGTTCAATTTTTGACTGCATTGTTGGCTTTGCAATGTGTGACTTCTTCAATTAATGCAGCATTTACAAAATTTTTAATGAATTACAAACCGAAAACACAAGGTGTGTTGTTTCCCTTCACCCACTCAGTCACGTCCTAGTACTTCACCCTTTATTTATATTTAGTTTTTCCATCTCAGCCTACCAAATTGGAAAATCTATTCTTGGCATATGCCACATTTGATTTTATAACCATGTGAAGTCATTCCAGAATATATTTCATGATTTGCCATAACAGGTTTATTTTACTCCTGTTCAGATTATTCCCTTTCGACTTCTGTCAACTAGTACAGAGACTGAATAAGTCAAAGATGATGGTGAATGGGGTGGAGGAGCAAGGGAACATGGCGGCCGGCTGAACGGCCGGTCGGGAGCTACCCCTGAGGGAGGACTGTGATGCATCAAAGTTGTGACTGAAGCTCGTTTTCCAGGTATTTTGGCGACCCCCCGCACTCACAGGGTCTTTTTGCTGCAGTTTTTGTGCTGTTCCCGTGGTTGTGTGAGGCTGGGGCTGGATGGTGGAGAATGGGAGCCCGCGCTGCTCTACTACTGCAGGGCTGCTCAGGCGTGCTCGCTCTGCATGGGGCGGGCTTCCAGGAATCTGCCGCGGCGTAGGGGTCACGATAGGCAGAGTCAGCACTGGCCTCAGAGGTGGAGGCGACCAGTGCATTTGCTGTATCTGGGGCATAGATTCAGGAAGGAAAAGGGCGGGAAACAAAGGAGAGTGTATGGGGGAGAATGCCCTACTGGACATCGCACCGAGGCTTGAAGGTAAGCCCCTACCAGCCTCCAGTTTTTGGCAGGAGAAAGTGGGTGGAAAGGGTGATAAGGAAGTTGGTGGGGCTCAGGTGGGGAGTCAGAAAGGAGCAGTGAATAGGTAAGCTCTGAGGTCACGGAATTCTGAGTGAGTGGACAACTGTAAAAAAGCCGGGTTAGGAAAGAAGGGCCCGCACACATCAGCAAAGGTAACAGTAAGGCACATAAAATCCAGGGCCAGCAAGCGATCGATTAAGGACTCTGTCAGAGCAGATATAGCCGTGAAACATAAGGAACAACAGGACCAGACAGGGTCTAAACCCCCTAAGATCACCCCCTCATTAAAATCCTATTTTAAAGTCAGGGCAGACCTGTGCAAGAAGAGGGGGGGAGAAGCAGTGAGGTCTTTAAGAGTTACACAAGGGAAACTGAGAGTAAAAGAGTCATGGAAGCTGATGGGGGTGCAGGGAGGCGAAGTATTACAATAGTACATCCGGAGGTCCCCACGGCAAATGCATATGCCTGTCTGGAGGTAGGGGAGTCAACTATGGTAAGGGAGTGTGACCTGGTGGCGCTGGGGATACTCCCTGTTCCAATGTAGAGGTCGCAAAGCCCGGAAAAGAGGTGTCAGATGAAGTGGACTCGGTGCAGGGGCTGCTGGGAAAACTAGTCCATGAAGTTAAAGAGCGTTTTTCAATTTCCAAGGCTAATCAAAAGGAGATTCAAACTACATGTACCAGCTTAGAATTAAAACTAGAAAATTTAGCCCAACAGACACAGGTTCTGGAATCCGGACTTAAAGAACTACAATCTGTAGTCCAAGAGAGTAGCCAAGAAGTGGTGTGCTTGAAGCAAAAAGAGAGGGTACTGTCAGATAAGCTGGAGAGGTTGGAGAATAACACCAGGCAAAACAACGTAAACATCTTCAGGGTTGAGGAAGGGGCGGAAGGAACAGACATCAAATCTTTTGTGATCAAACTACTGAAGAGTGTCATCCCACAGGAAGAGGGTCTTGCTAATCTGGAAGTAGAAGTGCCGCGGTTGCATAGGGACCCATTCAAGCTTCGCCCAGGAAGAAAGAGCCCCCGCAAGATTTTGGTCAACTTCTTGTCATACACCATTAAAGAGAGGATTCTAAGCCTGGCTTTGAAAGAAAAATCGCTCCAAGCTCTAGGTGTCACCTTCAAGATTAGGTCTGATGTCTCCAAGGAAACTGCCGACAGACAGTGGGAGTTGGGAAACAGAATCGGAGGTTTGAAAGACCTCTGAGCAACAATCCAGCTCAGATTCCCGGCCACGTTAAAGGTGATGTGGCAGAATAAAATGTATAACTTTCAAGACCCGGAGGAAATGGACAATTTTATGGGGGAAATGAACAAGGGGAGGGGTTCAGCAACCTTGAATTGGAGCAAAGAAATATGGTATCAGTTTCTCCCTTGAGGGGGCAGCTCAAATAGGCTATGGAAAGGCCTAGCAAAAGGGTTGGGAGGGTTCCCAAGGGGGGGTGCACTAAGGGTGGGGAGCACCGGGAAGAAAAAAACAAAGTTAAGTCCTCCAAATGGTAGAGAAGGAGCACCACTGATGAAATGTAGTTTTGACCAAAAGGAAAGCAAAAGGAAGGAAAAAAAGTAGAATAAACAGAAAATGCAGGACAAAATGGGCCCGGGGGCTGATGGGCTACGGCCGTTAGAGGTACTATGCTTGAATGTGAATGGGCTGAGGGTCAAAAAGAGAAGGCAATCTATCCTGCAATATTTAAAGCAACACAGTGCGCAAATATTTGTGTTGCAGGAAACCCACTTGAGTAGACAGGAATGTAGAGATCTGTTCCTAAAGCAAAGATGGGTAGAGGGAGTAGTTGTCACAGATCAATTATATTGTACCAAAGGGGTAGCCCTGATATTCAAAGTAAGGGCCAGTGTTGAATTGGTTCGACATAAGGCTGATGTTGGGGTCGTTGGATTATAGCCGAAGTCAGTATTCATCGGAATTTATATTGGTGAGTTATTATGGCCCAAACATTGACAATGTTTCGCATCTAGTGGATCTGTTCTCTGCCTTTACAGATTTCAAGGCCCCTGTCATTTTAGGAGGTGACTTTAACATACTTCTAGATAATAATCTAGACAGATCCTCAGTAAGAACACAGATCAATTCCCCTAAAATGAGAGCATACCTGGTAGACATGCTGGAAAACTGTAATATGTGCGACGTTTTCTGTAAATTACATGGGAACAGTAGGGATTACACGTATCACAGTAAAAAAAATAGCCACTTTTCAAGCTTGGACTATCTCTTCATGGATAGAAAGGAGGTGGAGAGAGTGGTAGGCATGGAACATCTCCCTATGCACCTCTCAGATCACGCAGCGTTGTCCCGAAATATCAATCTGAGGGTCTCACGGGGGCCCTAGAGATGGACTGTAAATATAAGGGTTTTTCTCTCGGAGGGGATAGTTGCCAAACTAGCGTATGACTCAAAGGAGTTTTTTACCTGGAACCTGACATCAATGCCTTTGCATGTGGTATGGGACGCCCATAAGGCCTGGTTAAGGGGGACACTAAAAAGTATAATGACCAACTGTGCAAGGAGAGAGAAATTGGAACTTACCAGGCTAAAGGAAGGGATAGGGAGGGCCGAGACGAGGCTGAAAAGCACATCCTTGGGTATAGAAGAGAGGCAAAGAGCAGCTACAACCATAGAAGACCTACAAACAGAATTTAAAGCTAAAATTGAATAAAAGGTACAGCAATCATGGGAGGTTAGTAGAGCAAGAGATATAGTGCAGTACGAATGTTGGGGAATACTTCTCGCATGGAAGGCAAGGCTGGAAAGGAGCCAAAATTATATAAGGAAGATCGAAGTGGGAAACACTGGACAGACCACAGAAGATTGCTGCAAGATAAGAGAGGCTTTTAAGGAATTTTTTCAAGAACTGTATACGGATGAAAGTGTAGCAAGTAGAGCTAGTATCGAAGCATGGCTCATAGAAAAGCATCTCCCAAGCTGTCTCAGGAGCAACAGGATTTTCTTGGTGAGGAAATAACGGGGTGAGATATTGGCAGCAGTAAAGAGAATAAAGAAGGGTAAAGCGGCCGGCCCAGATACGATTCCTAGCGAGCTTTATTCCAACATTGCAGAGGAGATTATTCCAATCTGGATTAAGCTCTTTAACTCAATCTTATTCAAGGGCAATCCAATTCCGGAATCATGGAATGAGGCAGTGATAACATTAATTCCAAAGGCCAGCAAAAATCTCTCCCGATGCCAATCGTTCCGTCCTATCTCCTACTTAACAGTGATTATAAGATCTTTACTGGTATCCTGGCTGCTCGTATTAATAAGGTTGCTGGGAGTTTAATTCATGAAGATCAAAAAAGGTTTATCTCCGGTAGGCAGTTAAGAGAGTTGAATCATGCCCTGATTGGCACCATAGGCCTAGCTACATCTAAGGGGGTTCCCCTAGCAGTAATAACGGTAGATGCGGCCAAGGCCTTTGACCGGGTCAACTGGAGATACCTAATGGCAGTTCTAGATAATTTCGGTATGGGTAGGCCCCTGATTGATATACTGGAGAAGATCTATAGAAAGCCTAGGCACGTACTTTGGTGAACGAGAGTTTATCAACTCCAGTCATGATTAGTAGGGGGATGAGGCAAGGCTGCCCTCTATCACCCATTCTATTTGACCTGTATATTGAGCCATTTGTCCAAAGTATTAGATTGAATGAGGGAATAAAAGATTTCAAGGTAGGAACAGTCAACAGGAAAATCGCGCTGTATGTTCATTCCGCTCTTCCCCAACTCGTAGCAGAGGCAAGAGCATTTGGGGCTTTGTCAGGATATAAAATTAATGAGGAAAAAACTGAAATAATGACTTGGAATCAGGATGAGGGGGAAATAAAAAGCGCGACAGAAAAGAAATACCTATGGATAAAGACAACTAGGGATTTAGGAAAAATGGCTGCCCTGATTTTGGAGAAAACCAGCGTTGTGGGTAGACTGGTGAAGAGATGGCAGAATCTGCCTTTGACTATTTTTGGGTGGGTTAATCTGGTGAGAATGTTCATCCTGCCAAAAGTAACTTTTTTGTTTGACAATACACCCTTGAATTTTGATTAAAAAAAGCATTTTAGTGTTGCAGGGAAAAATTACAGCCTTTATTTGAGCCAATAAAGGCGTGCGCCTCTCATGGAAGAGACTGAGGAGGAAATTGCAAGCAGGGGGTTTGGGTCTTCCCGACTTGCAGCTGTATTGCTGGGCATTTCAGCTAAAAAAATGTAGAATGTTAATATTAAACCCTGATGAATCCACGGTGGGATGCATGTACAGAGCAATGTTGGAGGGGGTTTCCAAGGAAGGTTTTCTCTATAAATTTGGGCCCCCCAAATATTTTAAGAAGGTCTGGTTAAAATGTCTACAGGCCACGGCTAGAATGTGGTTTGAGGTTAGTTCACTCTTGGGTATTGAATACCACAGTTTGCTGTCTGCTGTATGGGATTCACCCAGTACTCTGGAATGTATGTTCCCTCCCACTAAGGCGGACTGGCGCAAGTAGATGGGGGCAGTTGCTAGATGATGGGCGATGCTTGACATGGGAGTACTTGATCCAGAGGACTGGAGGGGAAATTTCCAGATTCAAAATAATCCAAGTAAATGCGTGGTTGCGGACTCAGGTCTGGGTAAAGGCTAAATTTAAGCAAATGGAGATAGACCTCCAAGACCCACAACCCAAGAAAAAGGAGGTGGCACTATGGTATCAACATCTCCTCACAGCGGCCAACGAGAAGCTGAAAGCACCCTTCACCGTATGGGATGGCTACTTGCCGGACGACGAAATGAAAGAGTTGTGGCAAGTATCTCTTTCTACACTATACTCTGTAGTTAAATCAGCTGCACTAAAGAAGAACCATTTTTACACCCTGTATAGAGTCTACTGGACCCCAACAAGATTGGCGAAAATAGGGGAGATGGTCATTCTAAATGCAAACGGTGTGGGAGCAACGATGCGGATGACGTGCACATGTTTGCCACTTGCCTGATGTTGGAAGGTTTTTGGTCAGCTGTGGGTAAGACCATATCGGAGGTGCTGGGCTCTGAGGTGGAGGTAAGCACTATCCTGATTATGTTTGGGATCAGGCAGCAAGACGTGTGGGGCTCAAGTTTGAATATAAAACATGATGTTCTATTTTATATTGATTGCAAGAAGGGAGATGTGTAAACTGTGGACCCAAAGTACTTCCCCCCTATGGCACGTTTGGGAGAACTCAGTGGCTTATTTTGAGAGGATGGACAGGTGGGAGGACAAGATACGAGGGGGGATTGACTGATAACATTCATTGTAGGTTTTTTGTTTTTTGTAGGTCAAACCCTCTTGTTTTTTTGGTACCGATCTGTCCAATGATTACATCTTCTTACAGCAGTGGGCACGGGAGGCAAAGGAATAAGCAATAGCCCAAAAACGTATCTGTTAGAAGAAGAATGTCCAATTTGATTGATGTGCGGCAGCCACAGTACGCTACCTAAGGTGCCGGACACTTGTGATTGGAGATAGTATGAGGACTTAAATTTAAAAAAAAAAGATGACAAATCGATGATCAGTGTAGTATATTAAAAAAGCTGTACCCTACCCGCCTAATCCCTCTACCCTACCCTGCAGCAGGGTAAGTCAGGATTTCTTTCCTTGCCTACTGCCCGACGAATTAATTTGTAAGAAATAATATGTGGTGGTGGGCGAGGCCACTGAATAAAGTGGGAGTAAGTGCATAATTTGCTGTCAAGTTTGCATATGGGATACACTGTAACAAATGTACCAAATACAATCTATATAACAGATTCCTTTCCATGTAGTACAGTCCATCATTTTCCCCAATGTCTACTTACGGCAGGCAGGATAATATCCGGATTTCATACGTGAGGTGTGTGACGTAGTATCTTATTTATTATTCACCCACCTCTTTGAAGTCAGCGTAGAAAGAGAAATGCATTTGGAGAAGAACAGGGCCATTGGAATTAAAAATAAATAATTGTCCACTACCGCTGCCCCAGCTGCAGACAGTAGCAAATTCCTCACACCCTGGCTAGCAATGAGCATGGCGCCATCCTTTTAGCACAACATACAACTTGTACTCCATTGTGAAAAATGTCATACTCATTATTGATAGACAATTTATTTTTCCACTCAAAGTGTCTGTTATAGTTACTTGAAAAGCTGTTAAAAAAGAAAAATCAAATAACTGTTTTTTTAATCTGGTGTTATTCTGCCTTAATACTTTTCTGCCACACCGTCAGTGCTTTTTATGCAAGGCATGTGTGGGTAAAACAAAACTGGCCTTCATAATCACATCAAATTCCAATGGCCCTAGGAGACCAGCAGTGTACTGCTACTGTGCCACCCAGTAATTAAAAACAATTGATTGCAGAGAGCATTATTTGCAATTTGACTTTTCTCCTTTTTTCTCAATATAGCTGCTTCTCCTGTTCTACCTAATAGTAGGACCCAACAGGCAGGAGATACTGCCCGTTTGCAGCGGCAGAGGCTGGAGCATATCCAGCAAGAATACTGGTGGCTGATGGTTCTGGAAGAGGAGGAAACAATGGGGTCGATTCCGATTCGGGCCGGAAATTTCTCCGACCGAGCCGGACCCGGAGAGATTTCCGACCGAATCGGACCCGTGCAGTCCGACCGAACGAGTACGATGCGTCCGTATGTTATCGGACACGAGTCGGTCGGACTCCCATTGAACTCAATGGGAGCCGGTCGCACAACGCGTACGCGGGCTCCCATTGCCTCAATGGGTGCGAGGCGGACAAGGGCGCCCTCTACAGCGAGTGACGCCGCGAGCGCTCGCGGCGTACACGCACAGGTAGGGGACCCATGGGTCCCCCTGTGTGCGCCTCGCACGGGTACGCAGTACAGGGGTCCGACACGGACCCCCAAGTACGGCTCCGACAGCGAGTTCGAGTCGGACGGCGCGAGTCGGTCGGAGCGGTCGAGGTGCGCATCGTACTTACCCGGCCGGAAAACGTCTCCATTGCGCGGTGCGAATCGGGTCCGAGCGAGTCGGTCGGAGCGGCGACGATCCGGGTACGAGTCGGTCGGAGCGGTCGGGTCGCCCGGACGAGTCGGTCGGCGACTCGCATCGTACTCGCCGGCCGGACCCGCGTACGGTTCGGTCGGGAAACAGGCTTTCGCATGGCTTTTTTCCCGACCGAATGGTATTGGGTGCGCCTCCGACCGAGATCGGAATCGGCCCCAATGTCTTTCAGATGGCTCCAATGCAGCCGGTGCCCCTCAGCCTCCAGCCTCCCGGCAATCCAATCGCCGGCACAGCTGCCAGCTAAAATCATCAACTGCTGTCACCCCCTCCGACACTGACAACACTTTGCGGCACCACATGATGCAGCGGCTTGACACCATCGAGAGCCGGCTCACCATGATGGAGCAGAGCCTGGAGCAGCTCTGGACCGACATCCACAATGCCCTCTTCAAGCCTTTTTTTATTTTTTGTTTTGGTGGGAGGGACTTGTTTTTTGGGCTGTGTGGAGAGGGTAGGAAAGAAGTTGAATTTCTTTGGACAAATTTAAAATCAGGATGTTGGGGCTTGGGTCAGTTTTGTCTGGGGAGAGTGGTGGGAATGTTGTGGGGTAGAGAGGGTGGGTTTCTTTGTAAAAAAGAAAAATCAAGGGGTAGCTATTTTGTTTTATTGAAATGTGTTTGAAGTAGTTTGTTTTACTTTTACTTTGCACTGCTACCATCAGCTTTTACGTAGCCTGTTTATGTGCTTGTAAGAGAGAGTGTAGCGCTTAGTCATAGAGTTATACCTCTTGAACTCTTTTGATCATTAGAGGGGATGCTGCCATGACCTATATAACAATAGTAGCAATTGGTTACTAACTTACTTACTAAGTTAACTAGTTCACTTCACTCCATAGTTGTCTAACCTGAATATAGATGAAGCAATAATAACAGTAAAGGCATCACAACTTCACATGCAAGGTCGCACTTCCATTTCCATCCAGGTGAGCTCTATCTGCAGAATTAATCTAATGATTGATTATCCATCGTAGGCAACTAAATGGAAATAAAAAGACTGAGTTAGTGGGTTATACCGAAGCTTTACGAAGAATTGACACCAGAGTACTGTACTACATGATGACACACACAAGATTTCCTGATGGTGCTAAAATACTAAAAATACAATAGTATAGTAGTAATTTTTGGCTAATGGGGAGCTTGTAGTAAATTACGAAATCCTAGATGTCATAAAAAATAGCTCCAAAGTCCGGAATTGGCAAGCTTAGTTTAGGCATTTACAGTTACGCAGCACAATGCCTTAATAATGATGCTGAATACTGATGGTCTTTGTTCTATATCTAAAATATGGATCACTTTTCATGCATGGGTGATGAAATGGGGACAGTGTGGGCTACTGCTTAGAAGATCCTGCAGTAAGTTGTTGTTGCTTTCACCACATCCACCGCACCAAGTGTCTGATCCGTTGATGGTGTAACCTAAGCCACACCTCAATAAATCATACAGCCCCAGAGAAGAGGGTTAGGGGTTTGATAAATGGATGAGAAAGGGGATTTGGGGAAAGGTTTGACAAAGACAAATACTATACAAGGACAACATTCATCTGGGCAATGAGCAGCACATCATTTGTCATCAATCTGTTGTGGAAGGAAACAAAGAAATGAATAGTACATTACAGTTAAATGCATTGCAAACAGTCCTTCTGTCCCTGAGACCCAAGTTATCAGATAGCTAAATGTTCTGCCTTCTAGGTTGAGTGGGAACCCACCTTCCTAGTTCTCCAAATATGATTGTTGTTAAAGAAAAATTATACTGTATTGCAAAAGTAGGTGGTGCATCTCCTCTAGAATGTCCTTCACTCTTGAGTGCCTGTCTGGACTGGTCCTGTAGGTAAGCAGGAGTGCTGAGTTCAACTTTCACCTTTCGCTCGTGCAGGAGACTAGAAGGCCTGTAGATTGTAAAACAGAAACTGTATTTTAGAGTCAAGGAGAATGACAGAAGGAAGGTAAGCTTTTTTTTTTTTTATAAACTTTATTTTCAGTTTTCACATATCAAATTATACAGAAGAGGTGGGTTACTGTCTAACATAGCTGCATATGAATCGTAACAGTGACAGCATACTTAGCATTGCCCAGTTAACAGGGCAGTAGGCATCATAGTGTCAGTCCCAGTATTTACTTATAATCACAGCCTCCTCCCACACTCCAATTTTCCCCGTCCGTGTCCCACCGATATCCTCCGCCGCCCCTGATCACCAGACACATCATGTATAGAAAGCAACGCCGTCTATGGCGTGATGACATTCACAGTGCCCAACTGAAGATACCCTTCACCCCACTCCCTCCGGGACAATGCCCCGCTCCAGTTGTGAGTCTGTGGACTGCCGTAAAGTATCAACATACGTTCTGTAAGGCCCCCATATTTCTTTAGGACGAGATGAGCTGGGCATAATGCTCGCATTTACCTCGCAATTAGTTTTACAGTAGGCCATGCTGCGCAGCCAACTCTGCAGATTAGGAGCCGCCCTACGACCCCACAGTATAGCTATTTCCCTTTTGGCCAGCAGTAGTCCGAGAGATGCGAACCTTCTGATCTTTTTGGGGAAGTTAACTGTATATCCCAGTAAAGCCACTTCCGGTGTAGGAATGAGAGACAAGTTAGTCATGGCTCCTAAAACACTGTGTACCTTCTCCCAGTATGTCTGCAACTTGGGACATGTCCATGTGAGGTGTGCAAAATCCACGTAAGGGGCGGTGCATTTCTGGCAATTATGTGGTCTGGATGGGTCCAGTCTGTGTGCTTTGGTGGGCGTAAAGTAAGTGCGGTGTAAGAATTTAAAATGGAGCAGTTTATGCCTACTGTTAAGAGAGACTTCCTTCGTTACTATGCAGCACTTCGCCCATTGTTCATCCGTAATGGGGCGGCCTAAGTCGCCTTCCCAGGCTTTGTGGATCTTGTCATTGTTTACCGGTTTCAGGCTGGCGCATAATTTATATAATTTGGAAATTAGATGGGCACCAGTTTCATTTTCAATGAGCAATGTGAGTGGCGTGAATGAGTCTGGTTCCACGGGATAATTAGGTAGTGTAGCACGCAGTGCCGATCGGATGCGGCCTAGTATGAAGCTATCCATGAAGGAGACATCTTGGAAACGGGCGTTGTCTGTCACTGAGAAAATATGCCCATCCGGGTACAAATCTCCCATTTTGGTGATATCGAATTTGGTTAAGGTGCGTTGTACCAGTTTTTCACCTGTTAAAGGCAGCCATGGGGCATTTGGAAGGGGTAGTGCGGAGGAATATAATGCAGTGGCGCCGGTGTATCACTTTAGTTTATCCCAAGCCCAACTGATAGTGGAGACTGTCTGTATATCCTTGGGGTCTCTGGGAACCCCCTTGGGCAGGACAGCTGACAGTCGGTCCAGCAGAACAAAGTCTGCCTCTGGGCGAAGAAATGGAATCCTGGCGTCTGGATGAAACCATGCGTAAGCGAAGCAGCTGTGGGCCCCTAGATAATACAATTGTAGATCTGGGACGCCAAACCCCTCCCCTGTCATATGGGCGGGTGAGCACCTGCCAGCTGACCCTCGCCCTTTTGCCTTCATAGACTAATCTGATGAGGTGTGTGCGCAATGTTAAGAAAAACCCGTTCGTAAAGGGTATGGGAATATTGTTAAAAAGATATAAAAATTTAGGGAGCATTACAATCTTAAGTATCCCGACTATTCCGGCAATTGACAACGGTAAACGCAACCACCTTTCCACTTGTGCCTCTAATTTACAGATAGCTTGTCCATAATTTAAACGGAGGATGTGGGCAGTATCCAGGTGGATATGAATGCCCAAATATTTTACCGAGTCTTTGCACCATTCGAGGGGAAATTCACATTCCCACGGGATTGTGCTGGTTGTTAAAGGAAAGATCACCGACTTGTGCCAATTGATACCAAGGCCCGAGAAACGGCCAAATCTGAGTATTTCTCTAATGAGCGGCTCTAGATTCATTTGGGGATCTCTAACATAGAGAATAGTGTCATCCGCGTAGAGCGATACTAAAAGGGGGCCAGTGTTGAATTGCAGGCCTCTCTGCAAGTGCCGTTCCTGAAAATGGCGAATTAAGGGGTCCATAGCCAGGATAAATAGCAGGGGGGACAGGGGGCATCCCTGTCTGGTGCCGCGGGAAAGAGAAAATGGTCGTGATAGCGTGCCGTTCAGGCGGAGCCTCGCCGTGGGTCGGCTGTACAGTAATGCGGTAGTGGCGATAAAGCCCACAGACATGCCCATTCGGCGCATCACCGAGATGAAGAAGGGCCATTCTAAGGAATCAAAGGCCTTTTCGGCATCTAATAGAATTGCGGCGGCTGGGACATCAGGGTTAATTCTATGAAGAACAGAGAAGAGTGTTCTGAGATTCAATGAGGTAGATCGGTGTGGAACGAAGCCTGATTGTGCCGGAGATATGATAAATTCCATCAACTGGGAGAGACGATTGGCAATGATCTTAGCTAAGATTTTATAATCTAAGTTTAATAATGAAAAATGTCTGTAGGATCCGCATAAAGATGGGTCTTTGCCGGGTTTGGGGAGGAGAATGATGACCGCCTCTCGAAGCGTGGGAGGTAGTATCTGTTTTTCAAGGGCTTCGTCATACACTTCAATCAACTGCGGCACCAGTAGGTCCTTATATGTTTTATAAAAATCCCCAGTGAAGCCATCTAACCCGGGGGCGGAGGAGCAGCGGAGGGCATCAATGACCACGTGGACATCTGCCACAGATATAGGTTCTGCTAAGAAGTCTTGCATGTGTTTTTCGAGATACACCAATGCGATCTCGGACAGATATGCTTCTTGGGCGGACGGGTCGCTCTCCACCTTAGTAGTGTATAGAGCTGTGAAGTAATCTAAAAATTCGGTACGAATCTCTGAGGTGGAGGTGAGTGTCTGCTCCGTAGAAGAGCGCAGTTCAGTGATGTACGCTCTACTGTATGGGGGTCGGAGCATCTGTGCAAGTACCCTACCGGGTCGTTCACCCTCTCCATACCGTCTGGCAATATGATACTTGCCCATATATAAGTGCTCACATTCAGCGGTCTCCCAAAATTCAGCTAAAAGGGCCAAGCGACGTCCTGCCGCTCTCGGAGCAGGGGAGTGAAGCGCTTCGGTATCTAAGTCAGCTAGTTCACGTTCAATGCGTGCAAGTGTGTTACGCATATCTTTAAGAACTCCGGCATGCTTGGTGAGGCAGACGCCCCTTATGTATGCTTTGAAGCCCTCCCACAAGACCGCCCATGTGTCAACTGACCCAGTATTTATGGAGAAGTAGTCTTCAATGGCTTCGCGTACTTCTGCATTAAAAAGGTCATCATGGAGGGCATGGCTCGGGAACCGCCATTGCCGCTCAAATCCCTCGGGACGCGGGACATGCAGGTGAAGCTGTACCGGAGAATGGTCAGAATACGTCCTCGGTAGTGTCTCGAGAGACCCGAACCAACCAGCGGTGCTAGGGGAAAGCAGCCAAAAGTCTATTCTAGTCCATTTGTTGTGCTGGCCAGAATAATGTGTATAATTCGTGAGAGCGGGATTTCGCAGGCACCAAATATCTAGCAGTGATAGTTGCTCACAAAGTTCTATCAGGGCGCGGCGTGCTCTGGGCTTGGTGTTTGGTGATGAGGCGGTGCTATCTAAGCTGGGATTAAGGAGTAAATTGAAATCTCCTCCTACCAAAAGGGAGCAAGGCTCAAGCCTCGTTAGCTCGGCGTGTAGGGTTTGGAAAAAATCGGGGGAGTCTGTATTTGGGCCATAAACACACACCAGTGCCGTGTTATGTCCCATGAGCGAACCCGCGACAATTAAGTAGCGGCCTTCACTGTCCCCCACCACAGAGCTGAGGCTGAATGGGACCCGTTTGTGGATAAGGATGGCGGTACCTCTGGCCTAACAACTGTAATTAGCAAAATACCTGTGTGCCCCCCAGCTGGCTGCAAAGCGGGCCGAGTCTGATTTGGATAGATGAGTTTCCTGAAAATAAGCAATGTCTACATTGTGCCTTAGTAAATAATGAACAACCTGCCTTCTTTTGCGATTGTCATTAAGTCCCCTGACATTCCAGGACATCAAGGATAAGCCAGAGGGGCCATCAACACTGCCTAACTTAGCCATCAGCTGTGCTTTTCAAGCCTATCATAGTCAAGTAGCTGCAAATAGAGAAAAACTGTGACAGTAACCAATTCTGCAAACAAATATAGATATTTCCGCAATGTGAAACGTCTCCCCCTACCCCCACCCAACCTCACTCCCCTCCAAGCGAGGCAGTACCATAACAACAAGTATAACGTGAAGTACCAATTGCCTTTACACTGAAATGAGAAAACCCTAGAACGGTACATTCTTAAGAACCAGAACAAACCCAAAGGTATACACTGTTAGGGGTGGCAACGCCACGTCAGAAAACCAGCTATGTGTAACATCACAGAAGTATGAAAAACATTATCCCCATGTGCTCATATAACAATGCAGAAGGGCCAATGCATCAGAGTCAACCAGTGCCGGAACTGGAAAAGAGTTCCATACTTGCATCGGAGCCGCTGTGTGGGGAGGAGGGCCCCCCCCCCGCCTGCCCCAGTTCTGGTGTTCGTTTTTTTATATGCATGACAGAATTCCTGCACCTCGGTAGGATTTTCAAAAATACGAGCCCGGCCCCCAACATCGACCCTCAGCCTGGCGGGGTACAACATGCCATATTTTAGACCCAGATTTCTGAGGGTGGCCTTGACTCCATTGTACTTACGGCGTGCATCTTGTACCATGACCGTGAAGTCCGGGTAAAAGGAGAGTTTAGAGTTCTGCCATGTGATGTCCCCACGCTCCCTTGCGAGGCGCAGTGTAGAGTCGCGATCCCGGAAGTTCATGATACGTGCAATAATTGGCCTAGGGAGGCATCCTGGATTAGGCTGAGGCCCTAGGGATCGATGTGCACGCTCTATCACGAACCCGGGGGTAAAGGATTCGCTCCCGAACAGGTCAGCTAGCAGAGTCTCAACAAATAGGTCCATACGGCCGGTGGCGGTGGTCTCCGGGACCACCCAAAATGCGGATGTTGTTGCGCCTGCTGCGCGCTTCCAGGTCTTCGTTCTTGATTGCTACCTCTTTTAGGATGCGCTCGACACGCTCCAATCTTTTGAGGGACTGCGCCGTGCCATCTTCGATGTCTGAGATGCGAGCCTCTGCCACATCCAGGCGTCTGTCATGAACTTGGATTTTAGCCCCCATATCCGCCAGGCTCTTGTCTAGCGCGTCAAACCGTCCGTCTAGGGCAGTGGTTCCCAAACGTCTTCGACCCGCGGCACCCTTGACCCATTGGCCATTGCCCATGGCTCCCCACTGTTACTTTTTTGGGAGGATGGGGGTGATGTAAGCCCAGCCTCGGGAGTACTTGCATTGTTCTCCCTGAAAATAACTGGGATGAAGCTGATGAAGGTATTATAATCATATACGCAGGGTGTTTCGTATTACTAAGGCGGCGCCTCTAATAAAATATTCCTAGTTACACTTCTTTGCCCATGCCTTTTTTAGAGTACCCTCTCAAACCTTTTTATCCTACTTACAGTGCTAGATAGCATGTAGGCCCCATTGCCAAAGTGTTTCTGCACTTGAAGAATATTTGCATGCACTTACATTTCTACCCATCTCATACGTGCCAACACACCTGTCTCAGCAGGGTGACTTACGATTTTCTAAGTCACATACAGATTTATTTTTGCTGTCTCCTCCCAAAAATTGCCTCAAAATCAATGCAAGTAAAGTAAATTCCTCTGATTGTTTTTTTTTTTTTTAAATGTCCCTCTTTCTTGCTTCCAAATGTTGGCATTATGCTGTATATGGTGTTTTACTTCCCGGTGCTCAAAGAGAAAGCAGGCCTGTCTGGAAATGTGTGGGTGCTGAAAGAAATGTGTACTGGAAGTACCTATGATTCAAGTACAAATGTCAATACTTAATAACACTTAGGGGCTTATTTACAAGCCCCTTGCACTCCCTTTACGTCATTTTTAACATGGGAAAAGTGACGTACGTGAGTGCGCAAGGGGCTTTTAAATAAGCCCCTTAGTGTGTTTAATAAACAGGACAACTGTACTTTCCTTATAACTTGCATTGGTGTGAAATGCATTTGGAAAAAAACAAAACTATTAACGAGTCTAACAAAATAAATCAGGCATCTTCCACTTACTTTGGGAGTGTTGGAATGTGGGGATCCAGTGAAATATGGAGGCCATCTCCCCCGACATGCCATCAATTAAGCACTACCTTTACAGCTTTAGGCATGTCACTTACAAATTATCGACATCATGCGTTGAAGTCTAATTAGTTTAACTGAAGCCAACAACCCCTTCAACATTAAATGCATTAAAGTGCTTGGTGCGCAGCTCCCCTGGCTAGGTTTGACGGCTCCCCAGGGAGCCACGGCACACAGTTTGGGAACCACTGGTCTAGGGCTTTGAAGCCAGCCCTCATCTCTTGCAGCATTGCCGTGGATAAGACTGGGAGGCCGTCCGTGTGGTCCTTACCCTGCGCGTTCTCTGCCATGTTTGGGCCTTTCTCCGGGGCTCTGTCTGGAATCTTTTCAAAGGATAGGGTCTTCTGTTTAGGGTCTTTACGGCCCATGCCGTGGGGCCGCTGTGCAAGTGCAATCGTGTAAGAGCAGGGCACTGCCGAGTCACATGAGAGTGCCGAGTCTAACCAGCGTGACAGTCCAGCCGCGTGAGGTGCAGCAGAATGGTGTGGGGTACAAAGGACGCAGTCCGCAGCTGTTCTAGGAAACGAGGAGTGGTCGGCTATAGGCTCCAAAAGGCACCCGACGTGAGACCCAGGCGGCGGAGCGATGCAACGGGCAAGCCTCAGTCCACCAACTGGGCCGCTGTGCACTCGTCGCAGGTCCGGGGGGAGCCAGATGGTGACAAGGGCCCGGGTTTAGACACCCATCACCCACCAGGCCAATGTGCGTGCCCTGCGTCTGTGGGATTGGCAGTGTCTCAGCCCCGGCCTCAGCGCTTCAGGGAGAGGAGGTGACCAGTAGGCCGGAGGCAACAGGCGGCCAGGTGCAAACTTCGAGGCGGATGTCCAGAGGACAGGCAGAACACGCGTCTATGTTTCGTTGGGGTAGCGGGCAGCGCAGGCAAGATTATGAGTCTTGTGCCCGTGGGAGCTAAGAGATAGGCCGGAGGCACGCTGTCTCTTCAATTGCTGGGCGAAGGTTGCAGGAGCCACGCCACCGGATAGCAGGCCCTGGCGCGTGAAGGCAGGCACCGGCTTGAACCCCCCCCTATTCACCGCACCCGCCCGTGTCCGAGTGGGCACATCCCTGGCACAGCGCGGGCCCTGTCCCCGCCCAGCCTAAGGGTAATGGCAGGCGCACGTATCAGGGGACAGGCACAGCCAGACGCAGCTGCACCCCAGCCGAGTTGATGACCGATCAGGGAGGGGGGCTTCGCCGCCACCGCACAGCGCCCGACCCACCTATCCCTGCAGTGGGCCCCCACTCACCGCAACTTCTTCAGCGCGTGATGCTGTCCTCCGGCGTGTCTGTGCAGTAAAGGGCCTTCGACTATGTCCGAGAGCGCTCCGCCGTCTCCCGCGTCGGGTGCCGTATTTCAATGGCGGAGGCACCTCACCACCCCGGACTCAGCTCGCCCCGCTCGGTGCTTGTTCAGCGTTCCAGCGCTATCATTTATGGGCCAGTTGTCGGATCATGTATCGGGGATAATTCAGTGTAGCTGGAGCTTCTGATGGAGCTTCAACAGCAAGCGGCCATCTTAGTCGCTTGCGTGGCCACACCCCCAGGGAAGGTAAGCTTCATGAGGAGTGTATCAAGAAGAATCAGAGGCAGAGCAAAAAAAACAAGAGGGGGACTCAGAGTTTCACTTTTGCCATAAGTCAAACACACACACACATACATACACACTCACACACATAGCAGCATTTCACAAATAAACGCACCTCTCTCCATTTCACATAGCTGAGTACTAGATCTCAGACTCTTGGTTTACCTTTGAACAGAAATTGATACCTTCTTTCTTCTAGCTGTTGATGAGGAAGTGTGGCAGCTCCTGCCCTGAGTTCTTTCAACCACCTCTGACTCCGAGTAATTGCATCCCAGACCAGTCATCATGACTCAAGCAGGGTAGACGTATACTGCTGTTGAGGAACAAGTAGAGAGACATAATTGCAGTATTTTGCATAGTTTTTTGCTTGTTATATAAAGGGTGTAAAAGGGCCAATCACCTTCGAGAAAAAAATGATCACCCATTACTCAGGCCCCAAACATTGCAAATCAATAATTTCAAGAAAGATCCCACATCAGAGTTCAGCAGCACACTCTCTCTCACTGTCAGCCACCACATGAATCATCAATCATCACTCACAAACACTTGATAATCAGATCACTCATTGGTGCAATGGTTACCTGTTCCAATCAAGCACGGTGGTAGGTACATTATCTCCCCTTTGATGCAAGCAACAGATTGGAATTTGGTAGTCTTGTAAATCAAACAATTGTCTGGGACAGCCATTCTAGATGATGAAAAAAACAGAAGGATCATAGGAGTGGACAATACAGGTAAATTAATTTTCATTAAGTACATTTGTAAAGGCCAGTCGCCTCCAGGGAAAACATATCCCCCATCATTCAGTCCCAAATCAATCATCTCAAGAAAGTTCCCACATTACAGTTCAACAACAAACCCTGCCAGTCACCACATAATGAATCATAAATCATCATCACTCACACAATCACTCACTCACCATTGCAATAGTTGTAGTTACCTCTTCTAATCCAATCACAGGTAGTTAAGGTATTAGGTATTCAAATTTGATGCAGGCAACTTATTGGAATTTGGTGTTGGAACTCTTATAAATTAAAAATCTTCTGGGGCAGACCTGCTAATGCTAAGTGATGCAAAAAGGGATAGGCAATAGGCATGTGAGGGGGGCAGGCATGGTCTTCAATGTCATGAAGAAATTGTAGAGGGTTCTTCAATGCGTACGGGTCAAAATGCAGTCCTGCAATATATGTGACTAAAAAATGGTGGCCCAGCATGAATCTGACACAAAAATTATAGTGTTCCACTAGCTACTCCATATGGGCACTGGCATACTTACTCCAGAAAGTAGAGTTCATCCTCAAACTCAGGTGGTTCACCCAGAAGTTGATCAGCTAACACACTTGATTCAATTTCTGACCAATCATCCTCCTCCTGTGCTGTTTCAGAAATTGTGTTATTATGTGGTATAAAATGTTGGCTCATTTTGATCATAGTCAATCTCCCCTCATTTTGAGATCATAGACTTGTCCTTCTCACTGTAACAACCACACCAGCTGCACTGAACACATGTCCAGCAGATACACTTGCCACAGCACAAGCCAGATACTTTATTACCAGCCTGCTGAGCTCTGGCCATTGGACCATCATCCCATAGCAATAGATAAATGGATTTTGATCCACATAGACCTCTTTAGGATCATCCAGATACTCCTGGAACATCCTGTAGATGGTCATTGGTGCTGCCACTTGCTCAACCTGTTTTGCCATCGCTTCTGCACTGGACTTAAGCACTGCCAATTGAAACCAATAGAATGTAGAGGTTGGGTCCGGTCCTTCTGTTGCTGTTGTTGCAGGTGTCTTAAATGATGGTGTTGTTGGCTGCAGTGAGACAAGACTGCCCTCTCCAGAAGTTTGAAGGCGGCACATCAGAACTCCAGGGTAGGACTCTAAGTCCCAGCCGTGCTTCTTCCAGGTTTCCAGCTTGTTCTACAATCCATCTCTTGTATTTTGAAATATACCCTGCAGAAAAAATAATTATAGTGGGCAGAATTTTGTACCATGGATCAAGTAGTGTGGCACAGGTGTACTCTGTGGACGCGATAATCTCATGTTGCAGCCTTGTATTACAAGCCAAGCGAAGGATTAGGCTCTCAGCCAAGGCATGCACTTCTGTGTTTTCATTCACACTGGGAGGGGGGAAACTTTCAGACAACTTGTTTTTTTACCTTGTCCTTTAGGAAATGCTTGACCCATTGTACTGTCCTCATTGCTAGCTTCCCATGTGAAAACCACAAAGGGAGTAGCATCGGTGCCAAGCCTTTGACTAGGCCACATTTGTCTGCATCCATGGTCATAGCTTTCTCAACTGCATCCCCTCCTCTTAGAATGACATAGTCATTGATCTGTTTCTACTACTCAAAGAGACACTGTTACATGTAGTAGATTGAGTTCCAACTTGTTGGCAGTTCCTGTATCAGGGCTTTATTTGGTACTCTATTATTACACTGAATAATCAGCAACTGCTTCTGGGCTTTTAAAGAATGTCTAAAATGAGTGCAGATTCTTCTGCAGATGGTCAGTATGTTGCAGACTATGGGGCCGATTCCGATTCAGGCCGGAAATCTCCCCGACCGAGCCGGACCCGGAGAGATTTCCGACCGAATCGGACTCTAGCAGTCCGACCGAACGAGTACGATGCGCACGTATGCTATCGGACTCGATTCGGTCGGACTCCATTGAGAAGTCAATGGGAGCCAGTCGTACGACGCGTACACGGGCTCCCATTGACTCAATGGGCACGACGCGAACAAGGGTGCCCCCTACAGCGTGTTCGCGTCGATGCGGGTCGCACAGTACATGCACGTGTAGGGGGGACCCATGGGTCCCCCCTGTGTGCGACTCGCATGCCTACGCTTCCAGGGGGGTCCGACACGGACCCCCAAAGTGCGGCTCCGACAGCTCCTTGGAGCCGGGCTGCGCGAGTCGGTCAGAGCGGTCGAGGTGCGCATCGTACTTACCCGGCCGGGGAACGTCTCCATTGCGAGGTGCGCGTCGTCCCCGTGCAAGTCGGTCGAAGCGGTCGGGTCCTGCAAACGAGTCGGTCGGAGATTTCGCGAGCGCACGCATCGTACTCGCTCGCCCGGACGCACGTACGACTCGGTCGGGAAATAGGGCTCCGAATCGGATCCGGTTAAGCCGAATCCGATTCGGTGCCCTACCGGCCGAGATCGGAATCGGCCCCTATGTCTTCTTTTTTTAGAAAGTCTTGCACCACCAGGTTGATGCAGGCCAAACACAGGACATCTGTCTGACATGGCCATTACTATGTCACTGCCATTGTCTGTGGCAACAAATCTGATTCTGAGACCTCTGGGTTGCAGCCATTCATACACCTTACTGTTAAATTCGTTTAAGATCTTTACAGCTGCCTGTGATTTCTCCCTGGCCAACATGGCCACTTCTGCATGCTGCCAAAAGCTCTTAAAACTTTCTTTAGGGTCAAGACATGCAGATATTTTTTGATTTACCTCTGCAAAAGAGGTCCAGTGTGCATTGATGCACATGTAACCAGTCACCTGACAACTGGTCCACATGTATGTCATCAGGTGGATGGTGTGAACAACACTCTGCTGCAAAGCTTGTCCAACCAACTGCAGCACATTGTGATGCAGGGCTGGAACAGCAACTCTGGCAACATAGGTCCGACTTGCTGATGGCTATCACAAATTCTAAGGATCCCAGTCCTTCCACCAAAGATAAAGGGAGGAGGTCCCGCGCTAACATTTTTGCCAGCGTCCCATTGTACAAACGTGCGGATGGATGGTTCCAGCTCTTGTCTAAACATGCCCGTAATAGTAGCCTGGATTGTCTTCTTTTTTTAGGGGCCACTGACACAGGCATCTTTTGAGAAGTAGATGGTAGTGGTTGACTCAATGTGCATCATGGTGGGGCAGTCACTGTATGCTGTGGTGTCTCCATCTTACTCAGAGTCTTGTGCCATTGTGAAGTCACTGAAGTGGGTCATTATGCTGCCACACTGCTGGGGACAGGGCTGCTTTGCATGAAGATGCCACCCTCTTCTTCTTCATCATCACCTCCCACCATGATTGGACTTGTAGCTGATGTTCCCCCACTCTCTTCTACACCACAACCATGTTCAGCAAAATTTTTAAGTTGCTCCTCCAACTTGATGGTGTGGTGTTTTTTCATATGGGTTGTTTGGCCTCCAGTACCATAATGTGTCTCAAGCTTACCTCAACTAACATTTGTGTTGCAAATGCTGCATACTGCAATGTTCTCCCCCTCTTTGCTAACCATAGAAAAGGCCCAAACTGGGCAGGAATACTGTTTTACTATGCCAATGTCTCAAGAAGAATTGGAGGTAGGTGGGCAGTTCATCGATTGCCTCTCTGTTTCTCCTGAGGTAGAGGATGGTTCAGGTCTCAGCTGGGGCTTTGCAAATATGGGAGCTGGTGATGGTGCTACCTGTGCCACATCCCTCGGAGCAGGTCAAATAGCAATGCCAGACTCCTCTGTGTCACCTTCCACAATGACTGCCTCGTCATCGCCATTCTCCTCATCATCCCCTTCCATAAGTCTAAGGGGCCGATTCCGATCTCGGCCGGTAGGGCTCCGAATCGGATTCGGCTTTACCGGATCCGATTCGGAGCCCTATTTCCCGACCGATTCGTACGCGCGTCCGGGCGAGCGAGTACGATGCGTATTCGCCGACCGACACGTCCGGACGTCCCGACCGCTCCGACCGACTCGATCCCGGGTCGAACCGCACCGACCGACTCCGCTCGGGACCCGACTCGCACCGCGCAATGGAGACGTTCCCGGCCGGGTAAGTACGATGCGCGCCGCGAGCAGTCCGACCGAGCCGCGCACTCCGGCTCGAAAGAGCTGTCGGAGCCGTACTTTGGGGGTCCGTGTCGGACCCCCCTGTACGCGTAGCCGCGCGAGTCGCACACAGGGGGGACCCATGGGTCCCCCCTACCTGTGTGTGTACTGCGCGAATCGCTTCGCCGCGTACACGCTGTAGGGGGCGCACTTGTCCGACTCGCACCCATTGAGGCAGTGGGAGCCCGCGTACGCGTTGTACGACAGGCTCCCATTGACTTCAATGGGAGTCCGACCGACTCGAGTCCGGTGGCATACGTGCGCATCGTACTCGTTCGGTCGGACTGCACGGGTCCGATTCGGTCGGAAATCTCTCCGGGTCCGGCTCGGTCGGAGAAATTTCCGGGCCGAATCGGAATCGGCCCCTAAGTCTTTCAGGAACTTTTCTTTTCCCTTGCCTCTTCTGTTGTCTCCAGGACACTGTCTCAGTCCACTATGTGTCCCTATCATCATCATCAGTAGTGGTGCTTGGAGAAGATGGTGGAGTAGTACCCTTCCTTTTCCTTGCTGGAGGTCTGGGAGACAATGATTCTAAAAGAGGAGGTTCTTGCTCGGAAGGAAGCTCAAACTCCTCATCTGCACCAACATCAGGAAAACAGACTTTTGCTGGAGGCGGCTGCTGTCCACTTTGCTCTGTTTCCTGATACGATTGTGTACTACTTTGTGAAAGGGACAAATCTAATTCAACGTCAGTACTCCTCGGCGTCGACATGATTGCAGTGGCTGCCTCACTGACAGACATGGTTCTAGGCTTAGGGTGGGGGGTGCTGTTGATGCAGGAGTGCTGCTCTCAGCTTGCTCCCTGGAGGCTGGTGCAGTAGGAACAAGTTTACCTAAAAAGGTTCTGGCTGGTAGATCAGGGGTAGATAGTGTCACGACCCGCCGTGGTTCACTTCCACCTTAGGTTCAATTTTCACTGTACCTTTTTTGGGTTATTTTTTCACTCTGTCCATTTACCTTACTTTCGGGTCTCTTTTCCTGTTTCCTTCCTTCCTGGCAACTGACGCCTCTTTTGATTCCTAGTTCCGCTTGCGGGGACGTTTTGGGGGCAGCCCCAGTTTTGTTCCCCGTATGTGGGTAGCGAGTATTTAGGAGCTGCCTGCCGCTCCTCATTGCTTGGTTTAGTTTCCAGTTCCTGCCCCGGAAGGACTCTCACCATCAGCATTTCCACTGATACTACTTTGCTTCTTGCCAGCACCTCCTTGGATTTATTGTTCTTTTATTTGGGGGCAGCTCTTCTATTCACTTCGTGCGCTGGTGTTAGAGGTATTTTTTATTCTTCCATGGACTCAGACTCACACTAAAAAGAGCGGGTGTCGGTGAACACCCGATTTATTGGATTCTTTTACCTTTGTGTTTTGCTCTTCTTTTTTCAGTGCACTGAATTCATTTTGGATAATCTACACCAAGGACTAATCTATATTTCCGATTTTTTTAATACATTGCGGTTTTTTGCCTTTTGTGGTTTTTTCCCACTCCCCCCTTCTATTTCACCTTTAGTCCTGCACGTCTTGCCTATTGAAAAACCTCTAATTCCTATTACTTCTGGGATGCGGACATTGTGGAATACTCCTCTGGATTTCTTATGGGACCTCGCTATACATGTTAGGGGTGAGCTTAGTGTATAATGATGTCAACAACAGTTTCTATGATTTAAGTGGAGAGATTTCCTTGACTATATCTATTCTGTTACTAATCTTTTTTCTTTTTTCTCTTTTTTAAGATGCTTGTGGTTGTTGCCTGGCTCCCAAGATACCTCGGAGAGTGATATTAAGATTTGACTCATACCCTTTCCTTGTTGCCTTGTTTACCTGCATTCCCCGGGTGCATTTTCCGCTCATGTCTGATTTAATCTTGGGCATAAAGGGTTAAGGCACAGGGAGAGTGGTTGGACATTCTGTGCTCCTGCAGTACCTGGTTTTCAGATGAGTGGGGGCAGAACAGATAGTTGCTTTTTCTCAATGGCCATTTTTTTGCCAGCATCTTTGGGACCATCTTTTTAAAGCTATCCGTTACCAGTTGCACCAAGCTGCACAAGCGGAAGTGATTGGAGGACTGAAGTGTGACTGCACAGTCCTTTTATTTGGCATTACGGCGGCAGAAGTCTCTTCTCTTGTGCACCTAAAAGCAAACAAGCAACAAAAACATTAAGGGCCTGATAACGATCTGCCCAACACAGTCTTGGTGCTGGGACCGGCTAATTACAATGGGACCATACACTGTTCAGTCACATACTCCCATTTCTCAATGGGAGCTTGTGTTATGGCCGTAAACCGGCCATAAAACAAGCTCTCATTGAGAAATGGGAGGTGTTGTTCCTCCCTGCACCCTGTGGCAGGCACTGTAAGGTGCCTGCCAAAAGGTGCTAGGATCAACTCGGCCCCTGACCGGAGGCGACACGCACAAGGGGGCCCTGCTGGGGGCCCCCAAACGCGCTTTCAAACAAGGTTTTCATGTCAGACAGGCCAGCATGGAAACCATGTAGGAAACCCTGCATCATAATCCCAAGGGCGGGAAAGACTGCCCTTTAGGATTACGACCCGGCTTTGACTGGCCGACGGGCTCCATGAGTCTGTTGTAAGCCAGCCAGAATTACCGGCCAGTTTACTTTCCGACCACCAGCATTTTAATGCAGCAGTCAGAAAGTAAACCAAGCGGCCGATTACGATTCGGGCCAGAAGGCTCAGACCCTCGGTCGGAGCCTTTCTCGGCTGCATCATAATCGGCCCCTTAGTGTGAAATGTGGCATTGTTTGCAGTTTGAATTAGTACAGACAAAGGCAATACTAGTGTGGTTGATTTGTTAACTTATGTAACCATTTTAAAGTCAAACCCCACCACCATACCAGAATTCCCCATCAGAATATAACACACAATATACAGAATGATAGCGCTATTTCTTTTATGTTCAATATATTCAAAAAGAGACACCTGTGACACTCAAGTGACTAAATGGGTAAATGGTTTTGTAGTCTTTCACAAAATGTAGGTTAGTGTGCGCCTATGGCAGGCAATGTGGTCCAGGGGGAATGAAATAATAATCATCATCATTACACAAATGAATGATGCTAATGCCTACTCTAAAATGTACTGCAGCCATGGTGACCAGGAGGAAATTGAATTATACATACCTAAAAACTAATGCTATTCACGTCTCTGCCCCTATGGTGGATGGATGATTGCTCAACCAAGGCAAAAGGAAATAAATAATTTACAATAAAAAAATGAAAACAAATTAAAATTGGATTTAAAAAAATTAAAATAAGAAAGAAAAAACTATTAAAATTAAAAACGAAATTATAAATAAAAAAAATTATAAAAATAATTACAAAATGTAAAATACAAAAAAATGAAACGAAATTAAAAATTAAAAATTGACACAAAAATAACAATAAGTGAAATTATCCTTAAGCATATTATTAAACTGGTATCTCATCCTTTCATGCAGTCCTATGACAAAGCCCACAGGCTGGCTACACAAAATGATCATCAGCCACATGGTCAAACAACAAGCAAGGAGGCATGGGGAACAAAGAGAATATATGCAGGCGTATGACAAAAGCACACTGGCGGGCTATACAAAATGGCTGTCAGCCATATGGTCAGAACAACAACAACCAGTAAGGAGTCATGGTCACTCACAAACAGAAAAGACATGCAGGCCAATGGGGACAGCACACTGGCTGGCTACACAAAATAGCTACCAGCCACATGGTCAGAACAACAACAACCAGCAAGGAGGCATGGCCACAGAGAAGACCTGTAGGCCTATGGGGAAAGCAAACCGGCTGGGTACACAAAATGGCAGCCAGCCACATGGTCGGACCAACAACAACCAGCAAGGAGGCATGGCCACAAACACAGAAGACATGCAGGTCTATGAGGAAATCATACTGGCAGGCTACACAAAATGGCTGCCAGCCACATGGTCAGACAACAACAATACCCAGCAAGGAGGCATGGTCACAAACAGAGAAGACATGCAGACCTGTCCCAAAAGCACACTGGCTGTCTACACAAAATGGCAACCAGCCACATGGTCAACAACAACAAGCAGAAGGCATGGAAAACAAAGAACACATACAAGCCTATGTAGACACTGAGGGGCAGATTTACAAGCCCCCTGCGCCGTCGGTGCGTCACGTTGCATGACACACTGGTGGCGCAACCTGCTGAGTGATATTTACAAGCACAGGTAAAGCCACCCTGCGCGACTTTACCTGTGCTTGTAAATATCCCCCTTTTTCACGCAACACTTTGCGTGTTAGGGGTGTGACATGGGTGTTGCTGTGGGTGTTCCCACGCAACACCCATGTCCACTGATGCATTTCCAGATTTACGATTCCTCGTAAATCTGGAAATGCGTCAGAATGCTACGCCACCTTACGGGTGGCGTAGCAAGGTGCAATGAGAAGAAATGTATTAATTTCTCCTCGTTTTTTTCCTCTTTCAATGCTTGCTGCATTCTACAGCACACATTGGAAGAGGAAATCACCTCAAATTATTGTTTTTGCGTAGGAAGGTAACCCTTCCTGCACAAAAACAATCTCCCCAGGACGCAGGCATCCTTGCACCATGGTGCAAGGGTGCCTGTGCCGGGGCATGGCAGCAGTTTGTGGGCCAGCGCAGGGGGAAGCACAGAGATGCAACATATTGTTGTAAATATGTTGCATCCCTGTGCCTCGAAACTAAAGCAGCACGGCGCAGCAAAATGACTTGCAGCACCGCGCTGTGTTAGTTTCCAGTAAATCTGCGCCTGACTATACAAAAAATGGCCCTTGGCCACATGGCTTGGGAAACAAAGACAAATTGTGGCCTATGACAACGCTCTCACACACCGACCAGACACAGGAGGCATGCTGGTAACACAAAGAAATCAGCATAAATTCAGCAATGCCAAAAAGGAAAATAAACTGGGCTTAAATTGTTTACAACACGCATGCTCTAAAGGCACAAATATAATTATCCCACTTATACACTGTTTGCAGAAAAAAACTTAAAATACCCGAAAAAACCCCCACATTTTGTAATTTAATCCAATGCCATCCATGGCCTAAATGATATTTATAATCAACAGACACCACAGAAACAGATGTTTCATGCACCCATGACTAGTAGTGTGCCTACTGGCTGGAATGCTCATTGGCAGACTAGGCCACATGGTGATTGAATGAATATTGCACATTTATTAAAAGACATGGAGAAAATGTACTAAACTGTGGAACAATTTTTCTTTACAAAAGAAGAAAAATGACATGCAAAAAAATACCTAGTCCCCTACTGAAACTGAAGGTCACCCACCACATTTTAAAAATCAAATAAAAGTACAAATGAATCCTGGTGCATGACCCCAATCAAACAAACAATACCCTAATGCAACAGTTTTTCAACTTACTTGTGAAATCTCAAATACAATGTCCTTAAATCCAATGATATAAATGCAGCAGACAAAGAGAGTGACCCTTCCAGCTCCAAATCCCAATGTAAAGTGACCAGGAGATGGGCAAAGCACTGGGAGGAGCCTGCTGGACAGGAACAGGAAGTTGGAGTCTCTGGGGCACTGACTTCCTGTTGGATTAGAAAAGTTAAAAAAAAGGCTTTTCACACAAAAAAAACAACTCCTACGGCCAGTTGGTGAGAAAATCTACTTGAAAAGCTTCTCAACTGCTTCAGAAGCACAAAAACTGCTCAAGTGCTCCATTTGCGATGGGCACTACATTGACACTGTTGCGGCTGTAAGTGGTGGAAACAATCGTGAAGTATTGCGCAAGCTCGCTAGCTGCCCGAGATTATCGTGGCTCTGGCGAGCCAGCACCAAAACATATCTCGAGCGCGTAAATAGAAAAAAAACTCCACTTCCAATTACTTAAAATATTCTTCACTTTGCTTAAGGTTGATACATAATTAAGTAAAAAGAGCTGTAAAAAGTTGTGGGAAACCCAAATAGCAAATTGGATTAGACTTGGAGACCTGGGTTTGAAGATCGCTGGATAAAACCTGATCACAGCAATTGAATAATAAAATTTCAGACTTTTTATTGTTGATCTTGTTCCCTCCTAGTTCAGAGAAGCTTCTGATTGTGTCAAAGGTTTGCTTGATATTTACAGGATCTGTCGCCAAATATAGACGTAGGTCATCCGCAAACAACTTGAGTTTTGGTGCCCCAACTACGGGTGCTCTAATTAAGGGATTTTGGCATATCGATGAAGCTAGTGGTTCGATAAATAAAGTAAATAACACCGGGGACATCGGGCACCCTTGGCGAATGCTTCCTTGAATTTTGACTGAGCCAGTGGTATGCGCATTAATTATAACTTTTGCCTCCGTTTTATCATATAATTTCTGTAACATATTAACAAAGCCCAGGGGAAATTTAAATTTGGTTAAAATGGCAAACAAAATATCCCAATTAACTAAATTGAAAGCTTTTTCTGCATCAATCATAATGATTACCATGTTGGTATTGTTATTTGAAAAGTAATCGATAGCCTGAACTAAAAATGATATTTTTGTCAAGGATCCTCCCTGGCAAAAAAACAAATTGATTCTCATTCACCAGCTTTTGTGCTGGCAGAGTTATTCTAGCTGCCATTATGTTAGTAAATAATGTATGATCATTATTCAGGAAACTAATTGGGCGATATGACCAGGGATTGTCCGAGGGCTTGCCCTTCTTTAGAAAGCTACCAATAACTACAATCTGGCAAAGTTCCAAAATTCGATTAAATAATGATACCAGTAGATTTGTTATCTGTGGCATAAACATTTTATAAATTTCAATGGGTAGTCCATCACTGCCGCAAGCTTTTCTGCTAGGATTGCTTTTGATAGCCTCCTGGACCTCCATGTCAGAAATTGGCTCTAAAATCTGACCCTTTTGGGTACAGGTTGTTGTGGACAGCTACATTGTAATAAGGTAGTTGTTAACCAAATCGAGAGATATTGGTGCTGCAGCAGAGTACAGCCTGTTACAATGCGATAGGAAAACCTTAAATTTTTACCATTTGCTGCACGACTTGAACTTTATCTGCGTCAAAAATAGAGTTGGTGGACGCATTATCACCTTTTTTCTTTACAGACCAGGCCAAAAATGTACCCGTGTGTTCGCTTTCCTCATACCACTGTTGTAGACACGTATTCTGGTTAGCTATTGCCTGGAGCTCATAAAAATCTCTAATGCTCTGTCAAGCTTTTTTAAATCTATATTCTGTTGTTTGCGAGTAGACTCTTGAGTGAAGTTGACCTGCCTGATCTAGCTCTTGTTGTAGTTGTCTGGCCATTTTCTTTCTATTTTTGATTATGTTACCTTTACAAGATATTGCCTCCCCTCTAATAAAGGTCTTACAGGAGTCCCAGACCGGAAAGGGTGGGGCTGATCCTGCATTCGGCTGGGAAAAATCAACAAGCAGTATTTGCATATTTTTAACCCAGCCCTCTTCAGTCAACAGAGTTTTGTCCAGCGTCCACCTTGGTCGCTCCCCTAGACTAACCTTTATTTGAATCTCTGTCACAGGGACTGAGTCGTCTGAGAAGGGGTTAGGAATAATCCAGGACTTTATCTTTTCCCATTGATGGGACACTAAAACAAAATCGATTCTTGACGCTGTATTATGTCTTTTCGAAAAGCAACTAAACTTGCTAGTGGCTGGGTGCTGGACTCTCCCGGGATCAACTAATGCAAAATCTCAAATCATTTTCCCCAATTGTCTACAAGTTTGTGGTTTATTTTGTACGTTATTTTTCAGAGAGGAGTCTACCCCTAGGTTCTGAATAAAGTTGAAATCTCCTCCTATGATTACTAGCCCCTGTAACAGAATAAATATATTACCTACTTTTTCCAATGCCACCGTCTCATCCTCTATAGGGCCATAGTAGCTAACTAGATGGAGGACCTGTTCCCCGATCTTGAGACTTGCCATCACCTATCTAGCTAACGGGTCGCTCATAGTCTGAAGAACTTCCCCCAAAAAGTAGCATGTATATAAAATTGCTACTCCCCTAGGGGGTGCATCATCCAAGGCCAGGAAGGCCCGGGATATGAAATTGGGCCATTTGGGTAGAGGTGAATGGTTTTTAAAATGGGTCTCCTGTAGCAGGATAACTTGCGGCTGAATTGTCTTTAGCAACTGGAGTGTAGCTTTCAACTTTGTTTGATTGTTTTCCCCATTTATGTTACATGAGGCTACACCCAGTGTCTGATTTTTAGCCATTTATACTAGCAAACTGTTTCTGATCAGCCTCAATTTGGGTATTCCGCCTCCCTTTAATATAAATTACTATACTATTGTGATTGGTTTGACTATGTCCAACCCTAGGTTTTTGCAAATTGCTCCCCCCTCTGGGGTTATCATTTTCTTTTATCCCCCCACCTCTGTGTGACCCAATATCCTCCCCCCTCCCTTTGGTCATGGCCCTTCCAGTCGTGGGCCAATTCACAACCCTTGCCCCCATCCACCATCCCCACCTCCCCCTTCCCTCCTAGAGCAGTACCTTGGAATGGGACTTAGAACTCCTTCCGTAGAGGATAGTGCAAAACAGCCTGCCTTTATAATACCATGCTGGAGCAAAAGAGCCATAGAAATTTAGGTTAAGTGTATTCTCAGTTGACCTTGATTTGGCTAGAAATTCATCTTTAGCTGGCCATTATTCCTCTTATTATCCCTCCCCATAGATACTTTTTCCTGTCCTCTCCTTCTCCTTTGACTGTAAGCAGAAAATCTTTAGCCCGATCAACAAACTGGAATATATTGAATTTGACCTCAATACAAAACCTTTAGTTTGGATTGCTGAATTAAGCCGGCTGGAGCATTATTGCATTTAAAAGCATCTATCAGTCCAATGAAATCTCTACGTCTTCGTGCTGCTAGGATTGACATGTCTGAATATATTCGACATGAAAAGTTATCCAGAGCAGTAAAGGACTTTTTTAGATTGCTTGAGTCAAAATTTGATCTTTAATCCTGACATCTCCGAAGTTAACCACAATCATTCTCGGATATTTTGCATTTGAATGTCGAGTTGTGGGTACTCGATGTGCTCAGTTAATGCTCAGATCACCAATGTCTTTCACTTTTTCAGGAAGGACCACTTTGCACACCAGCTCTGTTATTAGCTGGACAGATGACTGCCCTGCTTCACGATCTTGTGGAATGCCGACGAACCTTAGATTGGTGCGTCAAGCATGATTTTTCCACATCGTCCAGCTTCAACTGAAGATCTTCCAGCTCTGTTTGCAGTTTGGTCAGATTGCTTTCTTGATTAGTGCTATTGACTTCTAGGGAAGATACCTTCTGCTGTACCTGGGCCATTTGGGTCGAAAGCTGATGTAAATTCTCATTAATCTGGCCCAGTTGTTTATTAGTCTCATGAAAGCTTCATTTCACCAAGTTCGTTTAGTATCTGGTTTAGTGTCATCTCAATGTTGGAGGTCGGTGCAGGTTCTGCTGATGTGAGAGTCAGCGCTTCTATTTCCGTTTGGGCATTGTCAAGTGGGAAAACTCTTTCCACTGCAGTTGATGTCAGCGCATCCACATTGGCCATCGATTGGATGCTAGTAGGCTCAGGCAGGTTCTTTCTTTGCTTCCCCTTCAAGCCCCCCATGGAGAACAAAAGATATGCTGGCGTACCATTCTCTTGGAGCATCCCCTCCAAACGTGTAGCAGACAAATTTGTAGGCAGTTTAGTGAGCTCTACTTCTACCATGGCTGGGGGGGACGCAGACATTGCCTGCATTCTTGGTGGACTCCATCCTGCCTTCAATCTGTCAGGAAAAATGATATCCAGCTCTACCAGGTGATGGGGATGGAGTTGAATGGTTCGATGTCCTGGATTAATTTTCCTCAGTTTGTTTTTTTGTCTGGGGTTTCTTCCTAGTAACTTGCTTTTTCGCTGTGTGGTATCTTAAAATGTGCTTCATTGGGGTATTAGTTATTCTGGAGGTATATAGTTTCAGTGGCTCGGGATATCGTAGCAGGGAGATGCCAGAGCTGTCACAAGTCGGCTGCAAGTGCATCCACGATACTTGGACCACTTCCGCAACCAGCTTGCTCTTCCTCCTCTTGGGGGGCGGGCCTAGAGCTCCCTCTCAAGCTGCTTCAACCCATGGTTTCTACCCCTCTAGGTTGTCTTGAGCAAGCCGAATCAAAACCACTAGTCCATTGCTGTCATGAGGCTGAGCGTCTAAGTGCACTGTAAGGTAAGTAGCTTTAGCCCCATCTTCCTAAGTTCTAGCAAGTTGAGGGGCCTGCTCCTTTTTTTCCTTCTCAGGGACTGTTTTACACGTCTCTTGTATAGGCTTCCACGGTCCCATCTAGTGCTCTCGCGCCCCTCGTAGTCAGCTAGGCCCAAGGCATAAGTCATAGCCTACCACAGGCCTTTGTCCACCTTTTCCCGTCCTCGACTGGGCTCTGCTTCAAAGATTCTGGGTCTGTGGTCTAGCCTCCGTTGACTCTCTTACTTCTCGTAGTTGCACAAGAAGTCCTTATCAAACCTTCGACTACCGCTGCTCTGCTGCAGCGCTGCTCCGCTCACCTCAGCCCATCAGTCGCTCTCCTGGCTGCTCACCTGAGAGTTATGGGCTGCACATAAAGCTTCGCCCCCCTGGGCTCCTGGGCTCCTGGGCTCTCCGGCTGTGAACGATAGACTGTATGACAGGGATCGCAGGACCACGTAAGGAGGGGCATCAATCCGTAGTTGGGTAAGGCATCTAAGTTCAGTCCAGTTTTAGGTCATTACAATCTGCTGCCTAGTATGCTGCAGCTACGATTGCCATGGCTTTTAGCGTCGCTGCTTGCGCCTCCGCCGTCGGCCATCTTGCTCTTCCTCAGAAGTGAGCTCAACCACGGAGCATGACAGGAGCTCTACGTGGCTCCTCACAAGACACTTGTTGTGTATAAAGTTATATATTTTATAAGTATATGATGTAGTTTTTTTGAAATATTGTAGTAAAATTGTAGTAGTTATTAAATTTTATTTGAGTTATTTATATTATTTTTTGTACCGTAGCAAGTTGTGTGTTTATAGGAGTATAGGGTGAGAAGTAAATTAATTTTAATAAATTATTGTTTATTTATTGTAAAATAGTATTTATGTAATTAATAATTAATTGCCTTTAATTGTGTAATATTTTTTAAAAATTGTTAATTAATATTAATTATATAATTGGTAATTAATTATGTTAATATTGTAAATAATCTTTTCTAAATTGTTTGTTATCTATGGGGTGTGGGGGTTAATAGGATAGAGGGTGGAAGTAATTTAATTTAATTTTAATTCATTGTTAATTAATGTTAATTATTTAATTTATCATTAAGTATAGTAATATTGTTAGTGTTTTTTTATATGAGTGGGTTGGGGGATTTATGGGTGTACAAGGTTGGCAGTTATTTAGTTGTAAATATATATTTTTTATTATTATGAATCATTTAATTGACAATTAATTAAGTTAAATGTGTAAGTATTTTTGATATTTAATGTGTTAATTATGTATTTAATTTATTATTACATTTTAGGAGTATGGTTCATATTTTGTGGAGGTGTGTTGTGGAAAGTTAAATACATTTAATTGCATATTTAATATATTTTTTAATAAATATATAACTTTTTTGCTAATACATGTTTTTGATATAGTTAAATATGTGTGTTTTTATGTTAGTGTTAGATTGTGGTTGTAAGTTTTGTAGGGATAGATGGTGGGAGGAAATTATAACTAAATGTACGTTATGAATTCAATTTATTAATAAATACTTTTTGAGATAATTGTTTTTATATGTGAAATTTTTTGCATTTAATTTTTAATAATATTTGTGATATTATTGTGATGTTTTTAATTTTCAGAAATGTTTTAATTTTCATTGTTTGTTTACATTCATTTAATGTATTACATTTTCAATATATATTTTTATTATTTATTTTGTTTTTAAAATTTGTTTTTGTACTGACTGTAGTGGGAATAATATATTTTTTCTATTTTAAAATCCAACACTTTTTCTATTGTCGCAATTACTGGAGTGGGAATAGTAAATTTTACCCCTGCACAATCTAACACTTTCCCTACTTTTGCACTGACTGGAGGGGGAATAGTATATTTTACCCTCTGCAATCTAACATTTTCCCTACTGTTTCATTGACTGGAGGGGGAATAGTAAATCTTACCACTCCGCAATCCAACACTTTCCCTACTGTTTCATTAACTGGAGTGGGAATTGTAAATTTTACCCCTACACATCCCAACACTTGTTGCGCTGATTGGAGTAGCATTATAAAATATTTTTTTTGTAAATTATATTTTTTATTGTTTTATAAATTGTAGTGGGAATATTATATTGTAGTTGTCTCTAATATTTTATGTAATTTTATATTTATTGTAGTTACAATACTACATCTTATTTTTGTGTCATGTAAAAATTTTGTTATTGTTGTGTTGTTTTGGGTGGGAGTACTTATTTGTATATTTATTTAGCTTTATTGCAGTCCGAAATGTATATGTATATATTTAAATTTTTAATATTTTGTATATGGTTGTAATTTATATAATTCTGTATTTTCAATAAACATATTTATGATTTGCAATTATTTTTTTGTATAATATATTTAATTAAATTTAAAAAAATGTCTGTTGTTTAATTTCTATTTTTTAAATTAGATTGTTTTCCTTCTTTAATATTTTATGTTTTTCGTATATTCAAATCTGTACACATATATTTTTGATGATATATTAATTACGATTTTTTAATTATATTATTTAAAATATTAATGTATTTATAATTTGTATATATGTATGTTTACAACACACATATATATATATATGTGTTTACATTTTTAAAAGTAAGTTATTTTGTTTTATTTGTTAAAATATAGATTTTTTTTGATAGTCGAATTTTATTGTTTTACAGCGCATGAAACAAATCAGCAAATACACGATGGACAATGAATCAATGACATTTTTGCAGTTAAAGTATCCCACAGTTCCGCACCCCATAAGACATGCACAGACAAAAATAACGAGACAAATCATTCCGAACCTTCTACCGTACCCAGTCACTTCCCCCACACCCTTCGGTATTTCTTGGGGCACCCTCTCGCCACGTAAAGGGCTTTCTCCTGGGTCGCACACCAGTCCACCCCCCGTCGCCACCGCCCAATATCCGGCGGTTCAGGACTTATCCATGCCGCCGCTATGTCACGCTTTGCCACCATCATGGCTGTATTGAAAAATAATTTGTCATTCCGGGACCCATCAACCCATCCAGGATTCCCAGTATTGAATGCCGTGGGTCATGAGGAACCTCCCAACCCAGGACCTCCGTTAGCTCCTCCTCAATGGCCCCCCAAAATCGCTCCAGTTGGGGGCAGGACCAAACCACATGGAAGAAATCAGCCGGGGCATGAGTGCATCTCGCACAAGACGCATCAGGACGCAGGCCCGCTCGGTGCAGGCGCAGGGGAGTAAGGTAAGCGGCATGTAAGTAGTAAAGTTGGATCAGCTTAAGTCTAGCAGAAGTGGTGACTGTCCTGGGTGCCATGAGGGCATCGCGCCAGTCCACCTCGTCGAGGGGGCCCACCCATTCCACCCATTGGTCCTTCAACGTATCCAGGGAGGTGGAAGTATTGTTGACTAGGGTGCGGTATATGCGGAAAATGCCCCCTTACCTAAATCTCCCAGCATTGTCTGCGCCTCTGTAGGGCTGTATTCGGGGAGCCGCGTGTCATCCGCAATGTGCGTCCGGAGGGCATGCCTCAGCTGCAAGTACTTATAAAATTGGGAGGATTGTAAGGAGTAACGAGTTTGGAGCTCCTGAAAGGAAGGCAGGTGGCCTTTAGCCCATATATCCCCTAGTTGTGTAATACCAATGAGATCCCATGATGTAAACCCCTGCAACCCACTAACTTCCCGGAGCCAAGCCCCATGCCAAAGGGGTGTACACCGAGTGAGCCTATGCGTCCACCCAGTGTGACGCAACGAGGCCCACCAGGCCAAGAACACGGAACGTGTGGCATCAGGTAGCTGGGATGGGATGGGCCTCCCGTACAGCATTGCTTGAATGGCGGGTAGTCCCAGCTCGCTCAGCTCGAGCCGGTAGGCCGGATCGGACCAGCCCCCGTTGAACCAATCGTGAACCACCAGGAGACGCGCAGCCAGGAAGTAAAGGTATAAGTGTGTCATCCCCATTCCCCCGTCGAAGGAGGGATTCGGCAAGTAGACAGAGCCAGGCGTGCCCTACCCCCATTCCAAAGGAACTTGGTGGTAATACTGTCCAACTCCCGGAACCAAGACCTGGGGAAGCAGAAGGGAGTATTCTGGAGGACGTAAAGAAATCTGGGGAGTATCATCATTTTAAACAGGGCGACCCTCCCCAAAGGGTTAAGGGGAAGAGTCTTCCACTTATGGAGATCCTCCTTGGCCTTCTTAACCAATGGGGCAACATTGAGCGCCCAGCCCAGTTCGGGAAGGAGGGTGATCCACAGCCCCAAGTATTTAAAGGATTGTCGCCGTAGCGGTATGGTGGATTGCCAATCGTAACATTCCCTAGAGAGGTGCAGTGGAACCAGGACGGACTTCCCAGGGTTCAGTCTAAGCCCAGAGGCCTGCCCGAAGTATTCTAGGGTCTGGAGGCACCGTGGCCCCGAGGAGGCTGGATCAGCCAGAAAAATCAGAACGTCATCCGCATAGAGTGCGATCTTGTCCGCTTCCACACTCGGCCACTCCCATCCACGAATACGGTCCTCAGCCCGCACCAGAGCGGCCAGGGGCTCCATAGCCAGGGCGAATAGCAATGGTGAGAGAGGACATCCCTGTCTAGTGCCCCTGTTAATAGGGAAGGCTTCTGACAGTACACCGTTGACCAGCACACGCGCTCGCGGGTGGGCGTGAAGGACTTGAACCAGAGCTCTAAATTGAGGCCCAAAACCCAATTCGGTCAGCACATCCTGCAAATATGTCCAATTCACTGAGTCAAATGCCTTTTCAAAATCTATGGACAGGAGAGCCAAGTATGGGGTTAGCAAGTGCCGGTGGGCTAGAGCCAATTGCAGCCTCCGGAGGCAATGACGGATCCCGCGTTGAGGCATGAAGCCACACTGATCTGAGTGGACCAGGGAAGCCAAATAGGGCTTCAAACGTTGAGCCAGAATGGTGGCATACAGCTTAATTTCCGTATTAAGGAGGGAGATAGGACGATAGTCTGCACAGTGACGCGAGGGGGGCTGGGATTTCGGGAGGACCACGATGGTGGCGATATCAGTTTCTGGCGGAAAGGAACCTCTTTCCACCGCTTCCTGAAACAAAGCGGCCAGACGGGGCACTAGAATTTCGCGGTATGCCGCGTAATATTCCTGAGGAAGGCCATCGGGGCCCGGAGTCTTGCCCGAAGAGGTAGTGGAGATGGCTTCCTCGATTTCTTTCAGAGAGATGGGCCGTTCCAAATCCTTCTGGGCGGCCGCTTCCAGGTAGGGAAGACGCACCTTACCCCGTTCAAGGAGATCAGAAAGCGAGAGGTCAGGGGCACGCGCTGCATATAAACACTGATAATAGGTGGCAAAGGTGTTGGCCATCGCCATAGGGCGCAGTGCACCGTTCCTGCCTCATCTGCCACTTCTGAGATAATGCGGCTCGCCCTGGGGTAGGTGGCTAGCCTGTGCAGGATCGTACCGTTCTTGTCCCCCCAGCCATAAATTCACGCTACCAACGACCTCCATAAGAGCTTGGCAGCGTCCAAAGATAGTTGCTTAATTTCGTCCCGAAGGTGAGCAAGTTGTCGGGCCTGGGCGGCATCATTAGACAGAGATACTAGTTGTTCCAAGCGAAGCGCCTGCGCTTCCCTTGAGGAGATTTCTTGCATTTGCGCCTGCCTTTGGCTCCTGAGTTGTCCCTTCGCGACCCCCCGGATAGTCGCCTTTCCCGCCTCCCACAAGATACCCGGAGAGGCCACGGAGCCGTCGTTGGTGAGGAAGTAATGCTTGAGTTCCGTCCCTACCACCTGTTTAAATTCTTTGTCTTGGAGGAACCAAGCGTTCATTCTCCATGTTTGGCGGGCCGAAGGAGGAGGAGTCCCCGTGCTAAGAATCACTGGAGAATGGTCAGAGATACCTCGCGGTAGGATGCGGACATCTACAATTTCTGAGCATTCAGGTGCAGAGACAAAGACCACATCTATGCGTGCCTGTGTTTGGTGGGCCGCGGAGGTGTGTGTAAATTGCAGGGTGTGGGGGTGCCATATACGCCATGTATCACAGAGGCCCAGCGACTCGGACCAGTTCCTGAGTTGCCTCGCTTGCGCCTTACGGGAGATGGAAGGAGGACCTGTGGTGTCAAGGGCCGGGGAGGAAACAGCGTTAAAGTCGCCTCCAACAATCGTGATGCCCAAAGGCATATTGTTCATCAGGGCAGCGGTGTGGGTGAGTGTAGGCATGAGCATCACTGGGGGGGCGTAGACAGATATCAGATTGATGGGGGAGCCAACTAGTGAACTGCAAACTGATACAAAGGACCCCTGCGGGTCGTGAGTCACCTGGGAGAGGACAAAGGGCAGAGTGCGCCTCAGGAGGATTGCCACCCCGCGGGTACCCCTGGAGAAGCCGGAGTGCCATATTCTATTGTATCCATAAAGCGCCAGGAAGGGACAATGATTCCCAAGGAGGTGTGTTTCTTGAAGCATGAGGATGTCTATATGGAGGCGTTGTGCATAGCGCAGGACCGCCGTGCGCTTATGTCGGTCAAGGAGACCATTAACGTTCCACGACAGCACGTGGAGAGATGCCCTAGGTGTAGTATTAGCAGTCAGGTCAGGAGGTCACTACTTTGGGGTGCACAGTCTGACAGGGGTGCACGAGCGTGTGTGGGAACCTGCAAATGTATGGGCCATCGCTTGCAACACGGACATACCCGTTTCTTGTATAGGAAACATCTGTCATTTCGTGGATGCTGAAACAAAAAGGTAAACAAATAGTAACATAACAGAAAAAACTTCCCCAAACCTCCCCCTCTCCCCCACCCCCCACCCTACACTTCGAGAACGGAAGCATCTGTCGACCCCCCATATGAACAGTACCAAACTACAACGTTCGTATTTGGGTGCGTGGAGGACCCCTCCAGAAGGTCGGATAAGCAATGGATCGGCATTAGAACTGAATGTTACACTTGTAAATCTACCAGTGACAGGGAGCCCCAGCATGGCAGCGACCCGCCCTGATATTCAGTGGACGGCACAATGAGCGCACAAGGCCCTCAAAGAGTCGGAGTGCGGGAAAGATCCGAGTCTGGTTTGGGTGAGCCCACCCGAGACAGCGACGAGGGCGGTCCAGGTAGATCCTCGGCAGAGCGGTGCCTGCTGCGTGGTGGAGAGCCCGACTGGCTGGAGGAGTCCCGGGACCCCCGGGCCGCCACGCTCATGGATCTAGGTGCTGTTTGCGATTGGCGCCCCCTGCGAGATTGTGTTCGGCGCCGGCGTCCCGGCGACCCCGGCCCCCGGGGCCGGGAGCCCTCAGGCCCCGGGGCGGGGCACTCCCCTGTCGGAGAGGGTGCTCCTCCATCAGCCATGTCCACGCTGCCTGAGGTGAGTCAAAGAACTGAGTTTGGCCTTGGAAAATAACTCGTAGGCGTGCAGGGAATTGGAGTTGATATTGTAGGCCAAGGGCCCGCAGCTTTTGTTTAACATTTGCGTAGGAGCGCCGGAGTTCTTGCACCTCCCTAGTGTAGTCCGGGAATACCATAATGGTATGATTTTGGAACTTGAGTGGCCCCTTCTCTCGTGCCGCTCGCAGGATAGCGTCCCGGTCTTTGAAGTTAAGAACTTTTAGGATGATGGGGCGAGGTGGAGCCCCTGGAGGAGGCCTGGGCGCCAAGGACCTGTGGGCTCTTTCCACCACGAACCAGGACGAGAGGGTGTCCTTAGGCATCCAGGATGTGAACCAATCTTCAACGAAGGTGGCCACCTGTCCCCTCTCGACCCCCTCGGGAAACCCCACCAGGCGTAGGCTATTACGGCGGGCACGATTTTCAGCGTCCTCGGCCCGCCGGTGGAGCTCCTTGGTGTGAGTGCTGAGGTGGGCCACTTGTTCCTTCAGCTGTGAAATGTCGTCTTCCGTGGTGGATATACGGGATTCAGCCTCCGTCAGCCTCGCAGTAGCATTACTGAGGTCCTGCCGGAGGAGGGACACGTCCACCTTGACCTCCCCAATCTTCCCCTCAACGGACGCCTGTGAGGTACTGATGGCCTGAAGGATGGTGTCGAGTTCCCTCTCTTGGGGAGGGGGGAGGCCCCCTTCAGCCCTTCCGGGGGGATCCTGCTCCGAGGTAGTAAACCGGTCCATTTTTGTCTGCGTGGGAGCCGGCGCGGATTTGGGGGCCCTGTCTCTCCCCATGGCTGGCGGCAATTCCAGTCACCGGTTGAATAACAAGGGTTAGGTGTAGGGCGGGAACCCACCTCAGGCTCGGAATTCTTGCCAGGGGGCCGGGACCCCGCCGGCGCACGAAAGAACCAGGCAGTCAATCGGGGATCACGCGGGGGCCTCAGAGTGCCACCCGAAGAGATGGCCGTATACGTTGGCCCCGGAAGGCCCGACCCCAAAAGCACAGAACACGACAGGCCTTGCCCCGTTAGCCTTCCAGGCCATGCTCCCGATTCCGCAGACCCCCACACCACACGTCCGATGAAAGGACACACCAAGGGACCGGAGCGATAGAAGATAGTGGGGGGGCCCCGTATGCCTTCCCCACTCGCCTCGCTGCCCGACACGACAGCCGGTCACCCGCTCCACACACCGGAGGGTGGAGATACCTTCAGGCCCAATAGGAGGGCATCTTGAGAGCGCAGGCCGCAGGCGTCAGGGAAGGAAGGGCCCAGCTCCGCCCGCCCACCCAGCAGGCCGCACCGCAGGCCTTAGTGTCCTCCACACGGCCCTCCAGCACCCCCCATTCCAGCCTCACAGCCCTGGGAGCAGTGGGATGGACGTAACTGCCCGGGGGGGGCATACAGTGTCACCCGCGCCGCTGCCCGATCCGACAGCCGAACCCCCGCACCCACCTACCGGATGATTTGGCCGCCTCCAATAGCGCTGCTCAACGGTTCCGGTCACAGGCGCGGCAGACAGGCAGGCCCAGGCCGCCAGTGCAGACACAGAGCAGGCCCCAGTTCACCCCTTCACATCGGGGCGGGAGGGAGGGGGGGACGCGATCCCGGCCCCCTCACCGTGAAGGTCAGCAGCAAGAGCCCGCAGCCAGGGGTAGACTTGGCGAAGGGATTCGCTGGCGCCCCTCACCTCCGCCAGTATGCCGCGCCTCCCGCCAGCCGAGCCACTGGCCGATCACCGGAGGACGCAGGGCGCGGACCTCAATGCCGCCACCAGCAGCTCCCCGAGCGGCCGGGCTGCCGGACCTCTCAGAGCCGCCCTCGCCCGTCAATCTCCAGCATGCGGCCCAGTGTCAGGGCACCAGGGATCGTCCGGTCGCCGCCGTCCCAGGGCTCCTGCCCGCTCCGACTCCCACAGGGCGCCCCGGCGCCGTCAGCAGGGTGCCACCACCACAGGAAGAACAGGTCGCCGCAGGCCGCAGACCGCACCAGCCACGTTGGCCTTGCACCGGGGTTCCGGATTCCGGAGGATGGAGTCACCACATCAGGAGTCCCCTACATATAGGTAGGACTTGCGGATGACTGCCGATATGGGCTGGATACGAGGCGGATGACGGAGGGGTCCGGAGCACTCTTAGAGTGCGACCGCCATCTTGACGCCTCAGGCCACGCCCCCTAAAATATAGATTTAATGTATTTTATTTTTATAAATTAATGTTAGTATTGTAGTATGGATTGTGGCCTCATTGTCGACATTGCTAAGTTAAGCTTAGGCCTAGCTGCCATGATGCCTCTTTTGCACACGTTTCTTCGTGACTTTGTTTTTCTAGACTATGCTCGTGCCTATGTTCATGAGAACTGTCAACATTTCTGCCTTTCACATTTTCTGCTGTTCTCTGTGGTTTTCGTCTGCACACGATGTGCAAGGTCGAAAAACAACGTCCCTTGTTATTCTGTTCTGGTCAGCCCCACGCACTTAGACATAACACGAAGCACAGCTGCACTGCTGAAATTCGAGTGCTTTTAATATTGCAAGATACCTGTTAGAGGAACTTGGAGAAAAACCTTTCCAGGGAGAAGAGCTGTGCTTGTCCGATGATGTAAACCTTGCATCTAGTTCTTAAGGTATGGGGTCCCCTGACAAAGCCCAGAGGTCTTCTATTTTTATAATAAACTAGTTACTAGCACGGGGAGGGTGGCAAGGCATTATAGTCATTTATCCACTGTCCTTATAAAATGCTGTCCCGTTTGTATTCTATGGAATTGTAACGATGCTTACTATTTTGTCTTTATGCATTATGCTGCTAGTACTGGCACGTGTACTGTTTCTTAGAGCACGTTAGTTGAAATAAACATTTTAAACTATACTGTGTCTCTTAATACGCACGTTGTGGACAAGTATGAGTGAGTAATGAAAGAGTGTTCTTGCTCCCGCGATTCCTGAAAGAGTCCGTGTTCTGGGATGTCTAATCATTGGTAGCTTCGCTGTAGTAGGGAGAACGAATGAGACACTATAGCTAGTCGGATTGTGATTTTGGGCACTAAGGTGGATGATTGGTACACCACTATACACCGAGGTCCTGTTTTCCTGCGCATAGTTCTGTATATGTGCAGAATCCATGCAACATGGTGCCCACAACGTTTGGTTTGGTTCTTATCTGCGAGACGCTTGAGTAGTGCTTGTGCTTGTCCACAATTCCCTCACTTCTGTTTCCAGAAACAGATGTGAGGGTGTAACCTCCTATATTGATGTTTTTATAGGTTCTTTCAAGCTTGAAGTTATTAAAAGGTATTCTCTTTATTGTTAACCCTATATTGCGCTGCCACGCACTAGGTTGTTATTCATTCTTGGTCTTAATGGCTGTGAATATAAATATCCCAGCACATAGCCGCGCTGAGCTCCGAGCTCATTTGACGGCGTATGGAGTGCCTGACGCGGGTGTCGCTCTAATCTCTGTGGTGCAAGCTGATCCAAGTTACCACTTTGAGGTGTTTTTATTCATGGGTCACTTTTCCGGCGGTGGATGGAGCTGATAATTTGTTCCATGTGTACACTGCCATGGCCCTTCATAATGCTTGGCATGGCAACACCGAATTTGGTTTAATGGCACCCTCCCACACCCGGTCACCCCGATTCGTTTAGGCCCTTTATCGATAGATGGGGCCGCTTGGCCTGTTTTGGTCAGGTACACCCCGCATCCATGTTATTTAGCGGTTCCGGTAGATGAACTGCGCATGCTGCATACGTCTTTGATACGTGTGCACAGAGCTTTGGTACAATATGTCACACGCAACGTCCAGTTGGCCCCTCCTGGAGTTGCAGCGCAACCAGCTGGGCCTGGCGGTGTAACTATAAGTCCCGTCATGGTTAATTCGGGGATGGGCAAGCGCCCACAGAATAAGGATGATTTACCTTATTGGCTTGCTGAGAAATTTGAGCAGCTGGAGGCGGTGTTTCCAAATACCTCTCCTGTGGAAAAATACAGGATTTTGACTATAGGTTTGCCAAAGGACTTAATTCCCGAGTTAACAGACTGCAACAACTGGGGTAAGGTATTTGCGGCAGTGCATGCGAAGTGTTTCAGCACTCCCTCCATGACAGTCCTCCCCGCCGTGATTAAGCGTGTTCGAGACGAACATGGCCCTGAAGCGGCTGTAGAATTGGGGATGCGACTAGTGGGAGTGTTCAATGTAGTGGCTGATCTAATCCTTGCCAATGTCAAGGGTGATGCAGTTAACTTTCAAGTAGCTAACGCTTTGGCTTTGGTCCCAGAGCTGGACAAGCCTCGCGAATTACCGAAAATTATTGCACAGGCTTATAAAACCATTAGCCGCAATAGTTTGGGAGTTAAGCCTTTTGCTAAAACGCATACTCAGACACAAACACAACAAAAATCTCAGTCTGATAAAGACGAGAAACCATTCTTTTCTAAAAAAGAACTGGAAAATAAAGAAGCAGGGGAAGCAACAACAGAAACAGGGGTTGCGTGCTGCGTCACCGGCTGCCGAGTCTTCTGAACGCACTTATGATTTGCGCGACCGAGCGAGAATTAAGTCTCCTGACATGTTTCAGGTCCCTGAACAGCGTTCTCCTCGTTCTTCACAGGCACCATCGGGCTCACAGGCTGGTGGAGGAGATCGCCAGGATCGAGGCAAGGGTCGAGCCGCCCCCCAAGGACCGGACCAGCCTCGTACAACTGGAGGCAAGGGGAAACAAGAAGAATTTCCACGTTCTCGTCCTCAATTTCAGAAGAAAAAAGTTGCTGCTTTAACAGCGAGATATGCCACAGACGGTGAGAACGAGACTCCTGAATTGGACGTGGGCAGTGACCCTTCTAGACAGCGCCGCGGAAGTTACCATGGTGCGGGAGGCACTACGTCCTCATGTGGAGGCGACAGCAACTGACACTTTCATTACTGTCGAGACAGCTGACACCCGAGTAGCACCCGCTGACAGACTATATAATATAGTCCTTCTAATTGAAGGTGACATTGAGCGTGTTATTAAAGGGATTTTTGGGGAAAATCTGACCTCTTCTTACGACATATTATTGGCAGAGGCGGATTGGCCACCACCATTTGTTCTCGGTGCTTCGAGAGGGGAGGAAGTAATACTTCTGAGTTTTTCACGTTATGTCCCCAAGGAGCATGCGGAGGCTTTCGCAGCAGAATGGGCTGTCGCCCTAGCCACTGTACCGTAATCACGTGGGCTGGGATAAAAATTCTCCCCCCCATGAAATACCTTTGCGGTCTATGCCACAGGCTCAACCCCAATATCCCCTCCGGCGGGTAGCTAAAGGTCCTGTTTCAGACATTCTTACACAGTTAGAGCATCAAGGAGCGATTGTGACATGTGTGTCACCAATGAATAACCCCCTTTTCGCGGTTTCTAAACCCGATGGGTCGTACCACTTAGTTTTAGTTTACCGGCATTTGAACTCTCATTGTCGAAGCTTTGTGGTACAGAATACCCATAGTTCTGCTCTAGTCGACAGTCTTGTTCGTAAAAAATATAAAACGACACTTGACCTTTCCAATGGATTTTACACACACAATTTGTCCCCTGAATGCAGTCAATGGACCGCGTTCACCTCCGGTGGAAAACAAATAAAATTCCGGCGATTGCCAATGGGCTACAAGAACAGCCCAGGGGTCTTCGCCGCCCGTGTTGTCTCTTTGTTGTACAGCATAGACCCAGATGCGTATTCGTACGTGGATGAAATATATCTGACAGACGACGAACTATGGCCGCATCTTTCCAGAGTCGACCGCATTATTCTTGAATTTGCGGACTACGGTTATAAACTTAATTTTGCCAAATCACACATCGCAGAGTACGCGGTGTTGTTTTTGGGCTAGGAGCTCAACAATGAAGGTAGGGGCTTAGCTCCCCACTTCCTGGAGAAGTGCGCACTTCTGCGCCCTCCAACAACCCTGAAAAAACTTCAGTCTTTGCTAGGATTTTTGAACTTCGGGCGTTCTTACATTCCCGAGTATGCCCAGCGTATCAAGCCTCTTTATGCCTTGACACAACCAACCTTTTCAAAGTCGAGCTGGCTTCCGGAACATTCAGCTATTCTGTAATTTTTGCAGTCTGATCTACTTGAATCTAAGTTCTTGTTGACTCGTGATAACCACATGAACCTGGTGATCAGAATCGTGCCAGGCACAGTGGGTTTCACTTACTTGACGTTTAACGAAGGTGACACAGTACCTATTGCATACAGGTCGCATCTTTACACTTCTGCCGAGTTGCGCTTTTCAACTGTGGAAAAAGTTTTGACTGCAGTGCAAATGGCGATTCTTAAGGAACGCGCACTGGCACAGGGAAAACGCATTTTGGTGGTAACACCATATCCTGCCCTTGAGGCAGTGAAAAAGGCAAGTGTACCGAACTCTAAGGCTTTGCACCCGCGTTGGATACAATGGGCTACTTCTTTGACGTCTCCGGATGTCACCTTTATCTTTGATTCCTCTCTTCAGACACAGGAGTTCTTGCAGTATGAATTTGTTCATCCTCCTCCTCTGTCTTTGCTGCTGCTTGAGGAGTACAAATGTATCATTTACACCGATGGTTCGGAGCAACTGGCCACGGGTTCTAAGCATGCTTATTCAGCAGCATGTGCTATTGTGGCGGGTACCATGGTGAACGGTGAGTTCAAGTCGAGTGTTGTGCACACGCAGGCACTGGGAGACAGTACCGCCCAATTGGCCGAGCTGCGTGCTTTGGTGCTGGCGCATGAGTTTGCAGACCCGGATGTGACTACTCTCAATGTATGCGATTCTTACTACTGTGTTCAGTCTTTTAATGACAACTTATTCTTTTGGTCTCAGAACGACTATCGAGATTCCAAGGGCAGCGCAATTAAGCATAAACTGCTTTGGGTTCGAGTGGCAGATCTTAAACTACGTCTGCCTCTCACACAGGTGATTCACACTCTTGGCCACCAGCGTGTGGGCGCACACACGGTCGGTAACAGTTTGGCGGACGACGCTGCCAAATCAACAGTCGCCACGTGCTCAGTAGCAGCCGTTACAAGATCCAAGACAAAAATAGATAATGAGATTTTGGCAGCTATTGCTGCTACTAAGGAAGGTTCTAATTACCCACGGGGTTTCCCTTCCAAGTACTCTTATCACTTAAGTCCCGACCAGGTTCCTTATTGAAGAATTCCAGACATTGGTGATCGGCTGATTCCTAACACAGACCGCAGAACTTCTTTGATAACAGCCGCACACGAAGGCTTGGCTTCAGCCCATGCTGGCGTTTCTGCAACAGTTTCAATCTTGCAGCAGCGTTATTGGTGGCGTGGTTTATATAAACAGACCCGTAATTATGTCCTTTCTTGTGACATCTGTCAGCAAATTAAGCCCTCTATGGTTACACGTCCGCCACAAACACAGCTCTGCATTTCTAATAAACCTTTTGGTTGTGTATACCTTGATCACTGCGTTCCATTTTATTCTGATACTGCATATAAATACACCTTAGTTGCAGTTGATTCGTGCACACGTTTCATCTGGGTTTGGCCACAACGCAGTGCTGACGCTCGAAATTTCATCAGGGATTTGCGCGTCTTTGTGGGAATTTTTGCCTGTGGCACCATACATTCCGACCAAGGTCCAGCGTGCTGCTCTAAGGCGTACTAGGATGCGATGAGGTCTATGGGGGTGCTGGTGCAATTCTCGTCTCCATACAGGCTTGAGGGCAACTCAATTGTGGAGCGAATGAACCGTGACTTAAAGCAATCCTTGACAGCTAGAGTCTTAGGTACTGGCAGGAACTGGCTGGCCCACTTGTATGGCGTGCAACGTGCACTCAATAATCTCCCTAGAAGATCTCTGGGTGGGCGGACCCCATACGAAATGCTCTTTGGCATACAGATGTTTGTGCCAGACCTTGATGGTCTAGACATGGCGGCAGCTGCCGCAACCTTTGACGTAGATAATCATTCTACTATGTTACAGGACTTACAAGAGACCCGTGACAGACTTGCAACTGAACACTTACCCTCTGCCACTGACACTGCGCTGCAGATTCCGGTTGCTGGCTGGCTTCCGAAGATTGGAGATATGGTCCGAGAGAAGGTGGACAACAAAAAAGAATTTGGCCCCTCTTATCGTGGCTTAAAGGGTACTCGTACAGTCATATTACCACCGCTTCCAGGTCGCAAAGACAACAGATACATCTCAGTGGACAATGTCAAGCTACAACATCTGGCCGATTCTGTATAGTGTAACACCTGCTGTATCATGTCCAGCAATTTCAAGGAATCCTGCTGGTGGCCCTCCGGTCACCACCTCTAACGATGTTGCCATTGGGATGGTCTCTCAACCAGATCGCCTGCTCGTCCCACCAGCTTCCACCTGCAACGAGGAAACTGAATATACTTATCCCACAAGCGAGTCATTGACTGGTTTGCCTACAACACCACTGAACCAGTCCCGTTTTTCTTTTGACTCGAGTTCCACTTCATCATTTGTCCCAACCAAATTCAGTATTTTTGTATCCTGGTTTAGAGAGAATTCTTTGGTCCCTCCTTGGACTTACATCTGGTTGGTACTATTCCTGATTTACCTGCTCATGTCCATTGGCTTTGTGACAGTTTTTTTCTTACTCATCAATGGTCACTACTTGCCAGAGCACTCTGCGGTGAACTCTGTTGCTGGAACTTTGGCTCCGCACTCTTCTTCACATATCATGAAGCGTGACCAGACATTTGTGAACATTTCTGCCTTTCCAGTCACAGATGGTATCGTATGGGATGCAGTGAATTTCCAAATTCATGGACCGACAGAAATTATCAATGTACCAAATGTACTTCGTGTTTCCATGGGTGATGTGGTAAAAAGAAACATACGTTCAGATGATTGGGATGTGCATGCAATTCAATCCTTGTCTTCCGATTTGAAATATTATGCTGCCTTTAATGTTGAGGATTTGTATTTGATTTCTGCTAATTATGCCAATTTGTATTGGTACCAACATTATGGTAACCATTTCTTGCATAAATCTAGTACACTTCGAGGTAGTTTTAATTATACCCAGTGGGAACATTGCCCCACCCTCTGCAAGGAGCTCCCAAACTCTGATAAATAAGTTTACTTATTTTACAGACTTTGATAGGTCAAACCCAGGGTCCTATTATTTTAAATTAAACATTTCTTCCAATCCAAAGGTGATGTTAATCCACACCAAATTACTGTATTCCAGTTCCTTTATGGACGCATTAGCTGTTGGTGGCTACGAGCACCGGAAGGCCACCATTGATTTGAAATCTATTTGGGGCACTAAATCCTGGCAGGTACGCGGTACCGAGGCCTTACATCGCGCTTGCCTCATCCCGACCCAAATTTTATTTTTAAATAATACTATATACCAAACAACTTGTTTTGGTTTGGCGACTTCCAAACAATTGAATGCACCTACCATTCCTGCGCTGTCTTCATTGCCTAACTGGAGCTTGCATCTAAATTATTCCATTGACGAGTTGCATGCTTTGTTTCAAAATGATTCATTTAATGTCTCTGCATTAGATCCCTCAGAATGGTTGGTGTGGCCGATAGCTTCTAATGCCTGCCAACTGCGTTTTCATTACTCTGCCCCCGGTTACAAACAGGATAGACCTGATCCACGTTTTTCTAACTCACGTTCGGTTACAACATATTCAGTGGGTAAATTATGTAAACAGTGGTTGCAGCACTCTACACTAGAGTCCGTGAAACAACATTTATCTTTGTTATCCAGTAACATTCATCTGGCCGACTTTGTTCTGGGACCTAGAGGTCCGAGACCAAAAAGATTTATTTATGCGACTTACAATGAAATATGGAAGCTTTCTCAAATAGAAGCTGCTTCCCGTTTATGGGAAATAGACCAAGCAAATTTAGAAAAAGTACTTGCTGTTGTTGACAATAGTATTAACACGCTGTCTTCCCGCATTTACACATTAGATAACATTGTTTCTTCTGTTGTTGATATTGTACAAGATGAAGTGTCTGTGCTATATCATGGTCAGGATCAATTGCGTTCAGTGATGCAGTTTGCATGGACTTTACAAACTCTGAAAATGGGGAAGGTACCATGGGATTGCTTAAAATATCTGCATTGTTTTTGCCGTTTAATTTGACTGAGAAACAGCAGTTCATGTCCAAGAAAGATGCAACATACACTCTTCTACATATAGAAAAAATAGATCCTTTACCTTTCTCTGTGGCGGAAACTGACTCTGCAGTTTGGCTCATACACAGGGTTATCTCTTTGCCTTTCTCTTTGTTTGAATTCAGTTCCTGCATGAAACATTACCCGATTGGCCGATTTGAGCCCTTGGGCAGTACCTTTCTGCATGAAGTGTGGTCCTTGCCTTTCACATACAGATGCCTTAGGGATGACAAAGAGGTGTACCTTACAGGGGAGTCTTGCGATTCTACAGTGGGTCATTCCCTTGTTTGTAAAAACATTAAATTGCACGGGGCTTGTAATGTTTCCGTTCCGAATCTTGCATGTGTTTTAAAGGGTATTCCGGTTCCAGCTATATCACCTACTTTCACTATGCTTGCTAACGGTAGCTATCTGCTTTTAAATAATCGAGATTGCTGTGGGTTGCAAGCTGGCATACCCTACATTGTAACAGTGTCGCAACGCGTAGTATGCTGCAAAAATGTGCTTTTTCCACCCACGCGTGGGAAGTTAGATAGTTCCATTTGGCCTTACATACCGACTTTGAAGGCAGATTTCAATAAATTGAGCAGAATAAAGGCGCTATTATTAAACCAGGAGGTTATGCTCACTTCCGCACGGGAGACCTTCGTCCTCCAGGTGGCCAGCGCCCACAGTGAAATACAGGCCCTTTTAAATACTAACCTCCCCCAACATTTCGGTGAACTGATTCACCGTATATTTAATGCATTTAATATCAACGGCCTTGTGCACTTTTTTAAAGTTGTGGGCTCTGGCCTTCTGACGTCCTTTCAGACACTTTTTGGTGTAATACCGGCTTTTATTCATTCCATTTTTTCAAGCGTCTTTCGTGGCTTCCCATTAATCCTAGCCTTAGCTGCTGGAATATTGCTTTTGCTTTGCCTGCTGCGCAATGGCTGCACCTCTTGTGGGCCTACACAGCCCAGGGCGACTGCGGATGCTCCGTGACCGTATGCATGAAAGCTTCGGTACCCTACCACTGGCAACAGTCAGCGTGGCTTATGGATTATCTTTTCGCTTTGCATATTTCACTTGCGTGCAACCTGTGCTATCCTGTTTACGAAGTCCGTTTTCATGGTCCTTGGATGTTTGCCTCTCCAATACGTCTTGTTCCGATCCGGATTTCGACCAGTTGATAAGCCCCTTAATGGCCCATGAACGGGAATGGTCCAGTGATGGATTAATGGCGCGTGTGGCTGCACTTGGAGTTTTGGCACAATGGGACATCTGTGCGGCTGCTCAGAATCTCCTACAACAAAGTTATATTGAATATCACGCAAGTTGTCCCGCATTGCTGATCGCTGCTCCCTATTATGAGGAACATGAATGCAGTTTTGATTTGTTGAACTGGATGGCATCTCTTTTTTCAAACGATGACAATGATGTCTTTTTGGAAGATGTTGCAGTCTTCTGCGCATACACTCTGATGGATTAGTTGGGTTGGCTCTCAACAAACTGCATATCCGGATTTTTTATTCTGTTTGAGTGACCATTTTTTTTTTTGGCCCTATTTATAATTGTTTTCCCATTTTTTCCAAAATATTTTTCCCACCTATAGACGTTTGCCTTTCTGCTCCATCTATTTGAACTCTGTCTTCGTCCTATGTCTTGACCTATGGACTGACCAGGGGAGGGTGTAGTGTGGATTGTGGCCTCATTGTCGACATTGCTAAGTTAAGCTTAGGCCTAGCTGCCATGATGCCTCTTTTGCACACGTTTCTTCGTGACTTTGTTTTTCTAGACTATGCTTGTGCCTATGTTCATGAGAACTGTCAACATTTCTGCCTTTCACGTTTTCTGCTGTTCTCTGTGGTTTTGTCTGCACACGATGTGCAAGGTCGAAAAACAATGTCCCTTGTTATTCTGTTCTGGTCAGCCCCACGCACTTAGACATAACATGAAGCACAGCTGCACTGCTGAAATTCAAGTGCTTTTAATATTGCAAGATATCTGTTAGAGGCACTTGGAGAAAAACCTTTCCAGGGAGAAGAGCTGTGCTTGTCCGATGATGTAAACCTTGCATCTAGTTCTTAAGGTATGGGGGTCCCCCTGACAAAGCCCAGAGGTCTTCTATTTTTATAATAAACTAGTTACTAGCACGGGAGGGTGGCAAGGCATTATAGTCCTTTATCCACTGTCTTTATAAAATGCTGTCCCCGTTTGTATTCTATGGAATTGTAACGATGCTTACTATTTTGTCTTTATGCATTATGCTGCTAGTACTGGCACGTGTACTGTGTCTTAGAGCACGTTAGTTGAAATAAACATTTTAAACTATACTGTGTCTCTTAATACGCACGTTGTGGACAAGTATGAGTGAGTAATGAAAGAGTGTTCTTGCTCCCGCGATTCCTGAAAGAGTCCGTGTTCTGGGATGTCTAATCATTGGTAGCTTTGCTGCAGTATGGAGAACGAATGAGACACTATAGCTAGTTGGATTGGGATTTTGGGCACTAAGGTGGATGGTTGGTACACCACCATACACCGAGGTCCTGTTTTCCTGCGCATAGTTCTGTATATGTGCAGAATCCATGCAACAGTTTTAAATATATGCTTATTTTAATATTTTATAATATATATATTTAAAAATCAATATTTAATACAACTATTTTATTGTAAACTATATTTTCTTTTTAATATTTTTGTACTTACCTTTTTAAGTATCAGCAGCCGATATTTTTGTATCCTATATTTTTTACTCAATAATTTTTTACATCAATATTTTGTTGGGCGATATTGTGTCAGTGAACCCTGCTAGATAGAGTGGTATTGACAGGGACTTGGGCTTGCATAATGTGGACATTAAATGAATTGCAAAACACACAAGTTGATGGACGGAATGCTGCACATTGGCAAACATTCACCCCCAGTCACAGATCTGGGTTTAATCCATCGTTATTTTGCTTCACCACGCCACCCCAGTTCAGACATAGCCATATGCAAATCAGTCTTGACCCTGTGCCTCATGGGAACAGTCCAGACCGAACTGCCAAGCCATGTCTTCCCTGGACCGGAATCAAGCATCCTAGGACCGGTTTCAGGCTATCAGCCAACATCAGCCAGGATAGCTTGACTCCAGTGGCGTAGTGAGCACGGGACCCACGTATGGGCATACCCTTCCCACTTAGGGCGAAATGCAAAACACTCAAGATGATGGACGGAATGCTGCACATTGGCAAACATTCACCCCCAGTCACAGATCTGGGTTTAATCCATCGTTATTTTGCTTCACCACGCCACCCCAGTTCAGACATAGCCATATGCAAATCAGTCTTGACCCTGTGCCTCATGGGAACAGTCCAGACCGAACTGCCAAGCCATGTCTTCCCTGGACCGGAATCAAGCATCCTAGGACCGGTTTCAGGCTATCAGCCTTCATCAGCCAGGATAGCTTGACTCCAGTGGCGTAGTGAGCACAGGACCCACGTCTGGGCATACCCTTCCCACTTAGGGCTGAAATGCAAAGCACACAAGATGATGGACGGAATGCTGCACATTGGCAAACATTCACCCCCAGTCACAGATCTGGGTTTAATCCATCGTTATTTTGCTTCACCACGCCACCCCAGTTCAGACATAGCCATATGCAAATCAGTCTTGACCCTGTGCCTCATGGGAACAGTCCAGACTGAACTGCCAAGCCATGTCTTCCCTGGACCGAAATCAAGCATCCTAGGACCGGTTTCAGGCTATCAGCCTTCATCAGCCAGGATAGCTTGACTCCAGTGGCGTAGTGAGCACGGGACCCACGTCTGGGCATACCCTTCCCACTTAGGGCGAAATGCAAAACACACAAGATGATGGACGGAATGCTGCACATTGGCAAACATTCACCTCCAGTCACAGATCTGGGTTTAATCCATCGTTATTTTGCTTCACCACGCCACCCCAGTTCAGACATAGCCATATGCAAATCAGTCTTGACCCTGTGCCTCATGGGAACAGTCCAGACCGAACTGCCAAGCCATGTCTTCCCTGGACCGGAATCAAGCATCCTAGGACCGGTTTCAGGCTATCAGCCTTCATCAACCAGGATAGCTTGACTCCAGTGGCGTAGTGAGCACGGGACCCACGTCTGGGCATACCCTTCCCACTTAGGGCGAAATGCAAACACACAAGATGATGGACGGAATGCTGCACAATGTGCAGCATTCCGTCCATCATCTTGTGTGTTTTGGTCCGGTCCTAGGATGCTTGATTCCGGTCCAGGGAAGACATGGCTTGGCAGTTCGGTCTGGACTGTTCCCATGAGGCACAGGGTCAAGACTGATTTGCATATGGCTATGTCTGAACTGGGGTGGCGTGGTGAAGCAAAATAACGATGGATTAAACCCAGATCTGTGACTGGGGGTGAATGTTTGCCAATGTGCAGCATTCCGTCCATCATCTTGTGTGTTTTGCATTTCGCCCTAAGTGGGAAGGGTATGCCCAGACGTGGGTCCCGTGCTCACTACGCCACTGGAGTCAAGCTATCCTGGCTGATGAAGGCTGATAGCCTGAAACCGGTCCTAGGATGCTTGATTCCGGTCCAGGGAAGACATGGCTTGGCAGTTTGGTCTGGACTGTTCCCATGAGGCACAGGGTCAAGACTGATTTGCATATGGCTATGTCTGAACTGGGGTGGCGTGGTGAAGCAAAATAACGATGGATTAAACCCAGATCTGTGACTGGGGGTGAATGTTTGCCAATGTGCAGCATTCCGTCCATCATCTTGTGTGTTTTGCATTTCGCCCTAAGTGGGAAGGGTATGCCCAGACGTGGGTCCAGTGCTCACTACGCCACTGGAGTCAAGCTATCCTGGCTGATGAAGGCTGATTGCCTGAAACCGGTCCTAGGATGCTTGATTCCGGTCCAGGGAAGACATGGCTTGGCAGTTCGGTCTGGACTGTTCCCATGAGGCACAGGGTCAAGACTGATTTGCATATGGCTATGTCTGAACTGGGGTGGCGTGGTGAAGCAAAATAACGATGGATTAAACCCAGATCTGTGACTGGGGGTGAATGTTTGCCAATGTGCAGCATTCCGTCCATCATCTTGTGTGTTTTGCATTTCGCCCTAAGTGGGAAGGGTATGCCCAGACGTGGGTCCCGTGCTCACTACGCCACTGGAGTCAAGCTATCCTGGCTGATGAAGGCTGATAGCCTGAAACCGGTCCTAGGATGCTTGATTCCGGTCCAGGGAAGACATGGCTTGGCAGTTTGGTCTGGACTGTTCTACAGACCCCCGGGACCACGCACACTATTCAGCGAAGACATCGCAGACTTCATCAGCCCGCACGCCATGCCCTCCGCCGACTACATCCTCCTAGGGGACCTCAACTTCCACCTGGAGAACAACAACGACAGAAACACCACCGCCCTGCTGGACAACCTTGCCAACCTCGGACTCAAGCAACTGGTGAACACGCCCACCCACTACGCCGGCCACACGCTTGACCCCGTCTTCTCGTCCAGCAAGCACATCTCCTTCAGCCACGCCACCGGACTCCACTGGACCGACCACAGCTGCGTCCACTTCAGCTTCAGAAAGACTGCGACCCACCACCACCCGCAACAGGCTCCCCGCCGGAGCTGGAGCAAGATCACCGCCGAGCAGCTCACCGCCTCCCTCAGCCAGAACACACCCACCGACACAACGGACCCAAACGAAGCAGCCAGCAACCTCGCCAAGTGGCTGACCGCCTGCGCCGACGACCTCGCACCACTAAAAACCCTCCCAGCAGACCCGGAAGCAAGAAAACCCCTTGGTTCACCAACGAACTCAAGGAATCCAAGAAGAACTGCCGCACTCTCGAGAAAACCTGGCGACTCGTCCAGACCACAGACAACAGGACCGCCCTCAAGCACGCCACCCGCAAACACCACCAGCTGATCCGTGCCACCAAGAAGTCGGCACTCAAAGAACGACTGGACAACAACGCCCATGACAGCAAGGAACTTTTCAGCATCGTCAAAGAGTTCTCCAACCCCAGCGCCGGAAACAACGACATCACCCCCTCGCAAGACCTCTGCAACTCACTCTCCGCGTTCTTCCACCGCAAGATCACCGACATACACAACAGCTTCGACGCACAAACAACGCACCCTACCGCCGAACCAATGCCCGCCACCACCACCCTCTGCAACTGGACCCCGATCAACACCGAAGACACCACCCGCACGATGAACTCCATCCACTCCGGATCACCAACCGACCCCTGCCCACACCACGTCTTCAACAAAGCCGACGCCACCATCGCACCCCATCTCCGGGACATCATCAACTCCTCCTTCCACACCGCCACCTTCCCGGAGAGCTGGAAGCACGCCGAGCTTACCGCCCTCCTGAAGAAACCAACGGCGGACCCCACCGACCTCAAGAACTACCGCCCCATCTCGCTCCTTCCGTTTCCGGCCAAATTCATCGAGAAGACCGTCAACAGACAGCTTGCCGCCTTCCTCGAGACGAATGGATCCCTCGACCCCTCGCAGTCCGGGTTTCGGGCCAACCACAGCACCGAGACCGCCCTTATCGCAGCCACCGACGACATCAGAACCCTAACCGACAACGGGGAAACAGCTGCCCTCATCCTACTGGACCTCTCCGCGGCGTTCGACACCGTCTGCCACCGCACCCTAGTGAAGCGCCTCAGCAACATCGGAATCCGAGAGAAAGCACTGGAATGGATCATCTCGTTCCTCGCCGGAAGAACCCAGAGAGTCCGCCTCTCCCCGTTCAGATCCGAAGCCACCGAAGTCATCTGCGGCGTTCCACAAGGATCCTCACTCAGCCCGACCCTCTTCAACGTCTACATGAGCCCCCTCGCAGCCATCGCACGCCGACACAACCTCAACATCATCTCCTACGCCGACGACACCCAGCTGATCCTCTCCCTCACCAACGACCCCACCACCGCCAGAGCCAACCTGCACGACGGGATGAGAGACGTCGCCGACTGGATGAGGAACAGCCGCCTTAAACTGAACTCAGACAAGACGGAAGTCCTCATCCTGGGCTCATCACCCTCCGCCTGGGACGACTCCTGGTGGCCCCCGGCCCTGGGCACCGCACCCAAGCCAACGGACCACGCACGCAACCTGGGCTTCATCCTGGACTCCTCCCTATCGATGACCAGACAAGTCAACGCCGTCTCATCTTCATGCTTCAACACCCTGCGCATGCTCCGCAAGATCTTCAGATGGATCCCCACTGAAACCAGGAAGACCGTCACCCAGGCACTCGTCACCAGCCGACTGGACTATGGGAACACCCTCTACGCCGGAACCACAGCCAAACTTCAAAAGAGACTCCAGCGCATCCAGAACGCCTCCGCACGACTCATCCTGGACATCCCCGACACAGCCACATCACCGTACACCTGAAAGACCTGCACTGGCTCCCCGTCAGCAAGAGAATCACGTTCAGACTCCTCACCCACGCACACAAGGCCCTCCACGACCTGGGCCCAAAGTACCTCAACGACCGCATGTCCTTCTACACGCCCACACGCCAGCTACGATCAACCAGCCACGCCCTCGCCACCGTACCACGCATCCGCAGAACCACCGCCGGAGGAAGATCCTTCTCCTACCTGGCGGCCAAGACCTGGAACTCCCTCCCCACTCACCTTCGGCGAACCCAGGACCATCTCGCCTTCAGGAAGCAGCTCAAGACCTGGCTGTTCGAGCAGTAACTTACCCCCTCCCCCAGCGCCTTGAGACCCTCCCGGGTGAGTAGCGCGCTCTATAAATGCCGTGATTGATTGATTGATTGACTGTTCCCATGAGGCACAGGGTCAAGACTGATTTGCATATGGCTATGTCTGAACTGGGGTGGCGTGGTGAAGCAAAATAACGATGGATTAAACCCAGATCTGTGACTGGGGGTGAATGTTTGCCAATGTGCAGCATTCCGTCCATCATCTTGTGTGTTTTGCATTTCGCCTCAAGTGGGAAGGGTATGCCCAGACGTGGGTCCAGTGCTCACTACGCCACTGGAGTGAAGCTATCCTGGCTGATGAAGGCTGATTGCCTGAAACCGGTCCTAGGATGCTTGATTCCGGTCCAGGGAAGACATGGCTTGGCAGTTCGGTCTGGACTGTTCCCATGAGGCACAGGGTCAAGACTGATTTGCATATGGCTATGTCTGAACTGGGGTGGCGTGGTGAAGCAAAATAACGATGGATTAAACCCAGATCTGTGACTGGGGGTGAATGTTTGCCAATGTGCAGCATTCCGTCCATCATCTTGTGTGTTTTGCATTTCGCCCTAAGTGGGAAGGGTATGCCCAGACGTGGGTCCCGTGCTCACTACGCCACTGGAGTCAAGCTATCCTGGCTGATGAAGGCTGATAGCCTGAAACCGGTCCTAGGATGCTTGATTCCGGTCCAGGGAAGACATGGCTTGGCAGTTCGGTCTGGACTGTTCCCATGAGGCACAGGGTCAAGACTGATTTGCATATGGCTATGTCTGAACTGGGGTGGCGTGGTGAAGCAAAATAACGATGGATTAAACCCAGATCTGTGACTGGGGGTGAATGTTTGCCAATGTGCAGCATTCTGTCCATCATCTTGTGTGTTTTGCATTAAATGGATTGGCCAGAGAGGGTTAAAGTGGCTGCAATTGCTGCCTTTGGTTGAGAGTATTGAAGATTCCCAGCATCCATGCCTCTTAATTGTGCACTGTGGTGGCAATGCCCGAGGCACTCTTACTGGGGTTGGTTTGGAAATCAAAATGAAGTAGACCTTTAGCCAATTAATGGTGCTTTTCCCTCACACTGTCTTGGTATACTCCAACATATGTGAAAGACAAAAATAGAATTGACAATGCCAGGAAACATGTTAATAAAGCTGTTTCTGCATTTCTGAGAGACCATAACATGGGCTCTATCTACAGCAACAATCTGCATTTCGATATGCATGGAATTTATAGAAGTGCTGGAGTTCACTTTACAGATGAAGGCAGCAAGGTTTTTCTCAACAACCTCAAACTCTGCATCCCGTCTTATGTGCAGCTGTCACATACTCAAAATAAACACAAAGGCTCTCCTCAGAGACACCCTATTGCCCAACACTAAATAATATTCATTTTAAATCCCTTTTTAAAAAAATATATATTTAGGAGTCACAACCCCATTGCGGATCTACAAAGCAAAGCACAAATTCAATGCACAACAACACATTGGAGATTTATATCTATTATTTTCATTCTATACATGTGAGTGGATGCATGAGTCTCTGAGTGGGTCACCGAGTAGTTGAGTGAGTCTGACTGGGTCTGTCAGTGGGTGCATGAGTCTTTGAGTGGATGTGTGAGTGGGTCTGTGAGTGGGTGCATGAGTTTCTGAATGGGTTTGTGAGTGGCTGCATGCATGTGTGAGTGGGTCTGTGAGTGAGCGCATGAGTCCCTTATTGGGTCCATGAATGGTTGCATGAGGGTCTGAGTGGGTCTGTCAGTTCATGCATAAGTCTCTCAGTAGGTCTGAGAGTGGGTGCATGCATCTGTGAGTGTGTCTTTCAGTGGATGCACAATTATCTGAGTGGGTCTGTGAGTGAGTGCATAAGTCTCTGAGTGGACATTGAATGGATGCTTAAGTCTATGAGTTGGTCTGTGAGTGGGTGGATCAGTCTGGGGGTGGGTCCCTGAGTAACTATATAACTCACTAAGTGGGTCTGTGGTTAGATATGTGACTGTCTGCATGGGTGACTTAGTGGATGCTTGAGTGTGTAAGTAGGTGTCTTTGTCAGGGCATAAGTATCTGAGTGGGTCGCTGACAAGCTGTGTGACTTTATGTGGGTCTCTAAGTTCAAACATTACTATATGACTAAATGTCTACATTTTTTGCAGGAATCTGTGAGTGGGTACAAAAGTATTTGAGTGGATCTGTGAGTGGATGTGTGAGTCTCTGAGTGGGTCTGTTAGTGGGTACATGAGTGTCTGAGTGCATCTGTGAGTGAGTGCTTGAGTCTCTGAGTAGGTCTATGAGTGGGTATGTGAGTGTCTGAGTAGATCTCTAAGTGGCTGTGTGAGTCTCTGAGTTAGTTTGTGAGCATATATCAGGGGATCTATGAGTGTGATTATTAGTGTATTACTGAGTGTGTGAATATATATTTTTTTTGGCAAGGTTTCAACTCCACCACAACTCCCCACACATGGCGAAACAAAACAGTTTATGGCAAATCATAAGGGGTGCGTCACAAACCCTTACAATGCACATATGGGTAGGGCTACCCTGACCCATTATATACGTTTCAATCTTTATTTTTATTCACCAGGGCATGGCCCCAATTTAGAAAATGGTAGGCCGATCATTCATCTCTGTGTAGGCGTTGTGAATGGTCCGCGTACCTACAAAGCAAAAGCACAAATTCAATGCACAATGATACATTTAAGATTTAGATCTATTATTTTCATTCAATAGTCAATACACATTACAAAGAGTTTCTGAGAAATATTGTGACTGTCTGAGTGTTTGTATAACTGGATGCATAAGTCTGACTAGGTGTGTGAGTACATATCCAAGTTCCTGAGTGAATATATGAGTGGGGATAGGAGTGTCTAGGTGGCTCAGAGGCACTGCATCAAAATATCAGTGGCTCTCTGACTGGATGCATGAGTCTCTGAGGATGTCTGAGTGGGTGCATGAGTGTCTGAGTGGGGTCTGTGAGTGGCTGTCTGTGAGTCTGAGTGGGTCTGTAAGTATATGCATGAGTCAATGAGTGGGCCTGTGAGTAGGTGAATAACCCTCCAAGTGAGTAGCCTTGCATGCATGGGTGTCTGAGTGGGTCTGTGACAGGGTGCTTGAGTATATAAGTGGGTCTGTGAGTGGGTGTGTGAGTCTCTGAATAGGTCTGTGAGTGGGTTTATGAGGGTCTGAATAGGTCTGTGATTCAATGCATGAGTGTATAAGTGGGTCTATGAGTGGGAGTGTATGCCTCTGAGTGGGTCTGTGAATGGATGCATGAGTGTCTGAGTGGGTCTGTGAGTAGGTGCATGAGTCTCGGAGTAGATCAGTGAGTGGGTGCATGCATCGCTGAGTGGGTCTGTGAGTGGATGCATGAGCTCTGAGTAGGTCTGTAAGTGGCTGCATGAGTGTCTGAGTGGGTCTGTGAGTGGGTGCATGAGTCTCTGAGTGGGTCTGTGAATGGGTGCATGAGTGTCTAAGTGGGTCTATGATTGGGTATGTGAGTGTCTGAGTGGGTCTGTAAGTAGCTACGTAAGTCTCTGAGTGAGTTGTGAGTAGGTGTATGAGTAGCTGTGTAGGTCTATGAGTATGTATCTTAGTGTATAACTGACTGTGTACACATTTCTTTTTTTGGCAAGGTTTGCAACTCTGCCTTACACGGGGCCGCGCTGAACACTCTGATGGGGTTGCGACTCCGCGTGTGTGAAAAACAACAGGTTATGGTATTTTCTAACTCATTAGGGGTGCTTCACAAACCCCTACAATGCACCCATGAGGTAGGGGTACCCCTACCCTTCCCCTTCTATATAGATTAATCTTTATTTGTATCCCCCAGGGCACCCGGTTTGTGAGTGGGTGCATGAGTGTTTGAGTGGGTCTCTAAAAGGAAGTACACTGTTCAGAGAGTCCAGTGATTCCCCACTAGGTATGCAGAGTTAAAATTAGATAATTCTAATGCTGTTTTTGTCATAGTGTAGGCGAGCAGTTAGGCTTATCGGAGGGTAGTGCTAAGCATTTGTTGTCACACACAAAGGCAATAAATGAGACACACACTTAAGAATAAATATGAGACCAATTTGTAAAAAAAAAGACTATTTTGATGTATATTTAGAGACCAAGAACATAATTCTAAGGTAAGTACACTTCAAGTTGCAATTTTTAAAGAGTTCGGAAAATGTATCACATTTGTGCCCAATTACGCAAAATAGGAATCAGTGGCAAGAAAGTAGAAAATTGTATTTAAAATCAGGCACTGCTTTAATGAAGTTCTCCTCCTCGTTTTCAGGTCGACGTTGGGACTAGGTCCAAAGTTCCAGCCAGAGAAGTTCGGGAGCATCCCGTATTGGGCAGGAGCAGAGTGCTGAGGGTCTTGGAAGCTGGTGCGCAAAGATGAAGGGGGCCACTTGAAGATGCACTGGACAGATGGACTTACAGGTAAGTTTTGTGGTTTTCTTTGGAGGAGGAGGGTACATGGGCCTGGGGACCACAGAAGCAGAGCTGTATACCACAGACACCAAAGCACACCAAAATAAAGTTACTGTATTCCTTAGTGAATTACACACTATCTACAGTCTAAGATCACAATTAATTAATCAAATTCCATGGATGCTGTCTTGGTACACAGTCCACAACAAATGATCCGCAGCTGGTGAAATGTTCCGTTATCACTTTTTATTTCATACAAAAACGGCAGCCGACGCGCGTTTCGCCCTCCTGGGCTTCCTCAAGGCTGCAAAATTACATGTAAAAACATAATTGTAACATTCAATTTTAATAGAGATTAAGAACAATAAAACACTTAAAATCCAGTATCTTACTAGACGTGTATGATTTAGTGTACACGCCCGTTCCAAACTCAAAGCACTTTGAGATATCCCAGGTAACTATAACTGCTGAATTTCTATGGTTTTGTATGTGTAAAGTCTGAGCCTTACTAGAACGTCCTTGTAATCTTTGTTTTTTTCAGTGAATTCTAAGTATTTTTTAGATGCTATGTCATAACTATAACGTCCCTGTAATCTTTGGTGTTTTAGTGAATTTCAATGTTTATTTTATTATAAATTGTACTCCAATTTCACCTATAAGTGCAATTTAGCAATATACAAGTTTATAGATACACTTTATTCATACATTTATTCTTATTATACATGTTAAAAGTGACAATTAACAAATCAACATAACATAACCTAAATAAACTTTCAACAAATGAAATACAGCAAGTCTTTCTCTTTTTGTAATCTTTTTATGGATCCACCGCGATGCCACCATAAATTTCTTCACCCTTCCATATTGCAAACCATACCTTAAATCAGATAATGCGGTTTCACATCTAACTGGAGATAGTCTCAAAAGCCCAGCTCCATCCAATGTTTGGCTTTCCTGCAAAAGAAGAGAGTTTCAAAGTTAATATGTCTTCTGCTGAAGATAGTAGACAATGGAAAGAGCAGGACGAAGAGGAAGAATACTTAGCACCTCTAAAGAATTCCTCTGATGTTTGGAAATACTTCTCCATCCCTTCAGGAGAAAAGACATTTCTTGTAAAATTTGTCCAATGCAATCTATGCAACAAAAAACTTTCAAGAGGTACGGTAAAGAAGTATTTGCATGGCACATCCTCTTTTTTGAAACACCTGAAAACCATACATACAAGGTTGCATAAGAGGCCTATAAGAGAGAGGGAAAGTGGTGCATCATCAGCAGCAGCCAGACCATTTGTGAGATCCTTACCACCTGACCAGATACTTATCATCCCTGCTGTTTCACCAAAATGGCAAGACATGGTTGCTTTTTGTGGCAAACGTCATATGCCAGTTGAACTAAACATTTATTTATTTAATTATTTGCATAGTGCAGTTAATACCCTAGGGCGTCTAAGAGCTTGTCATTCAACATCCTGCCAGCAATGAGATAAGAGAAGGGCTAAAGTCAGGTGAATCTTTGAGTTTGTAAGGCAGACGATTCCACAATCTGGCTGTGATATTTAAAAAACTTTTGCCACCCCAGTTTGAAAGTCGTGATTTGGGGACCTCCACCAACATGTGTGAAGAGGACCGCAGTATTCTGGTCGGGGTATACCAGTGGAAACGGTCAATCAGATATGCAGGGCCCTGATTATGCAGTGCCTTAAAGGCAATGCAGAGTGCCTTAAAATTAATCAGTTTTTCCACTGGAAGCCAGTGTAGAGCATTGAGGGCCAGCTTGGAGGAAGAATATTTTGGGATTCCAAAGAGCAAATGGGCAGCAGAGTTCTGTATAACTTGCAGTTTAACAAGGAGAGCTTTGTTTATGCCAATCAGAAGGCCATTGCAGTAATCCAGCCTCGACAAGACTAGTGCAGAAACCACTGTTTTCTGAAGGTCCAGCGGTATGAAAGGAAACATTTTCCTCAGAATCTTCAATGTGTGACAGGTGGATGAAGTGATCGCTTTCACATGATGGGAGAAGGACAAGGTGGTGTCAAAAATGACTCCCAGGTTGTTCGCCTTGGTGGCTGGAATGGGGGGGGCTAATTCCGTGGGCCACCAGTCAGAGGACCAGATGGGTGAATCTCTGCCAAAAAGAAGAACCTCGGTCTTATTGGACTTCAGCTAAAGGCAGTTCTCTGACACCCATCTACTCACCTGTCGCATACGGGCGTGAAAGTTGTAAGCTGTGTTGCGGGTATTATTTGAAATAGAAACTATAATCTGGGTGTCGTCTACATACGACACCATGGCAAATCCATAAGATTTAATCAGTATAGCCAGGGGGACTACATATAGATTAAAAAGGGTCGGGCTCAGGGACGAGCCCTGTGGGACCCCACACAGAAGTTTGAAGCTCTGGGACCAGAGGCCTTCTACTTCCACACATTGTTCCCGGTCCGAAAGGAAGGATTTGAACAGAGATAAGGCGGCGCCACCGATGCCTATTTCTTGGAGGCGATGTATTAGGAGGCTGTGATCCACCATATCAAATGCTGCCGAAAGATCCAGTAAAATCAGTGCCGCCATGCCTCCCTTATCTACGGAGCGCCTGATTTCTTCTGATGCCGTGATCAATGCAAGCTCGGTGCTATGTTCACTTTGGAAACCATCTTGTGATGGATCCAGAATATTATTGCTATTGATAAATGTGACCCGTACTTGGTTCATATCTTTTTCCAAACGTTTTGCTGGTAGTGGCAGGCGGGCGATAGGACAATAGTTGCCTGGATCTGTTTTATCCAAGTTAGATTTTTTTAGAAGTGGTAGAATGGAGGTCTTTTTCCAAATTTTAGGGAAGATACTAGTTTTAAAGGCAAGATTGAATATCTCCGTAAGATGGCAGGCGACTAATTCGGTCGCAGAGTGTATTATCTTAGGAGGGCATGGTCCAATGGTGAACCGGATTTAGTGGCATAAAGAAGTTTGGTGACTTGCTCGTACGTTACAGGCGGAAACTCTGAAAAATGTGAAGAGTAGGGAATGCAGGGAATATTGGGGTCATGTAAATCCAATCTTTCTACATCAGATAGTGTAGACTGAGGGTGGGAGATGTAGGGAACACTAGAGTCCTGTAAATCCCCTCTACCAACATCAGGGAGTTCAGACTGAGTGATAATATCAACTCCAGATTGCGCTGTAAACATATCATAAATACACAGTACCTTACTACAAAAAGTAGAAGCTAAGGTATTACAAAAGGCTTGGTCAGGTACATTGTGCCTGGGATCTTGTACTCAGCTGAGTTTTTGGACCGTAACGAACAGTTCTTTAGAATTATTCTTCGCTTTTTCAATTATTTCCGAAAAATGCTTGATTTTAGCATTATGGATTGTTCCTTTGTACTGAGTTATAACTCCTTATATCGTTCTTTTTCCTTTATACCGTAGTTATGTCTCCAGCGCCTTTCTTGTCTGCGGCATTGCCTCTTAAGAAGTCTAAGCTCTTCTGAAAACCAAGGTTCAGTGGGAACCGTTCTAGTGGTTTTCCCAGCTTTTTGAGGAATTATTGCTTGAACTGAAGACCCAATCCAGTTGTGATAGTCTAAGGATGCTATCTCATGGGGGCATATTAGCAAGGGCCTTATCGCCGCTTTAGCGGCACTTTTTGCCGCTAAAGCAGCGATATTTCTATCGCCCTATTAGCAAGCTGTCGCTAACAGCTGTTAGCGACAGCTTTATGGCGAAAGCGACCGTTTTGGTGCCGCTTTGCATGTAAGCGATATATATCGCTAATGACATGCAAAGTAGGCGTTCCCAACTAAAAGCGACTGAAAACAGTCGCAAACACAACTTCCCCCTATTAGCAATGCCCGCGAAGCGATAAAAAAACTCGTGCTAACCGCGATTATCGCTGGAATCTAACACCTGCTAAAAACCTGACTTAACCATTCTAGTCAATGGGAGGTGGATTGTAAGGTTAAGTCCTCACCTGCCTATTAGCAAGCTTTTCATTAGCGCGTTGAATTTATCGCTGGATTTCTCGCGCTATTGCTGGGTTTCGCCGCTATTGCTAGATTTTTTATCGCCTTGGAGATAAGCGTTGATAATAACGCGTTATCTCCGCGATGAAATTCAGCGATAGCCGGCGATAAATTATCGCAATTCCTTGGTAATATCCCCCTAGATCTTGGGATAGGAGGGGTCTGCTCATGCTTAGTTGAGTGTTAAACTTGATTTTATCCAGGCGATGCCATTGGTATCGCCTGAGACTTCTAGTAGGAGGCGGCCTGTTGCCAGCTGTAGGTGGCAGTGTGAGAGTTAGCATTACTGCTGCATGGTCGGACCAAAGTAGTTGCAAGATATTTTTAAATTCCAAGAACGGACAATCTGAAAAAACAGCGTCCAGGAGGTGTCCAGCTGTGTGGGTGGGGCCTCCAGTCAACTATGCCAGACCTACACTGGTTAATAGGTCCATAAGAGCAATCGAGTCCTTATTATGCTGGTTATCTAGATGAAAGTTAAAATCCCCAAGAATGGTAGAGTCCTGGGAATTAACATTATGTTCGAGTAAATGCCCCAAAGTATGTAGAAAGTTAACCCTATGTCCAGGGGATCGATAAATCATGTCATCTGTTTCCCAGTTTAAGGATGCTGTCAAGAAGTATAATCCTTAATTTCTTTTTCACCTCACCGTTCCATCTTCTATTCCTCGGTAAACAGAAGTAGATATCTGAAAAAGCAAATAAAGAATACATTTAATTTGAGATTACATATTTTCAGATTACATTCTATAAGCAAGTGAGCAGTAAGCCTGGGTGATAAACTCCGCTCTGCTCGCAGAATTTGCAGAATTCCTGAATTCCGCCATTTGGGCACGAAGCAGAGGTTTGTTTCCCCCTTTGCACGCTCAAGTTTTCTTTTGGTGCTCAACCACAAGCGCCAAGACTCTCTGGCTGCTTGCGAGCATGCACGAGACTTCTCACACCACTAGTGAGCTCCCACAAGACTTTGCACTCACTCACATGGCTTCCGGCCGTTACAGAACCAATCTAGCATTCTTAGAGCCGATTGCGGAAACAAACATCCTGCGACTGGTTTCTGGGTAACACCCCTCATCAATTTGTGTTTGCTTTGTTTGCCTTAAGTTGGCGTGGTATGCCCAGACGTGGTTCCCTTGCTCACTTTGAAACTGGATTCAAGTTAGCCTGGTTGATGAGGGGCATTATCCCGAAACCAGTCCCAGGATGCTTGTTTCCAGTCCAGGGAAGACCTGGCTTGGCGGTTCAGGCTGAACGATCCACATGAGGAATAGGGTCAAGACTGATTTGCATCTGGCTGGGTCTGAACTGGGGTGGCAAAGTGAGGTAAAGGATGATTATGGATTCAACCAAGATCTGTGACTGGGGGTGTGTGCTTGAAAAGTTTCAGCCCTCTGTCCATCATCTCCTTGTGTTTGCTTTGGCTTCTAATATAAGGCTGCAACATGACATCATCGAGTCTCAAGAGTACGTATGTGCCAAACTACTTCATCCACGGTAAAAAAATAATTCTGCCCACTTTCATTCCTTTTTCTGAAGATGATGTTTTAAAAAATAAGAGGTGGATTGTAGAGCAAGCCAGAGACTTGGAAGAAGAACAGCTGGAACTGTGAGTCCCACCCCGCAGTTCTGGGGTGCTGCCTTCAACTGACAGAGAGGGCAGTCTTGCCTCATAGCAGCCAAGAACACCATCAAATAGAACACCAGCAACAACAGCAAAAGAAGGGCCAGACCCATCCTCTGCATTTTATTGGTTTCAATTGGCAGGGCTCAAGTCCAGTGCAGAGGTGATGGCAAAATAGGTAGAGCAAGTGGCAGCACCAATGACTATCCACAGGATGTTCTAGGAGTATCTGGATGATTCCAAAAGAGGTCTATGTGGATCAAAATCCATTGATGTATTGGTATGGGAAGATGTGCCAATGGCCAGAGCTCAGCAGGCTGGCAATAAAGTATCTTGTCCTTTCACCAGTGTGTCTGATGAATGTGTGTTCAGTGCAGCTGGTGCAGTCATCACAGTGAGAAGCAGCATTCTTTCACCTCAAAATGTGGAGAGATTGACTATGATCAAAATAAACCAGCATTTTATACCACCCAATTACACCGTTCCTGAAACAGCAGCACAGGAGGAGGAAGAGGGTGATTGATCCAAAATCGAATCAAATCATATCAAATATGTTAGCTGACTAACTTCTGGGTGAACCACCTGAGTCTGAGGACGAAATCTACTTCCTGGATAAGTATGCCAGTGCCCCAATATAACTTTTAAAATGTTCTGGTTGAACTTTGTTCTTTCTTTGCAAAAAAAGAAAAATTATCTAGAGGACTTTTTATTAGTCACATATATATTGCCAGATTGCAGTTGGACCAGTGTGCATTGAAGAGGCCTCCACTATTCCTTTGGAGACAATGCCTGCCCCCCTTGCATACCTATTGCCTATTCCTTTTTGCAACACTTAGCACTAGAAGGGCTGCCCCATAAATTATTTATTATCCTACAAGACTGCCTGCCAAGACCAAATACCAATGTGTTGCCTTCATCGAAGAAGATTGAATACCTATCTGAAGTGAACTAACCGTGCTTGGATTGGATGCAGTAACTTCAACTATTGCAACAATGAGTGACTTATTGTGTGAGTGATGTTTTAAGTTGATTGATGATTCATGTGATGGCAGACACTGGGGGAGTGTGTTTGTTGAACTGTAATATGGGAAATTTCTTGAGGTGATTATTGATTTGCATTGTTTGGGGCTAGAGTGATAGGCACTTCTTTTTTCCCCCCTGTAGGTGAGGATCAGCCCTTTCACACTTAGCTAGATTTAATCAATTGCAGGGGTGTTCTCCTTTTTTCTGGTTCTTCAGAGACCAGAACAGTGACTTTAGTTAACAAACAAAAACCTATGCAAAATACTGCAATTCTGTTTCATTCTCTACTTGTTCTTCAACAGCAGTGCACTGCACTCCACGTCTATCTTGCTCGGGTCCTCGTGTCTCATTATGATGAGAATGGCTGGTCTGGGACAGAGTTACTCGGAGTCAAGACTGGAGGAGTATAATGGAAGAACTCAGGGCGGGACTGGGAGCTGCAGGACTATCTCATCAATAGCTAGAAACAAGAAGTTATCAAGTATACTATGTGTTAGACCTGGCACCATTGGCGTGGTTCTCCCTTCCATTTTTTCACTGTTGCCTCCTGTGTTTTTACTATGTTTTTGCTGGTCTAGATGATTTGGGCACTTTGTCACTGCTATTCAGTGCCACAGTGCACATGCTCCCTATTGTAAATTGATGTAATGGATTAGTGACTCCATAATTGGCTTATTTGATTTACTTGTCAGACCCTAGTACAGTGCACCATGTGTGCCCAGGGCCTGTATATCAAATGCTGCTGGTGGGCTTGCAACACTGGTTGTGCCACCCACAGAAGCAGCCTGTAAAATGTGACTCAGGCCTGCCATTGCAGAGCCTGTGTGCAGTCTGGGACTGCCATGTCGACTTGGCAAGTGCACCCACTTGCCAGTCCCTAAACCTTCCCTTTTCTACATATCAGTCACCCCTAAGGTAGGCCCAAGGGCAGGGTGCATTGTATGTAAAAGGTGGGACATGCCCTGATGTGTGTAGCATGTCCTAATAGTGAATTACAGCCAATTTTGTTTTTCACTATTGCAAGGCTATCTGTTCCCATAGGCCAGAATGGGCAGTTTGATTATAACATCTTATAATCATAACTGACCCAGGGAACAAGATGGGAAAATAAAGTTTAGTATGTCAGAATGTTAAAATACATCTTTTAGTGTGGGTGATTTTTACATTTTGTGTTTGAAAATACCACTTTTAGAAAGTAGGTATTTTCTTGCCTAACCATCCAGCATGCCTCTGCTAGGTTTGTATATTCCATGTCTGGTTTGTGAGTGACAGGGGGCTGGAGAGGGCTTTGGCTCCAGCAGTCTAATGGGTCAGGGCTGGGCTGAATAGGACCTGCATTGAATAGAGAGTAGGGGGCGGAGATTTCCTTTCACTGACCTGAGCCCTCATAGAATAGAGGGTAGGGGGAGGAGATTTCCTTTCAGCTACCTGGGCCAGGTCTGCTCTCAAACAATGCTGTCTCCACCTCCTGCCAGGAAGCTGCAGCAGGGAGGACAGAACTGGTTTTGGCTGGGCACAGACACTCTCTGCCTTCAGAGAACAAAGGATTTGCTGGTATAAATATTGGGGCCCAGATCCCAGAACATTAGATCACTTCTGGGAATTAAGACGAATCTTTGCCAAGGAGAAGAACCAAGAAAGCTGAAGGAGGAGACTGCCCCTGTGCTGTGCTATTTCTGGGGTTGGCCTGCAGTGGTTACTTTATTTGCCAAGGAAAGGGGAAGAGGACTTTTGTGAACTTTTCATCATCTTGAAGAAGAATCTCCAAGGGCTTGAAGTGTGCTTGCCTGCTGCCTGAAGTCTCAGGGATACAAGACTTCACCACCAGCTCCACTGATTTGCCTTGCTGGGAATTCGACCTGAAGAGAGGTGCCTGCTGTTGTTCTGGGTACCTCTTGTGACTGCGTGTCGCTGGGAGCTGGAAGCGCGATGCAACGAGGAGAAGCGTGTCGCCGCGGCAGCAGTTGCCGTCGCATCGCCGAAGAAGCGTGCTGCCGCCACAGCTGTTCGCCGTCGCATCACCGACGAAGTGCGTCGCATCACCGGAGAAGCGTGTCGCCGCCGCAGAGGTCGCAGTTGCATCACTGGAGAAGCGTGTTGCAGGGCCTGTCGCGGCTCAGCAGTTACCGAGTTTGCCACACGGCCGCTGGGCGTGCACACATCGCATCCATGTTGTCGCATCGCATCAAAGACGCCATTTTGTCGCATCGCACCAGATCGTCACATCGCATCGAGGCGCCATCTTGTCACATCGTCACCGTGCCGCAGTAAGAAACGACGCATCAACTCCCCACACAGTAAGGAACCGACGCATCCACTCCCCTGAGTGTAAGGAACAGCGCATCAACTTCCCTGCGACCCTTTTGTTTGTATTGCGTGAAGCATCCCAGGTACTTTGAGAGTAAAGTGTCGCATTTACCATCTACATTGAACTAAGCTACTTCTACCATTTTAAAGTCTTATTTTTGATTACAGTATTGTGGATTTTTTATCGTTTGGTCTTGTTAAGTCTAGTAAAGATTACTTATTTTTCTAAACTGGTGTGGTGTCCATTTGTAGTGTTTTCACTGTATTACTGTATATGTTCACAAACGCTTTACACACTGCCTCTGAGATAAGCCTGTCTGCTCGTGCCAAGCTACCAAGGGGGTGAGCAGGGGTTATCCAGGAGTGTGCCCCCCTTTCCCTGACTAGAAGCGACGGCCCCTACTTGGTCAAAGGTACCTACCTCTGCCAACTAGAGATCCCCATTTCTAACATTGGTGGGCAGCGGTGAGGATTTGGACTTGCATTTGTGATTCATATACAGTGATTGGTGTGCACTACTAGTGAGTGCAGACCATAACGCGACCACATACTTTTTGGTAGAACTTTTTTCTTGGGACTTCTATTTTTGTTGAGAACTACCAATTTTCTTTCACCATGAGTAAAGCAGCATCCATTGCACCTGAAGATTTTGATTTTGAGGAAGAAAAGGTTGATGTTTACACTGTGCCACAACTGAAGACCATCTGTAAAAAGTTTTATATCTCTATGAAAGGCCTCTCCAGGAAAGAGGAATTCCAAAAGGCGCTGAGGGCCTTGTTGGAAGCTAAGAAAGCCACTGAGCATACTGAAGAGCCTGGAGAAGAGGCAGAGAATACAGATGGGCAGCTAGATGGGCCAGTGGGCCTGCCTGGGGCAAGGGTACCTTCCAGAACAGGTAGCAGTGTTTCTTGCAAAGGCCTGTCCCCAGTAGAGCTAGAGGACAGGGAAAGAGATAGGGTGCATCATATGGAGCTAGCCAAGCTCAAACTAGGTTGGCAAATGGAGTTAGAAAATAAGAAGTTGGCCCTGGAGGAAAAAAGGATGCATTTAGAGCATGAGAGAATGTTGAGGGAATTGGAGCTCAAGGCTAAGAGCTTAGAAATTACTCCCTCTGGTGGCAGCGCACCATCCGTGCCTGTAGAAACAAGAGTGTTCATTCCCAAGGATGTCATTATGGAGTTTCATAAGAATGAAGATATTGGGTATGAGGTAGCTATGACCTCCCACCGGGTCCCTGAGAAGGATTGGGGAGCGGGGTTGTGGGGGCGGTTCGTCAGTGATGGGCGGGATACCTTATTGGATTTGCCTTCTGAGGATCAGAATTCTTATGTGCACATGAAGGAAGCCTTAATGACCAGGTATGGGTTGACCCCTGAGCTTTACAGACAAAGGTTTATGAATTGTAAGAAACTGGAGTCTAGCACTTGGGTAGAATATGTGACATTTTGTTTTGCAGAGCATTGGATGGTTGTGTGAATGGTAGCAAAGTGAATGGTTATCAGGAGCTCTATGATTTGTTTGCATGGGAGCACTTGTCCAGTAATTGTTTTCCAGAGCTACGCCAGCACCTTATTGATAGCAAGCTGACTAACCCTAGGAAGCTTGCTGAGGAGGCGGACTGCTGGGTTAGTACCCGGGTCCACAAGGGTCATGTGAGAGACTTCACCAAGGTGGGCAGGGTCCCCAGCAGAAGAGTGGGGGGGACAAGGGTAAACAGAGGGAGTTCCAGAAAGGGCCCCAAAGTAATCCCCAAGGGAACCAAGGGAAGGGTTCCCAGCCTCCCCCTGAGAAGAAGTCTGGGGCCGGACAAGTAAACCTGTTCAGAGGGGACCCCCGAAATGTTTTAAGTGTGGGGAGGTGGGCCACCGTTTCTATGATCCCCAGTGCCCCCTCCTGAAAACGAAGGCTGCACCCAGGAGTGCACCGCCCTGACAGATGGCTAGTGTAGTCCTGGGTGAGGAGATGGGTACCCAAGGTGGGTGGGGTCTCCCAGAGATGTCCCTAGTCTCTTTAGGAGACTGGGAGGTGGTCCCCAGGACCCAGCTGCCTGATAACACTAAAAAGTACAGGCAGTGGGTGACCATCAATGGCCATAGAGTGGAGGCTCTTAGAGACACCGGAGCCAGTGTGACAGCTGTCAGTTGTAGGCTGGTGTCTGAAGAGCAGGTGATCCCCAATGCATTTTACCCGGTTGTTGCCACTGACAACACAGAGAGCCACTGCACGGTGGCTCAGGTTCCCTTTGAGTGGGGGGGTCTCAGGTACCCTTCAAGTAGCTGTGAGGCCAGCCATGCCTGTTGACTGTCTGTTGAGTAACGATTTGGAGAGCTCCCCTTGGGCTAAGGTGGAGCGAAGTGCTCATTTGGAGATGTTGGGTTTGCCTGAATGGGCGTGTGTGACCACTCGGTCCATGGCCACCAGTAAGGGTGTTCAAGAGGACCTGGAGCCTGAAAGAGTGGCCCAGGTGCCTGCCTTAAAGAGAAGAGGCCGGGGCGTGGGAAACCCACCCCCACCGTTCCCACGGTCCAGGAGGAGGCAGACCTTGAAGGGGATGCCCTGGAACCTACAGGAGAGCAAGTAGCTGAACTGAGGGACCTGCCTGAGCTGACCCATTGGCAGCAGGAAGGAGGACCCTCCAGGGAGGAGTTCTGTGAGGAGCAGAAGAAGTGCCCTTCTCTTGTGGGTTTGCGGCAACAGGCTGCAAATCAGGCACAGGTGATCAGTCTGGATCAGATTGGATTTACTGGGAAAATGGTCTCCTGTATAGCGAGCCTAAGGTTGCTGAGCCTGGGTCAGCCCATGTGCTGGTGGTACCCCAGTGCTTCAGAGCCTTCCTACTGGGGCTGGCTCATGATGTACCGTTAGCAGGACATTTGGGGCAGGACAAGACCTTTGAAAGGCTTGTCACCCACTTTTATTGGCCCCAAATGCGCAAGAGTTCAGATACTCATTGCAGGACCTGTCAGACTTGCCAGGCAAGTGGTAAGAGTGGGAGGAAGCACAAGGCTCCTCTCCAGCCTTTCCCTGTGGTCAGCACTCCCTTTGAAAGGGTGAGCATTGACATTGTGGGGCCTCTGGATCCCAAGACTGCCATGGGCAACAGGTTCATCCTGGCCTTGGTGGACCATGCCACCCGGTACCTGGAAGCCATCCCTCTCCGGTCGGTGACAGCCCCCGTGGTGGGTCGTGCGTTGATGGGGATTTTCTCCCACGTGGGGTTCCCCAGAGAGGTGGTGTCAGACCGTGGTACCAACTTCATATCAAAGTATATGAAGTCCCTGTGGCAGGAGTGTGGTGTAACCTATAAGTTCACCACTCCTTACCACCCCCAAGGTAATGGGCTGGTTGAGAGATTCAACCGGACCCTCAAAGGCATGATTATGGGTCTTGAGGAACCCATGAGGCGTAAGTGGGACGTCCTCTTGCCATGCCTTCTCTTTGCTTACACAGAGGTGCCACAGAAGTCCTTAGGGTTCAGTCCCATTGAACTGCTGTATGGTCACCCTGTAAAAGGACCTCTGAGTTTGGTAAAAGAAGGCTGGGAGAAAGCTCCCAGGAAACCTACCCAGGATGTATATAGCTACATGCTGGCCTTCAGAAACCATACTAAGCGTTTCAGGCAGCTCGCACAGGTGACTCTGGAAGCCAGCCAGGAAGAGATGAAGCGGTGGTACGATCAGAATGCCAATCTGATTGAGCTTCAGCCTGGCCAGAAAGTGTGGGTCACGGCCCCCATGGAGCCTTGTGCGCTCCAGGATAAGTGGACTGGACCATTTGAGGTGGTGGAGCGCAAGAGCGATGTCACCTACTTGGTGGACTTGCGGTCTCCTAGGAACCCTTTGCGGGTCCTGCATGTCAACCGCCTGAAGCCCCACTTAGAGAGGTCCGAAGTGGGCATGCTCCTAGCAACAGATGATGGAATGGAGGAGGAGACTGAGCCTCTTCCTGACCTCCTGTCTGCGAAAAAGCAAGATGGGTCAGTGGATGGCGTAAACCTCTCATCCACCCTGACCCCTGAGCAGCAGGATGACTGTCGCCAACTGTTGGGACAGTTTTCTGATCTGTTCTCCCTGACTCCCAGTATCACTGATTGGTGTGTCCATGATGTGGACACTGGGGACAGTCCTCCTATTAAGCACAAAACTTACAGAGTGACTGACAGGGTGAGAGCTTGCATCAAGGAGGAGGTCTCCAAGATGCTTGCGTTAGGGGTGATTGAGTCCTCTAACAGTCCTTGGGCCAGCCCAGTGGTCTTGGTCCCAAAGGCTGCCGCACCGGGTGCCAGGCCAGAACTCCGGTTCTGTGTGGACTACCGAGGGCTCAATTCATTCACCAGGACTGACGCACACCCCATCCCCAGAGCCAATGAGCTCATTGATCGGTTAGGGGCTGCCCGGTACCTCAGTACATTTGATTTAACGTCTGGGTACTGGCAGATCGCCTTAACTGATGGGGCAAAAGAGAGGTCAGCATTCTCCACACCAGATGGGCACTACCAATTCCGGGTTATACCCTTTTGAATGAAGAATGCCCCTGCCACCTTTCAGAGGTTGGTCAACCAGGTGTTGGCTGGACTGGAAAATTTCAGTGCCGCCTACCTGGATGACATTGCAGTGTTCAGCGCCAGTTGGGAAGAACATCTGCACCACCTCTGGGAAGTGTTGATGGCACTGCGGAGAGCAGGCCTCACGATCAAGGCGAGTAAGTGCCAGATCGGGCAGGGTTCTGTGGTGTACTTGGGACACCAGGTTGGGAGCAGCCAGGTGGCACCCCTACAGCCCAAGATTGATACCATCCTGGCTTGGGAACCCCCCCAAAGACCCAGACAGAGGTGAGAGCCTTTTTAGGACTCACTGGGTACTACAGGAGGTTTGTCAAGGGGTATGGCAGCATTGTTGCACCCTTGACTGAGCTGACTTCCAGGAAGCAGCCCAAGAAAGTGAACTTGACTGACACCTGTCAGAAAGCTTTTGATGCCCTGAAGACTGCCATGTGCACGGCGCCCATGCTGCTGGCACCCAACTTCTCTAAAGAGTTCATTGTACAGACAGACGCTTCAGAGCATGGTCTGGGGGCTGTTCTTTCACAGATGAATGAGGAGGGCCTAGACCAACCCGTAGTCTTTATTAGTAGAAGGTTACTTCCACGGGAACAGAAGCGGAGTGCAATTGAGCGTGAGGCATTTCCTGTGGTCTGGGCACTGAAGAAGTTGAGACCATACTTGTTTGGGACTCACTTCCGAGTTCAGACAGACCACAGGCCCCTCAGATGGTTGATGCAGATGAGGGGTGAGAATCCAAAGCTGTTGAGGTGGTCCATTTCCCTGCAGGGGATGGACTTCACGGTGGAACACCGCCCTGGTACAGAACACGCCAATGCTGATGGTCTGTCCAGATTTTTCCGCCTTAGTGAAGAGAACTCCCAAGGGGCGGGTAGTTCTCCCCACATTTCAGCTGGAGGGGACAAGTGTTAGACCTGGCACCATTGGCGTGGGTCTCCCTTCCATTTTTTCACTGTTGCCTCCTGTGTTTTTACTATGTTTTTGCTGGTCTAGATGCTTTGGGCACTTTGCCACTGCTATTCAGTGCCAAAGTGCAAGTGCTCCCTATTGTAAATTGATGTAATGGATTAGTGACTCCATGATTGGCTTATTTGATTTACTTGTCAGACCCTAGTACAGTGCACCATGTGTGACCAGGGCCTGTAAATCAAATGCTGATGGTGGGCTTGCAGCACTGGTTGTGCCACCCACAGAAGCAGCCTGTAAAATGTGACTCAGGCCTGCCATTGCAGAGCCTGTGTGCAGTCTGGGACTGCCATGTCGGCTTGGCAAGTGCACCCACTTGCCAGTCCCTAAACCTTCCCTTTTCTACATATCAGTCACCCCTAAGGTAGGCCCAAGGGCAGGGTGCATTGTATATAAAGGTGGGACATGCCCTGATGTGTGTAGCATGTCCTAATAGTGAATTACAGCCAATTTCGTTTTCACTATTGCAAGGCTATCTGTTCCCATAGGCTAGAATGGGCAGTTTGATTATAACATCTTATAATCATAACTGACCCAGGAACAAGAAAGGAAAATAAAGTTTAGCATGTCTGAACTCATAATGTTAAAATACATCTTTTAGTGTTGGTGATTTTTACATTCTGTGTTTGAAAATACCACTTTTAGAAAGTAGGTATTTTTTTGCCTAACCATCCAGCATACCTCTGCTAGGTTTGTTTATTCCATGTCTGGTTTGTGAGTGACAAGGGGTTGGAGAGGGCTTTGGCTCCAGCAGTCTGATGGGTCAGGGCTGGGCTGAATAGGACCTGCATTGAATAGAGACTAGGGGGCGGAGATTTCCTTTCACTGACATGAGCCCTCATAGAATAGAGAGTAGGGGGAGGAGATTTCCTTTCAGCTACCTGGGCCAGGTCTGCTCTCAAACAATGCTGTCTCCACCTCCTGCCAGGAAGCTGCAGCAGGGAGGACAGAACTGGTTTTGGCTGGGCACAGACACTCTCTGCCTTCAGAGAACAAAGGATTTGCTGGTATAAATATTGGGGCCCGGACCCTAGAACTTTATATTACTTCTGGGAATCAAGACGAACCTTTGCCAAGGAGAAGAACCAAGAAAGCTGAAGGAGGAGACTGCCCCTGTGCTGTGCTATTTCTGGGCTTGGCCTGCAGTAGTTTTGTGAACTTTTCATCATCTTGAAGAAGAATCTACTAGGGCTTGAAGTGTGCTTGCCTCCTGCCTGAAGTCTCAGGGATACATGACTTCACCACCAGCTCCCCTGAATTTCCTTGCTGGGAATTCTACCTGCAGAGAGGTGCCTGCTGTTGTTCTGGGTACCTCTTGTGACTGCGTGTCGCTGGTAGCTGGAAGCGCGACGCAACGAGGAGAAGAGTGTCGCCGCTTCAGCAGTTGCCATTGCATCGCCGAAGAAGCGTGCTGCCGCCGCAGCTGTTCGCCGTCGCATCACCGACGAAGCGCGTCGCTTCACCGGAGAAGCGTGTCGCTGCCGCAGAGGTCGCCGTCGCATCACCGGAGAAGCGTGTCGCTGGGCCTGTTGCGGCTCAGAAGTTACCAAGTTCGCCGCACGGCTGCCGGGCGTGCACGCATCGCATCCACATTGTCGCATCGCATAAAAGACGCCATTTTGTCACATCGCACCGGATTGTCACATCGCTTTGAGGCGCCATCTTGTCGCATCGTCACCGGGCCACAGTAAGAAACGACGCATCAACTCCCCACACAGTAAGGAAGCGATGCATCACCTCCCTGCGCTGCAGTAAGGAACCGATGCATCCACTCTCCTGAGTGTAAGGAACGGCGCATCAACTTCCCTGCAACCCTTTGGTTTGTAGACGCATCCCAGGTACTTTGAGAGTAAAGTGTCACATTTACCATCTACATTGAACTAAGCTACTTCTACCATTTTAAAGTCTTATTTTTGATTACAGTATCGTGGATTTTTTGTCATTTGGTCTTGTGTTAAGTCTAGTAAAGATTACTTATTTTTCTAAACTGGTGTGGTGTCCATTTGTAGTGTTTTCACTGTATTACTGTATATGTTCACAAATGCTTTACACACTGCCTCTGAGATAAGCCTGTCTGCTCATGCCAAGCTACCAAGGGGGTGAGCAGGGGTTATCCAGGAGTGTACCCCCCTTTCCCTGACTAGAAGCAAGGGCCCCTACTTGGTCAAAGGTACCTACCCCAGCCAACTAGAGACCCCCATTTCTAACAGTATGGACTTGAGTTCAAAGGTAAACCAAGAGTCTGAGGCCTAGTACACAGCTGTGTGGAATAGAGAGAGGTGCATTTGTGTGTGTTGGACTTGTTGCAAAAACGATACACTGAGTCCCCCTTTTGTTTTTTTGGTGCTACCTCTTAGTCTTCTTGATATGCTCCTCATGAAGCTTACCTTCTTTCTGTCCTTCCCCTTGACTCTAAATACAGTTTCTCTTTTACAATCTGCTGGCCTTCTTCTAGTCTCCTTCATGAACGAAATGGGAGAGATAGCTGAGCTCAACAACACTCCTGCTTACCTACCGGACGGGTGGAGACGGGCCCCAAAGAGTGGACATTCACTAGGAAAATGCAGACGCACCACCCAATTTTGCAATACAGTATCATATTTCTTTTAACAATCATATTAATTAAGAGAAGTTGGAGGGTGGGTTCACATTCCCTAACCTAGATGACAGAACATTTAGATATATGGTAAATTGAGTCTCGGGGGCAGAAGGACTGTTTGCAATCCATGTATCTGTACTCTGTCATACTTATTCCTTTGTTTCCTTCTAACAACAGATTGATGTTGAATGATGTACTGCTGCTTATCGCCCAGATGAATGTTGGCCTTGTGTTGTAGTGTTTGGCTTTGTCAAACCTTTCCCCAAATCCCATTACCCATCCATTGATCAAACCCCTAACTCTCTTCCCCTGAGCTGTGTGATTTATTGAGTTGCGGCTTAAATTACACCATCAATGGATCACACACTTAGTGGGGCAGATGTGGTGAAAGCAACACCACCTTACTGTAGAATCTTCTAAGCAGTAGCCCACACCAGCGCATTACCAACCCACACATTAAAAATGATCCACATTTTTCCAGATATAGAATGAAGAAAATCAGCCATCAACATCATCACCATTCAGGCCTTGTGTTGCCTAACCGTAAATGCCTAACCTAAGCTTGTGGACTCCAGACTTTGAGTCCATTTTTGATAACTTGTGGATTTCACAGATAATACTGCTATCTCCACATTAGCCAAAACTTGCTGGTATTGCTCTTATTTCTATTCTAGCATGATCAGGCATTCTCATTGTGTCATCATCACGTAGTACTCAGGTGGGGCCAATTCTTTGTAAATCTTTGATAAATATATAATATAACCCACTTATTCAGTCTTTCTACTTTCATGTATTTATCTACAATGGCTAATCAGTCAATCATTCAGATCAATCCTACATTTGGAGCTAACCTGGGTGGAACTCGAAGTGGGACCTCACTTGTGAAGTTGTGATGCCTCCCCTGTTATTGCTGCACGTATTTTCAGGTAAGACAACTAGTATGGATGTAATTTAACTTAGTAAGAAATAAATTAACAGCTACTGTTTTTATCTAGATAGTTTAAAACTTTGACACAATATAGGTCATCTCATCATAGCAGCATTACCCATAATGGTCAAGATAGTTAGAGAAGTATAAGACTAGACTCTATAAGTCAGTGCTACACTATATCTAGTCTTAAGTTATAAGCACATAAACAGGCTGCGTAAAACTACTTGAAGGCAGCCTCTGAAAAGTAAAAGTAAAATAAACTAATTCAGTCATAAATTTCGATTATAAAAAATAGTTTCCCCCTTTATTTATTTACAAAGCAACCCACTCTCTCCACCTAAACAACATGCTCATCCCTCTCCCAAACAAAACTGACCCAAGCCTCAAAATGTTCAAGAAGGTCTTTCCAGTCCCACTCCCAACTCCCTTCTCACCATCTCCACCCAGCCCCAACAAACAACAAATCGCTCCCACCAAAACAAAAACATTAAAAAAGGGCTCAAAGAGGGCATTATGGACCTCGGTCCGGAGCTGGTCGATGTTCTTCTCCATCTAGGTGAGCCAGCCCTCGATAGTGTCCAGCCGCTGCAGGATGCGGTGCAGCAATGGCCTGTTGCCATTTTGGTGTGGGGTGGCAGCAGTTGGCTGGTAGCAGCACCGGCGATGAGATGGCCGTGAGGCTGGAGCCTGAGGGGTACCAGCTGCACTGGGGCCCGGCAGCGGTTCATTGATTTCTTCCTCCTCCTCCTCTTCCAGGACCACCAGCTGCCGGTATTCCTGCTGGATATGCTCCAGCCTCTGCCGCTCTCTCATGCTTGTCAGGTGGTCCGGGTGGACCAGCAGGAGCAGCTATATTGAGAAAAATAAAAAAGACAAATTGTAAATAATGCTCTGTGCAAACAATTGTTTTAAATAACTGGGTGGCACAGAAGCAGTACATTGCTTGTCCCCTAGAGCCATTAGACTGTATTTGATATGATGATTATGATTAGGCGATTCTCAAGGCCAATTTTATGTTTTCTTTAACCGACACAAACATAAAAAGCACTGTGTGGCAGAAAAGTAACAGGCAGAGATTGGATTTTTTGTTTTTTACTATAGGCTTTTCTAGCAACTATAAACAGAGTCAGAGTTGAAAAATAAATGACTTCTCATTGATGAGTACAGCATTATGCACTATTATGGAGTCCAAGTTGTGTGTGGTGGTAAAATGACGAAGCCAGGCTTATTGCTAGCTAGCGCCTCTGCTAGTTTGCTACTGGCTGCAGCTGTAGTTGACAATTATCTATTTTTAATTCCAATGGCCCTGCTCTTCGTCAAATGCATTTCTCTTCCCACCCTGTCCCCAAAGAGGCTGATGAATAATAAATAAGATACTGCATTAGTCACACACCTCATGTATGAAATGCGGATCTTAATTTATTATCCTGTCTGCCATAAGTAGACGTTGAGGAAAATTAATCTAGGACTACACTACAGGTAAAGGAATGGATTATATAGATTTTATTTGGCACATTCATCACATCCCATATGCCAAACTTGATATCAAAGCACGCACTTACTCCCACTTTAGTCTGTGGCCTCGCCCGCTACCACGTATTTCCAACAAATTCATTTGCTGGACAGTAACCAAGGAAAGGAAACTTGATTTTCTCTACTGCAGGGGGTAGAGTAGAGGGATTAGACAGGAAGGGTAGAGCTTCTTTTATATATAATAGAGGGGCCACTACACTGATCATCGATTCGTCACCTTTGGCTTATTCAGTCACGGTTCAATTCAAAAGGGAAAAATCTGAACAAGTGTAAATTATTCTGTTATGGGAAACCATGATATATGTTCTGGAATCACTTCACATGGGTATCGCATGATGAAATGTGGCACATGCCAAGAATGGCCCACACACCCTTTCATTCATATACCATTTCCTTTCTTTTAAGTTACCTTGCATTCTTTCATGTCTCCCTCAAGCCATCAAAGCCCATTTTGTGAGATTTTGCTGCATTGCTGATAGAAGAGTCCATAATATTAACTAAACCATCGCTGTTGCTGGTAAAGCTAGGGTGGGGGTTTCACCTCATAGACATTTTTTATGACGACGAGCGACGCATGGCAATAGCTAGTGAGCATAGTAATTGCAAGAAATATGTGACTTACCAGTGCCCGTCCCTGCTGCCGCTTCTCCCCTTGCAATGAGCCATCATCGTCTCCTCCTGAAGCCGCAATGGAGCTGGCATCACCGATGTTCTGTGTGGCTAGAATAAAACAATACACATAATTTAGACCCCAGATACGCAACCCCAAATACAACAGCTATGCAGCACCACAGGTTAGTTAGCACGTATCTTCCAAATATCACTCTGGGCATTTGATTGGTTGGTTTACAAAGTTAGACAAGCCATGCGTGGAATAATGGTCAATTAAAAACTAATGGTGTTGGGTGGCAATTGCAATGTAAGTGGGACCTCATACTTTTTTTTCAGCCTTGCTGAACTGTAATTAGAAACTGCTGGTATACTGTAATTATAAATGAACTGCCTAATCTGCAGCACACAAATTTGGGGGGAGTGGTCCATGATGATCATGGCCACTGCCTCGTGAACCAAACTGTGTTAGAGCTAGGCATAAGCAGGAAAAGCAAAGCCTTCTGAAAAAACATACATGGTGATTTTATTTAAAGTGCTAGTTTACTTAGGCCTGCCATCTGAATCTTCACAAATCAAGATATATAGCACCAACATTCAAATAGACCAATACATATCCCAATATTCTACGGTTCTACCCTAAGAAGTCCACAACAATCATAAAATGACTTACTGGGATCCGCAGAGCCCTGGGCAACGGTGCTGGTGGTCGGCGCTGGCTGACCAGCTTGTTCCGGAACCTCCGAATTGTCCCTCTTTTTGCCCTTGGGTGCTGATGAAAGAAATTAATAAGATAAAGCAAAATAGATTAGTGAGTCCGTTAATAATCTCCACAAAATGTTTTGTGAAAAGCAAACGCAGTCCTAAAACAGATCACCTATAGTACTACTAGTTTTGACTCGAGGATATCGACTGTCGGTAAATCCATATTAAAAAATTCCTTAACAAAAACTATATTCGGAACTAATGTATTTCAGTCAATGATCTTTGATTTTATTCTATTCCCATTTCTCAACACCTTTGATGAGCCAACTCAATCTCCCTTTTTTGCAATGCATAGATGCATACTACAAATCATCACTGTGAATTCAATTAAATAACCTGGAACTGCATGAGCTACATAAACAAAGCCACAGAGAGAACGTGCTACTCAGTGATTCTCTATAATGAGAGAAGTTACAGTCTGCAATGGCTTCTTAATTAATCAGCCAAAGTGAGCACCTGATGAATGTGATTAGGTAGCTGCACCTGCCTAGCAGAAACTAGAAACTGGATCACACAATAGTATACCAACGTAAACTTTACTAAACATAACTTACCTCTAGGTGTGAGCAGCATGCTATTCAGACTTTTTTAGCATTGTAGAACACAAACACAACAAATAATTAATACTCTCCAAGCCCTGGAATCTCGACGCCTAGCAGGTCGACAGGTTCTGTTCCCGGTCAAAAATGTCAGCCCAGCCGTGCCCCAGCTGCTGGGCGGTGTGCCAAACCTCGCTGGTATGCCGCACGCACCGATGCACCACCTCCCAGCGCTGCTGACACTCCTGCAGGGATTAGCCACTACCAGGCCTGCCACCTGCTGCCAGCATAGAGGGGAGGTGGTGATGCACACAAAAAACGAGTGCTGCCACCTCCTCCTCTCTAAAGATCATCCAGGGCTTCACACCTGGGCAGCGGGGCCACCCGCATAGAAGCCGGCCCTCTGTCTTGGAGCTGGGTTGGGAAATAATAAATTAAGAAGGAAAAGGAAGGGAAAGTAAAAATTTAAGTAATAGGGAAAGAAGGGGAAATAAACTAAGTAAAAAAAGTCACAAAAACACAAGAAAATGTACACAAAAATGTAAAATACACAAACACAAAGACGCACACTATTGTAAAAAATAAAAATGAGGGGTAAAAAAGTAATAAGGGAAGAGGATAACAAAGATTAAGAAGAGATTACAATTTAGGACCAGCACCATAACAGAGAGCAGACAAACAAGATGGCCGTGCCATGCAGAGAGCGTGGTGCTGTTCGCATGCGATTTAGAACGTGAGAACATTTCAGAACCGCATAGTGCTGTTCCCACATGATTTTGGAGCATGAGGACCCACTCCATGTTCCCAACGCAACATGAAGGGGCACGCCGGCAAACTCCACCCAAATGTGGAACTCCACGTAGTGCGTCAGAGTTTTCTTGCGACTCCGAAGTATTCTGCATAGTAGGATTCTGCGAACTCCACCCACCCTGAGTGAGTAGCTACATAAGTGGATATGTCACTGCGTAGGAGGTTGTGTAAATGTCTGAGTATTGGTATATAAATCAGTATATCAGTGGCTGTGTGGGTGGGTGACTGGGTGTTTGAGAGGTTGATTGGCTATATGAGTGAGTGTATCAGTGCCTCTGTAAGTGTGTCACTGGATAGGTAAGTAGCAGTGTGGGTGTGTGACTGGGTGTGTTGGCGACTGTATGGGTGTCTAAATGGGTATGTAAGTGGCTGTATGGATTGGTATCTGGCTGTGTTAGTGGGTGTTTTTGAGTAACTGTGTGTGCAAGTGGATCTATTAGTGGTGCATACATAAGTGCTGTATGGGTGTGTGAATGGAATATATGTGTAAGTGCCTCTGTCGCTGTCTGATTGGGTGTGTGAGTGGTTGTATGGTTTTGTAAATAGGTACGTGAGTGGCTGTATGGGTGGGCCACTGGGTGTATGGATTTGTAAGTGCATGTAAGGGTATGTGCATGACTAAATAGGTGTGGGTGTGACAGTGCCTGTATGGATCCGGGAATCCCTAGGTAAGTGAATATATAGGTGAATAAATGGGTGTGTGATTGGTTTTATGGGTGTCAGTCACTGTCTGGCTATATGACTAGGTGGTACATAAGTGCTTTTGTGAGAGTGTAACTGGGTGTGTAAGGGCCTACCTGACTGTGTGAGGGGATGCACATTACACACTATTAACTTAAGTACTATAAGCAAGCACCCACATGTTATGTTATGTTGTTATGTTATAGGGTATTTATTAAGCGCACGGCTACTCCAAGGAGTGTCCCGGCGCTATCTTGACCCCAGAACAGAGCAAATGAAGGAACAGCCAGCCGTAGCTAACTAGTCTGCACTACTGTTGAAAAAGCCAGGTTTTTAAACTTCGCCTAAAGCTGAGGAGATCACGTTCTTGTCTAAGGGAAAAAGGGAGACTATTCCATAATTTTGCCGCTACCACCTGAAAGGAGCGACCTCCTTTGGAAGAACGGCAAAACTTAGGCCCAATTGTCAGTTGCTGGGATGATGATCGCAGAGTTCTGAGCGGTTTGTAGGGCTGAATTTTATTCCTAATGTACAGGGCCCCGATGTTATTTAGGGCCTTAAAAGTTAGGACCAGGGATTTAAAAATGACCCTTTGTCTCACTGGTAGCCAATGCAAAGACCTAAGGTGGGGAGACATGTGTGACCTGGGTCCGACCATGAGCACGGCCCTAGCTGCCGCATTTTGAACTACCTGCAGGCGGTTCAATAAGTAGTCAGGAAGGCCCAGGTACAACACATTTACGTAGTCCAGCCTTGATATGATCAGAGCCTGGACCACGGTTTTCCTGTGAGGATAGGGAAGCAAGGGAGGAAATTCCTCATCATTTTTAAAAGCCCGAAACAGGTGCCAGCAACCAATTGAACCTGGGACTTCATAGTCATGTCGGAGTCCAACTTCACTCCTAGATTTTTTGCGGTGGAGACTGGTCTCTCAGGTGGAGATAGATTTTTAGGCCACCATTGACGCCACTCGTCGCCTGGAGTGTGTCCAAAAAAGATAATTTCTGATTTGTCAGAGTTACAGAGCAACTGATTTTGCCTAAACGAGTCGAACATCTTGGTTAGGCAAACGTTAACTTCATTACCATTAAGCACCTCATCCTTCTCACAGGTGAACAGCAATTGCGTGTCATCTGCGTACGATATAATTTTTGCCCCATATTGTTCAGCTAAAGGAGCAAGAGGGGCCATGTATATATTAAACAGGGTCGGACTTAAGACGGAACCCTGTGGGACCCCTACATTCAGTGGAGGAATGAGGGCTGAAAAAGGAGGAGCCCAGACTGTTTGCTGGCGGTTGTCCAAAAAGGAAGAAAACCATCTGAGCACCGTGCCCCCAATGCCGCTCTCCCTCAATCTATGAAGGAGGCGATCATGTGGCACGGTGTCGAAGGCCGCCGAAACATCTAATAATATCAGCACAGCCTTTCCTCCTCTGTCAAGGGTGGTTTTAATCGTCTCTGAGATTTCCAATAGAGCCGTTTCTGTACTGAAATTTGCTCTGAAACCTGACTGACTCGGATGAAGCACCTGGCTGACCTCAATAAAATCTGTGATGATGGCATTCACATATTTCTCCAAAGCCTTGGAGAAATAAGGTAGAAGCGATATGGGTCTATAATTGCTAGCTAATTTCTAACATATTCATTCATACTGACTTAATAAAATAACTATATTTTTAGCATAGCAGTTCCTCTTCCTCCTTTGCTGCACACTATATTTGTAGTTATTGTTCTCATCTAAGCTCCCTTCTATTTTGCCTTTTACTGAGTGACTAGAAACTACACATTTTCTTTCAACTTATATGTACTCACAGTTTTTTTTAAATATACTCTTTTTTACAATACAACCTGATAAACATACTTGTAAAATCTCATTGCTGTTGTCCAACTTGTATTTTAATATCTGTTGACATCTGCTTTCCACTATGAATCTCAAGTCAGAAATATGGCAATCCTCCTCCACTCTCAGTTGAAAAGTATCTAAAATGGGTTCTCTTCCCAATGTGCTCTCACTCATACTCCTGTACTTAGTGAATCACAGACTTCCTTTCATCTTTTACGTTTATTATACTCCTCTTAATAGACACTTTTTCCATATTTCCTTTAAAGAAGCCCAATTTGGTAGGTTTTTTGTGGATCTGCGGGTCTACCACAACGCTCAGCGCACGCCCCTATGTGGTCCATGGTGGATCCACGGATCTATACAGAAGCCCTTAAAAGCATTCAACAATCTGCTGTTAATGCATTTCATCGTATTTAATTTTGTGAAATATTGTCAATAATAACACATCCACTGTCTATTGAGCAATTTTTGTACACTAGTCTGCTTTTCAGTTTTACACTGCAGTCTCTGTTCTTCCCTCCCCACATTCTTTTAGTTCTGTTTCCATAGTAACCATGTGTCCAATAGTCTCTGCCTACCAGTAGGTCAAACGTTCACAAAACCTTCTCTAAACAGCAAACTAGTTTCACATTAACTGTAACAGGTGTGGTTGACTCTAAGCATATCCCAAACAACATATTGTTGTTTTATTTTTCAAAAGCCAATCACAGAGTTAGTTACTTTTTCTTAAAGCAATTGCCAAATTTTAGTGGCCTGCATATCTCTAACATCCAATAAAATATGTTATTTTATATTTTACTTGCTGTCCTCTATTGTATCTGCCTTTCTCCTTCAATACTGCCTCATTCTGCTGCAGCTTTTTCCTGTGTGCTACTCCTGCTTGTCTTCAAAATGGTCAGAGTGTGGGTTGTGGGCCATAGTTTTATGTTTTGGGCCAGAGAGAGTGCTAGAAAGAGAGGCATTGACAGGGACCTAGGTTTATCTAATGTATACATTATTTGGGTTGGCCAGAGAGGGTTCAAGTGGCATCAATTGCTGCCTCTGTTTGAAAGAATTACAGATTGCCAACATCCAGACCTCATGATTGTGCACTGTAGTGGCAATGACCTAGGCACTATTACTGGGGTAGGACTGGAAATCCTAAAGAAGGATACCTTTAGTAAATTAATGACACTTTTCCCACATACTGTCTGTGGTGTTCTCCAACATTTGCCAAACACCAAAAGTGGCAGTGGTCAACTCAATTTTGTCCTGAGATAGAGAAAACCAGAAAGCATGTTAATAAAGCCTTTTTTGCATTACTTCAAGACCACAACATGAGCTCTACATACAATAACAACTTCCCTTCGACATGGGCAGACTATATCAAAAAGGCAGAGTCCATTTCACAGATACAGGCAACAGGGTGTTCCTCACCAACTTAAAAGACTGCATCTTGTTCTATGTGTAGTTATCATCTCCACACCATAAACACAATAGCTATTTTCAGAGCCAACCCTTTTCCCAAACACTGGTTCTTTTTATTTTCAAATCCTTTTTTTCAAATTTCTCACTCAGATTCATGGATCCACATCGGATCCTCAGCCAAATAAGGGGTCTGCCAGCAATGGTGCATGGGGGATCCACAGATCTGTCCCCAGCTAAATGCAAACATTCAATATAAAACAACAACAAATTTAATGGAAACATATCCTATTACAATTTACATAACTGACTGGGTGCATGGATGTGTGAGTGGTTGTTTAGGGGTGTGAGAGAGTGTGTGATGGGTGGGTGGGTATATGAGTGGGTGTGTGGGTCTCTGAGTGATTTGTGAGTGGCTGCAAGGGTGTGTGAGTGGGTGTGTCAGTGGTTTTGCTGTATAGGTCAGTGAGAGGGCACATTAGTGGCTGTATGGGTTTGTATGTGGCAATGTGAGTGAGTGTGTAAGTGCCTGTATGGGTCTGTGAGTAGTTCTCTGGGTCTGTGAGTGGCTGTATGGGTGCATGAGAGGTTGTTTGAGTGACTCTATACATGGGAGAGTGTGTTTGAGATGTGGATGTATGGATGTGTGAGTAGGTTTGTAAATGGCTGTGTAGGGGTTTGCTAGTGGGTCTGTGAGTGGGTGTATTTTTTTTTCATTGGGGTGTGGATCTGCAGATCCTCTGCATATTCAAAAGAGGGCCATGCTGAGCGCCAGAATAGATTTGTGGAACGTCATGCGCCAAAAATAAAATGTTTTTGGCCAATTTCTTGCCCATGAGGGGTCTTTCACATACCCCCATCATCAGTCCCATGAGGTTAGGATACCACTTTCCGGACCCCTTTTATCCTATTTTAACTTTACTCACCCCCAGGAACCATTTCCCGATTGACAAAATGGCAGCCGCAAATATTCTCTCAGCTTGTGGCCAGCCAATCATGGCATTGCTGTTGGCCCATGGATCCAGGGTGGCACCTCAAGTCCGGGTCTCTAGATATACATAAATCTTTTTTCTTTAATAACTCCAAAACTACTGAACAGATTTACACCACTTTACAAAAAGCACTATTTCTGGACCAAGATGTAGCTTTCGGCCAAATTTGGTGTAATTTCGTTCAACTGTTTGGGCTGTAGTTGTGTCTAAAATCTCTATGGGACTATGGGAAATTGCATGGGGAAAATGCATTTTGGGTCCCCATTTTTCTCAGCCCCTACCTGGTAAATCACCCAGAAACTTTACAGACAACATCTGAAGTAAGTGGCAAAGTAAGTTTGAAATTTTGTGAAGATTTGTCAAACGGGGCCAAAGTTATCAGAAAAACTAAAAAAGCCGCATTGTAAAAATCTCCCATTCTTTTACAGTTTACTTTTTGCCATTTTAAGTATGTGTACGCTGATGAAGCAGTGGAGAAGTTAGGGTTTTCAATAATGGTAGTCAGTGGAGAGGGAATGGAGGTGAGACCGGTTGAGGTAGCTACCCTGTTTCAGATGCATAGGGTGGCCCTGGTGCCCAGAAAGAATGACAAAGCCCAGTACGTCTAAGATGCAGTCCTCTTTAATTCTACTGTATATCTGATTTGTGCTAGTAAGAAGTAGTTAGCGAGGTTAGGGATACTTAGACTACCCTCTTCTTGTCACAGGTATGATCGTTTATTTTCATACTGGGTTTTTTCCTTCTGAGATACCATTTCCCAGTAGGGGGTGTTGTAAAGGGAATGTTTGCATAACATATAAGATTGTGGGCAGGAGGGTCACTTTGATTCTAGCAATCCTGCCTAAACATTATAGGCCATCTGTTTGCCAGGACTGTAAGTCTTTTTGAGCTGAAGTCAATACGTCAGTAAGTTGGAGTAGTTCTGGGTAACTGTTCTGTAGGTTGAGGGACAGATCTTAATCCTTATGTGTTGCATATGCAGGTTGGCCCAGGCTAAAGGAAAGAGTCTTTAATAATGTGTCTTGGTTCCTTCTGGTGTAGTTATATTAAAAATCTCACAATTCTGAATATTTATTTGAAACCCAATGCCTAGCTTAATTCATTGAGGTCAGCCAGCAGTGCAGGGCTTGAGCACTGTGGGTTTGTTAGTGCTCCTAAAACAACATCAGTTTAACGAGCTAGTTTATGCATGTGGCTGAAGATTTTTATACCTGTAATCAGTGGGCTAAATCTGATCTTTTCATATCCTTTTAGCCAAGGGTTCCAAATACAGTGCAAAGAGAAGTGATGCCGGGGGCAGCCTTGGCTCATGCCCCTGCCCGCCTTGATTTGTGTCTCTGATTTCATCACCTTCACTTTGGCCTGTGTGTATCTGCTGAGAACCCATGTTTTGAATTTGGGCCCCAGTCCCAGTTTATCTAGATGTTTCTACAGAAATGGCCAGAAGACGGGAAAAAAAGATTTCTCAACATCAATCAATCGTAATAGTGTTTGTTTCTCAGTATGAGTAATATTATTGAATAGATGAAGGAATCGCTGTCTCATCACAGCACCCTGTCTATAGTATGAATCCAGTTTGGTCTGGGCCTATTAGCCACTGAATGAACTACCTAAGTCATTGTGCCAGGATGTCAGTGATGAACTTGTCGTATATATTTAGGAGAGATATGGATCTGTACGATGTGCAAATTAAGTTATTTTCCAGGTTTAGGAATTACAGTTATAACTGAGTATAGGTCGTCGTAATAGTGTCTGAAGACCTTAGTGATTTCTGTGTCTGCTCTTAGGGACTCATTTACAATGATTTGGCCTAGGGCAGCGCTGCAAGTGGTTTTGCTGTGCTGTCTACGTCAAATCGAAAGGGTACTGTATTTATGTGATACGGTGCATTCCTGTCCTTTCAGCCACCGTTGACACGCAATAATGTGCCAAGCGCCAATGCCGGCACCCTTGCTCTGCGTTGTTGTCAGGCTTGTTTGTGTGCAGAAAGAGACACCTTCCTGCACAAAAACAATCTGTAGAGGTGTCTTCCTCTTTCTACGTGTGCTGCAGAATTCATCACACATAGAAAGAGGATGAAACGAGGAGAAATAAACATATTTCTCCATGTTACACCTGCCTTGGGGAGGCGTACTGTTTTGATGCATTCCCAGGTTTACAGACCCTTGTATATTTGGGAATGTGTTGTGAGGGACACCCACTGCAATGCCCATGGCACACCTCCCTGACACAGTGTAAGGCAACGCAGCAACTTGCGCTGCGTTGCCTTACCCCATATTTATTAGGCCATGAAAAGCCACACAAAGTGGCTTTGCGTGGCCTCATAGATATGGGTCTGCATTCTGCACCGCTGGAGCGTTATAAAAAGTGATGCACCGGTGGTGCAAGGGGCTTGTGAATAAACCCCTTCATTTCCAAACCTTTGAGCTGGTGATTTCTGCAACTCTATTCTCATGTATTTTAACCCATAATGTACAGGTGAGCAGTTTACTTGCCTTCTTTACCTCTCTCAGTTTACAGGTGAGAAGTTTACATGCCTTTGTAAAAATGCTGGCATGGTCGGAGTAGAGTCGATTCCAGTTTATCTTTGTCTAGTGCCTTGAGTTGTTCCCTGGAAAGCCACATCTGTCATCAGACCTTAAGTGCCCCAGTTCATTTGCAATTGGCTTTCTACTTATTTTACCTTTTCCTTAAGTTCTGCTCTCCTTTGCTTCGGCAATGGAGATAAACGTGGCTCTTAGGGCAGCTACGTGTATCTCTGGTTTAGAATTCTCTTCTACAAAGTGAGTCATTCCTTGCATTTTGGTTTGGATGTGTTAAGATTGTCATTTAATATCTTGCTATGTTCAGTGTCACGTTCTTGGGGGTCCTTCAGGGTTGCATAGATTTGGGAGTGGACCTACACCGATCTCGGCCTGCTCTGCTCTGTCTTTGCTAGAATATAGGGTGTGCCTATGATATAACGTAATCTGGCATATGTCTGTTAAGACATTGCATAGAAAATGTAATCTGTAGATGTGGGGTTCGAGAAGCACCAGGTATCTATCAGTCCCAGATTGTTTAGCCACCTCATTCCACTGCTAGACACTCTCTTGTCTGGCCCTTGTGCTGTACTAATTTGTCCAGTGTTGTATCTAGCATCAAGTTAAGGTTTCTCCCTACTAGGATTTTCGTATCTGGAGAAGTCATGACCTTTGATAGGGCCTCTCTGATGAACTTTTTCAGATTCTTGTTGTGACCGTATAGCATCGCTAAAGTGAATCTGACACCATTTAAGGACACCCATATGGCCAAGAAAGTCCTGGCAATTTCCGCAACCTTATTTTGGACAATCCTCTTAATTTTTTTTTTCCTGCTATGCCCATGCCCCCCTCCTTATAGGGGCCGGAGGAGAAGTACTGCCCAAGGAACCACCTTGATCTAAAATGACTACAGTCACTTTAGAGGAAGTGGGTCTCTTGCAGGAAGCAAATGTCAAATTTAGACTCTGTTAGCAAATTAGGTATTACCAGGCACGTAGCGGGAGTGTTAAAGTAAGTTAGATTTAAGCTTAGTAACGCAGTCATTTTTGTCACCTGGGTGAGGGCTAGAATCTCTACCGTGCCACGTCATCAAATCCATAGAAACCAACAAGGTGTAATCACTAATGGGTCTGAGTTAGGTAGTGAAATTGAGAGTGTATGCTCTGAGGGGCTCCCAAAATTAAAACCCAAACTCAAAACAATATGTGAACTGGAGATCAAAATTTCAAATGGTTGTCTCGGAGGTGGTCTAGTGGGATGGAAAAGGTTCTTTCATTTTTGAACTTGTCATGTGGTGCCTTCCTTCACCCTGACCCTAACATGCTAAATAATGATGAGGAGGCTGTAAAAAAAGTTTATTATTTGGGGTGGATGGCAGTTGACCTCAAGAAGTAAAGCGATTAACATGTTAGGTTCGAGGAAAGGTTTCAATAGTTTAAACCTGAGCTCAACCCCCAGTAGGTATGGCACAGAGGAGACAGCCATAACTCAACAAAAATCTGGAAATCATTTAAAATTATCAAAACTGTTAAAAAGTAAAAAGCACAACACAATAAAAGCCACACTTCAATTTAAAAAACTAGAGTAACATTTAATAAACAAAATAAACAAAAGAAGGTGAACCAAAGATATGATGTCTTTAAAGATTTAAGGTAAAAAGCACTGAGAATAAGTAAAGGGCCAATAGAAAATGGTGTTTACATGTGACCAGGACCTAGGCGTATATTCAGGCTGACTGCGATGGAGGGTGTGTCAGATACACAAAGGAGGTTCATCCATAGACGAAGTCAAAATCCTCCAATGTTGGATAGGTATTAATTGAGGACCTGCTGAAGCTGTAAATTTTTGCAAGAAAAACTCAGAGCAAAACATTTAAAATTTCATGCTCACTGAAGTCCTCCAGCTGTCCGATACTGTTGGCACCTTCACCCAAGCAAGATTTTTACCTTCTGACTTAATCTCTTTGTTGGTACTCAGATTTCTTAATCGGGACAAGACAGCAGGATCTATCCAGGAAGGTCACCTCAAAGTTCAATAGGCTTGCTGCAAAGGACTGCTGAACTGAATTTTTAGGGGGCAAAAAGATCAGAGAGTGACCAATCTTACATTTTTGTGCCTTTGGTGTATTGACTTCAGTGGTTGGTCCTGGTTCTACAGAGGTCTAATTCCTTCTAGACACCACCAAGGCTCACAGGACCTCAAAGTCAGGATTAGGGTTCAGGACACAATCCAGAAAAGGCCACCAGCAGGGTCCAGTGTTCATCCAGTTGCACCCAGTCACTGACAACTTCAAGAAAAAGGTCTCTTGCAGCTTTTGATGCCCCTGTAGCCACACAGGAGGTCAGCCAACTAATCATTGTTGTCCATTTCTTTTTCCTAGGTACAAGTGGAAGCAGGTTCAGCCGTCTCTTTGCAGGGTTTAGACAGCAGGTGCAGTCCTCGGGTTTTCTTCCATAGGTCCAGAAAGTGCTCTGTTCTAAGGAAAACCGATGATGGCACAGGCCTTGTGCCCATCAAGGGAGTCTGCGGGCCAGCCATGGCTGTGTTTAGTGCAAGGAACAGTCTTCTCCTCTTCAGTTACACCAAACAGCTACAGAGGACCTACAAGTCAAGGGCTTTGCTTCCCTAGACTTTCCTTACATTTGTCTGCCAATGCACAGGTCTAACCCTTGTCCCTTTATAGTACATTAAAATACTGAACCTTCCCAGCTGCGCTTCATTGGCTGACAGGTGACACATAGTTCACCCCAGCCCATCCTGTCATCAGGCCTATGCCATTGTCTTCGCTACGGGAGTTGTTTTCCCAGCTCATTAAAGTTAAGCACTGGAAGGGGCAGCTTTCACCAGGCAAATGCAAATTAGCCTCCAGGAGGCAGGGAAGACTAAATGTTTGTCAAAAATCTAACTTCACCATTGAATTGGATTTTTAATAAATATTAAAAACAGTGGTTGAACCATTGCTCTAGCTTGCCCTAAACCTGAGTTAGCAAAATGAATATATTAATAACTTAAAAAGTGCTGCAAAGAACATTTAACATAGATTACTTAAATCCCACCCGGAAACCCTGTTCTCAGATTCCTACTTCTCCATCAAAAAAGGTGCTATTCGTGATCTCATATTTTACACTAAACAACATGGGCAATGGAGAAAGGCCATCTACTCACTGCTCCAGATCTCCACTTCCCTGAAGACTCCTCATGGTCTTAGAGTGACGGTTGTGCCCTCTCCGGTATTTAGAGCTGAAGCCACCATCTCCCTTTACAAAAATGGGACCATCCTTATCAAAGCTTCCGAACGCAACCTAGCCATGTTTGACAATTTATTCCCCATGATATTGCTCATTCTCTAACATTAAATCCTCCCCCTCTTTAGAAGCTGCCAGCCCCCCTGAGGTCCCCCCGTCTCCTCAAAGTCTGTCCTCTCTCATCCTCAACTCCTCGTTTGACCCTCCCTTAGTTCCGATTGGTTCCCATTTAGTTACCACTACACATAATAGCATCTCTCCTTCCACTTCAGGTGGGACCCATTCACTGCAGCCACCACACTAGTCTGCATGCTCACCTCTCCTCTAGAATAGCTAGCTCTGACTTTCCAAGCTCCACAGGTCACAGCATCGCCCCGGACATTTACTTTCCCCCATCCCCCAACCCATTCCACAATCCTAGCCTGCTTCCGCAGGATCTTCTAGGTCAATATTCGTCTAACCCTTCTTCCCCTAAATCACACTCCCCTCCGAGCCCCCAGCACCAAGTCCTGGAATCCCACCCCACCTGGCACACACAGTCTACTCCGGGCCTATCGATCCCCTCATCTACTAGTTCTCCCCCACCGTATGGTCCCCTGTATCTAGCCTCGCATTCCCATTCCAACACTTCTTTGGAAGCCAGTTGTTACATTTGCTACTTTCTATGCTTGTTTAATATTGCACACTCCCTGGCCCTGATGTATGTGCATTCTACCCTGGCATTCCAATTCCATTTAGAATTGTTTATTGCTGCTAAGCACCCAGCACTCTGAACACTTGCTGTGGACTGGGCGGTTATGTCCAGGTTGCTGTGCTGTCAAGAATAAAGCTTTACACCAATTTCATGTTCCTGAGTCTTCAACTTCAACAATTTTGGCGACGAGCGGAGTAAAGGATCGCTTCTACCAACCCACATCGTGACAGCACAGGAGTGAAGCGCATCCCTGAACCCACCTTACTTAGAGGACACCTTCTCCAATCTACAGATAAGTTTGGGGCACCCGCCTCAATCCTACAACAGGCCAACTTTCGGTCCCGTTTTCAATTGATATCAGCGTGAGTTTTGTTTTAAGGAAGCCACCGTGCTGTGGTCTTCACTGCGAGGAGCGCTGATCACCCAGCGGAGTGCCTTGTGGAACTTTGTTCTTAAACCGCTGACGGGACGATTACTTCTTTAAAATGAATATGAAGGTCCTCCGTTAAACTGAAAGGAAGTCTAAAGATATTCAAAACTGCAATATTCACGGAGCTGATCGGTGATTACTACATCAACGGAACAGCGCGAGTAAGTTATTTTTCAAAACTTACTTGTTGTTGCAGGAGCGCGACAGTCTGACGCAGGATTCCAGACTTGTGGTCCGATGCAGCATTCCGGACTTTAGCTCCTGAGCGGTGAGACGGTCTGACGCAGGATTCCAGACTCTCACGCCACCCAAGCACGCCACGTATGCTAATTACCCACGCAACGTGCTAGGTGGCAGCCATCTTTACAAACTTGGGTTACCATAACAACCCAATACCGAGAGCTCTCTCGCACTGTGTAGCACTCGGTTACATTCTGGCTAGAAATCCCAAACCATGAGGCACAAATAAACACCACTAAAAAGCTGTGGCCCAATAACAGAACAATCGGGTAAGATGACATTATATTTTATTTATCTAAACCTACTCAAATATTAATTCCTAGAGTGCATCTATTCCATTAATCACTCAATCTGTGCCCAACACTGTCATCATTTAAGGGACATACATATTAGTACCTTTCTAAATTCTTTATTCATATCCTCGTGTGGCTGCAGTTAGGAAAAATTATTATAAAAAAAATAAACCCTGCTTACATGTTACTTGTTGGCTGTGCGCACTCAGTTTGTGCTCAGTTAGTGTTTCATTTTCACGCTGTGTGATTTGTTACCCACAATCAGGACTATGCAATTTGATCCTCCTGAAAAATTTTTACAAATTAAGGGAGATCCACCGATACCCTGGACACGATGGAAAGAGGAATTTCTTAATTACATGAAAGCTATTGATGGTGAACGAATGGGGGCAGAAAGAAAAAAAAAGCATTTTTTTACATTGTTTGGGATCTGAAGGCCAAGTGGTTTTCAGAGCATTACCCCAAATCTCTCCCACGGAAGGGGAGGGTGAAGGCACAAATGTTTACAAAGAGGCCTTACAGAGAATGGAACTAAGGTTTAAACCAGTTACTAATATAGCCTTAAATAGATATAAATTCTATACCAGAATACAAAACGAAAAAGAGTCAGTGGATGAATTCATTACTTCATTGAGATCGTTAAGCCTACACTGCAACTTTGGAAACATGGGTGATGAAATGATCAGGGATCAGATAATAGTCCACGTTAAAAACAAAAAGACTCAAGAACGCTTGTGGGAATTGGGAGATCCCAAGTTAGCGGAAGCCATTTCCATTGCAAAGGCTTTAGAACAGACTGAGAAATGGATGCTGACTGTAAAAAACACTAGCAACTACAAGATGGAACCGAATGAAGAAATATGTGCCATCAAACGCACAGAACCACAACGTAGTGAGAGTTCTTCAAATTTTTTTTCTTCACGTTACAATAACTATGGAAATCCTAAAAAATTTGACCGTAATGAGAAAACAGGAAGTTGTTACAGGTGCGGTAGCAGAATGCACATGGCCTCGTATGGAGGGTGTCCTGCTATCAATAAAGAGTGTAGGAAGTGTGGCAGAATAGGGCATTTTGCATCTGCCTGTAGGGACCTAAGAAGATACAGTGCCCCCACACGTGGCAAAATTTCCTACACCTCTGATAGTAATTCAACTTTACAAAATGGTGAATGTAACATAAACGCAGAAGAAAACAAGGGTTTTGTAGTTGCTCTTTCCGAAGTTATTTCCAATGTGAGTGACATTGACGTCAAACATGTTAAAAAATCTCCTTTGTGTGTTGTTGAGATTGCAGGAGTCACACTAGACATTATGGCTGATTCGGGTTCACCATGGACCATAATCTCAAAAGATTACTTTTTAGATAAACTCAGTGGCGTGTTAGATATCACTAATGTGTTACCCTCCGATATCATAGCAGAAAGTTATGATGGTTCCAGAATAGATATGATTGGTTATTTTGAGGTATTGTTACGTTTTAAAACAAGAAGTGCAGTTACCAAGTTATACATTGCAGTTAAAGGAGTAAATGTTTTAGGTTGGAAAGACCAATGGAAGTTAGGTATTATACTAAATCCCCGTGCTAAAGAACCGGTCATGCTTGATGAAAACTTTGAACTAGATAAAATTGCTGCAATTTGTAATGATGAGAAAGAAAATGTTATTAAGCAGGAATTTAAGGATGTATTTTCTGATGTTTTAGGTAAACTGAAAGAATTTTCACATGAGATCAGACTTAAAAAGAATGTTACCTCAGTTAAACAAAAATTGAGACCAGTGCCAATTAATGTAAGGGAAGAACTTAAAAACATGCTTGATGAACTTGTATCTGAAAACATAATTGAAACCATTAACTCAGCTGAATGGGTTTCTCCCATTGTTTTGGTGAGAAAACCCGACAAAAAATTGAGAGTATGTGTGGATCTTAGGGCCTTAAATAATTGCATACTGGTGGACTGCCACCCCTTACCCAATATCAATGAGGTTGTGTCAATGTTGGAGGGTGCCAAAGTTTTTTCCACGTTAGACCTCAGATCGGCCTACCATCAGATATCACTTACAGAAGATTCAAAGGGTCTCACAGCTTTCATTACGCCGCAAGGTTTGTACCAATATAATAGAATGCCATTTGGACTGGCATCTGCGGCGTCTGTGTTTCAAAGAGTTATGTTCAACATTTTTAGAGATGCTGATAAATTTGTGAAATGCTTTCAGGACGACATCCTTATTTTTTCTAATAATGAGGAAGAGCATTTCAAACACTTAAGGGAAGTTTGTGGGAGGTTGAGGAAGAGCGGTTTGACCCTCAAAGGCAACAAATGCAAGTTGTTTAGAAGCAGTGTGGAGTACTTGGGTCACACTTTATCAGGTGATGGTGTAGTTCCCAAGAAGTCGAATGTTGATGGGATTGCAAATGCACCTTGTCCCACAAACAAGGAACAATTGTTATCGTTTGCTGGCATGTGTGAATACTACAGTAAATTTGTAAAAGATTTTGCATCTAAAATGGAACCACTTAGGAAGTTGCTCAGACATAAGGCGCCATTTGAGTGGGAAGAAGAGCAACAGCAAGCTTTTGATTCCATCAAATCGGACATTGTTAAGGCACCCACACTTAAACCATTTTGTTTAAATAAGGAATGTGTCATCACGGTTGATGCCAGTCTGTATGGCATTGGAGGTGTTTTGTCACAAAGATGTGGCAGGGATGAGTGGAATGTGTGTTTTGCCTCCCGCACTCTTAATGAGACTGAACGCAGGTATGCGGTTATTGAAAAGGAACTATTGGCATGCGTGTGGGCGATTGAACACTACCGAAATTATATTTGGGGAAGCAAATTTATATTAAGGACAGATCATAAACCCCTTGTTAACATTCTTTCTCCTGGTGGTGGATGGAATTCCACAGCCCGCATCGCGAGGCTTACTTCCAGATTACAGGAATATTCTTTTAAACCAGAATTTGTTCCTGGAAAAAAAAATGTTTTAGCTGATTTTATGTCTCGTCTCCCTTGTCATGTTTTGCCCGATGAAAGGTTTGACGAGTCAGAAGTGGTTACCACCATTCAAGACGTAGTTTCTGGTGTGTTTGAAGATATCACAGAGGAATTGTGGAGAAATAGTGAGAAGGAAGACGGTATGTGGCAAAGCGTCAAAGAGTTCATTTTAAGGGGTTGGCCGGATAGGAAGAATTTGGCTGAAGAGTTTATGCCCATGTTCAAAGTGTCTGATGTATTAGAATTGGAGGGTGATTTGATGTATAAAAGTGGGAAGTGTGTTCCACCTGTGGGTGTTCAAGATGTAATTCTCAAGTTAGCACATAAATCCCATCCTGGAATGTCTGCCATGAAACGGTTAGTCAGAAATTATTTTTGGTGGCCAGGTATGGATCGCATGGTGGACCGTACTGTTAGGGAATGTGAGGTGTGCATGAGCAGTGAGAAAATGTTGAGTCTCAATGTTCCTCCTTTAAAATGTTCTGAGTGGCCCAACGATCCCTGGAAAAAAGTGGCGTTTGATATTTCGGGTCCTTTTAAGTGTCTACCAAATGACTCACAATATGCTTTTGTGTTGGTGGACTACCACTCAAAGTGGCCCGAAGTGAAATTTGCATCTAGTTCATCTACAAATATGGTTATAGAGTTTTTCAAGGAAGTGTTTTCCAGAGAAGGTTGTCCCTCCATTCTTGTTTCTGACAACGGAGTACAATTGACTTCTACTGAAATGGAAGAATTCTTAAAAGGCCAAAACATCAAACATTATACTGTCTCTATGTATGAACCACATGAGAATGGTCTTGTTGAACGCTTTAATAGGGTGCTGAAGGGTTATGTTTCTGATGTGGTCAAGATGGGAGGAAATTGGAAAAATTCCCTGAGAGAAAAGCTTTGGTCATATCGCATTACACCTCATTCCACAACAGAGGTTAGCCCTTTTCGTCTCTTAAAAGGTCGTGATCCTGCATCAAAGATTTGTCCCTGGTGGTTCAAAGAAAAGTGTAAAAACAAGTTGGCTTCGAATGATTTGGTAAGTGATGTTGCTCTAAGAGTACAATCCAAACAAGAAAAAGTTAAGAAGTGGTATGATGACAAGTGGAAAGTAAAAAATCACAATTTTAACATAGGTGACATGGTCAGAGTTAAAAAACCTGGTGGCATATTAGCAAGACCGGCGATAAAATTATCGCCGTTTTAGCGGCAAGAAATTGCCGCTAAAAACCTGGGCTTCTATTAGAATTCTATAGCGCATATTAGCAAGCCCATTATCGCCGCTTTAGCGGCAGTTTCCTGCCGCTAAAACGGCGATAATTTTAACGAGCTTCTTGCTAATATGCCCCCTGGTTTTATTACTAAATGTTCTGACAAATTTGGCAAACCCATGAAGATTGTTAGAGTTTTTGACAACAGCATCATTACCCAAGATGGTAAATTATGGAATGTTAGACGGGTTTCTAAATGTCCATGTGTACCTCATGGGTCAAGTAAATTGTCTTCTTATGTTACCAATTTACCCGACAATACTGTAGCTTCTAGAGTTAAAATCTCAAGTAGGTTGCGTGTACCTCCTAGGAAGTTGTCTGATTTCTGTAAATAGTTCTTATATTTTTTTTGTATCTCAATTTTGTTGAAAAAAAGAAGGTATGTTACATTTGCTACTTTCTATGCTTGTTTAATATTGCACACTCCCTGGCCCTGATGTATGTGCATTCTACCCTGGCATTCCAATTCCATTTAGAATTGTTTATTGCTGCTAAGCACCCAGCACTCTGAACACTTGCTGTGGACTGGGCGGTTATGTCCAGGTTGCTGTGCTGTCAAGAATAAAGCTTTACACCAATTTCATGTTCCTGAGTCTTCAACTTCAACACCAGTCTAGATGATATCACCCTTTGCCTCCAACAATTAAGGCAGAGTTTCGAAGCCTATTTCATATCACCTCAGAATTGTCTGTTAATCCGAGATTAAGCTGCTTCACAAAGGCGAATCGCCTTAGCAACGCGCTCCCATCTAACTGGTGCACCAGGCTTCCTGCTTCCCTCCCGACATGTAGGTCAGCATCATACATGGCCTAGCCGCCCCTTAGTTATGAAACCACACCCCTTCCTAACAACCCTTCTTGGCCCTCTAGATGTATAGTATCACAGTCTGACAAGGATATTCATTCTCTCCTACTCTCATATGATCCGACACACTCTTCCACCACAACAAACTGGCACCAAATTGAAGCAATCTTTACGGACCCTTTCAGGGAACCTAGGCTAAACACCGGAGCCTTGAATGTGAACGACCTAACGAGAGTTACCACCACACTTTCTACCACACTGGATTCCAATCCAAAACTTAAATGCGTGCTTCTCAACTGCAGATCCGCAGTAAGACAGCAGCTGACATTGCTGACCTCATCCTTGCACAGGGCCTTGACCTTGTAATGTTGACTGAAACCTGGCTCAACGACTCATCTGCTCCCATCCTAGACATTCTAGTGCCTCCCAACTACAACAGCATTAGGTTGGATAGATCAAGTGGACAAGGTGGAGGCATCGCTTGAATACATCGTAGCAATCTAACAGTCAAACAATTACAATCAGATCTCATACTGTCTTGTTAATACCTTTGCATTGAGGTTGCTTGTAACAATAAACACCTATGCAAATACCATCCGCCACGCGACAACCTTCCCTTCATAGAACAGATCATGGACATTATCTCATCTAATGCAGATCTTCATTGCATTCAGATCTTCCTGGGAGATTTCAACCTCCACTGGAATGACATGAATGATGGAGAAGTCAATAGCCTTAAATCCTTCCTGTTAGACCTCAGCCTAATCCAAATTTGCGACAGCCCCACGCACACTAAAGGAGCTACCTTAGATCTAGTCATTGGTAAGCTCAATTCCATCTACCTGGAATCTATCAACCCATGTGACTGGACAGACCACCATGCATCACCTTCTTCTTCTCGGATACTGCAAGAGTTTATAGAGTCCAGCCTAAGAACCCCAGACACTGGAAAATATGTCTACGAAACATCAACTCGCATGATCTGACTGCTTTCTTTGATAACATCTTGCCCCCTCCTGTGGACATGTCGATGTCCATGACCTTACAGCCCACTATAACCTCTCCATGACAAGTGTTCTAGACTCTATGGTGCCGCTACAGCTAAAAAGATTGTCCTCCAAAGTCTCCAAACCTTGGTACAATGATAGTCCTAATACTGAAAGACGGAATCTGAGACTAGACTCCCTTGAAGAACTCAACCAGATGAGATCCTTAAGAAACATCTATAACAAACGCCTCAGATGCTCGAAAGCCACCTTTTTCAGAAACCAATTAGAGCAAGCAAAAAAACACCCAAAAAAACTGTTCAAGCTCATCAAGCGTCAAGCAAACAGTCAACCTAACCTCTTCTCATTGGGCCTAGGTCCACAGCCGAACTGTGAAGAATTCGCTGTTTTCTTCTCGGATAAGACTGCTAAGATCGAAGCTGAACTACGGTCAGCCTTGGAACACCTGTCGATCATCCCACCTCACACCCTCCTTCCTCCCGGGTCGGATCTCGTCCTGCCTGTTCAGCTTTGCCCCCAAAAACAAGGCATCTTGGAGCATATTCAAAACCTTGGATGAAAGCACAATACGCAAAACGTAGGATACTCTAAATCCATCTAATCATTTCAACGACCCCCTGCCATCGAGCCTCTTCTCTGAAATCAGAACCTATGTACTCCCACTCTGGACTAAGATTGTCACTGCTTCACTTCTGCAAGGTGTTATTCCGGACTGCCTAAAATCTGGGCAAGTTACCCCTATTCTAAAGAAACCTTCCACAGATCTCGCTGACCTACACAACTTCGGCCCAATTTCTAACATCCCCACGTTGGGAAAGCTCCTGGAGAAATGTGTGCACGTCCAACTGTGTAACCACATTGATCAATTCCAACTCTTGGGCCAATTTCAATCCGGTTTCTGTCAGGGTCATATACAGAATCCGCTCTTACTCACATTGTAGATAATGCGCTAAGATTGCTTGATCAAAACGAATCTTGCCTACTGATCCTCCCGACCTTTCGTCAGCCTTTTGTACTGTTGAACATGATAACCTAATTGACCTTTTGGAGCACATGATGGGGCTTTCTGGGCCTGTACTAAACTGGTTCTCCTCATTCCTCCACAATAGAACCCAAAGCTTCAAGGTGAACCAGTCCTTATCTCATCCTTCTCCGGTCACACTGGGGGTTCCACAGGGATCCGCGCTCTCACCCACTCTCTTCAACCTGTTCATGGAGACTTTCAAAGAAATTCTGAAATCATCCAGCATTCACGATCACATGTACGCAGATGATACCCAACTGTACCTGAAGATCTCCTCTCCTGACGACATCAGGCCCCTCAACTTAGTCTTACTGAAAACAGAATTCCTCTGAATCGCACCGCCCAAGCAATCTCCAGTCATAGAACAATGGATGAATCAGCTAACAGCTCTTAATTGTACGCCACGCATTGTTGATTCCGCAATCTCTTTGGGAATAATGCTAGACAAGAGTCTGAACATGCAGAAGCACATTAGTACAATCACCAAATGAGGGAACTTCCAACTCCACATCTTAAGGAAAATAAAACCTTATCTCCCTTCACATGCCTTAGTGATCTCAAAGCTGGATTATGGTAGCACAACCCCTTTGCGGCCTTCCAAGCTCGAAGACGGTTCCTCTCAGGGCTGCCCTGAATTCTGCTGAAAGGCTCTTAACAGGCGCTAAAAGATACAATCATATCTCGCCAGATATGATATCCCTGAACTGGCTCCCATATGTAGCTTGGATACAACTAAAAATTGCATAGCACATAAAGCCATTAATTTCAATACCCCAATGTACCTCGCTCAAAAAAACTGGAGCACTCAGGTGGTTTGAAAGCCTCTAGAGTGCCAGCAGTTTACTGCTCAAACCACAAAAATTCAATTAAAAAAAAACTACAATCGAGCCTTCTTGGGTATCGCCCCGAGGATATGGAACTCCTTGCCCCCTGAAGTCAGGTTGAATCCCTCTACTGTCCTTTTCAAAAAGGAAGTTACATTGTTACTGATGAAGAGATTTTTTACATAGAAAGGGAGCTTCCAAGGAGCTAGAGGACACCCTCGCTGGTTTGAGTCTACGAACTCTGTTTTGTGGACCTGTTGGTCCTTTGTGACCTCCGCTTCTTCCGTTTGCCAATGTTAGACTGTATTGTGCCATGACACCCCGATGGCCTTGTTCCCTACATTGTAAATCCCTCCACTGCCTTTTCAAGGAAGCAAACAATACAGATGAAGAATCCTCTGCCTTAAAGTACTAGCTTCCAAGGCTCCTTAGGGTGCCCAACTCTACAAGAATGTTAACTTTGTTTTTCGTTTGGTTGTTCTGTTTTTACCTCTTGTATCCTTCTTGATGTATAAACTGTAAAGCGCTCTGATACCCTCGGTGGTCATGTTCGCACTATAGAAAACGTTTTAAATAAATAAATAAATCAAATAATATGCACTATAGTTTTCCTTATAGGACATCCAGCTCCTTCCATATTGAAAATAGCTTTTGGGGGTCTTATTCCTTCCATGAACAAAGTAATATGAAATATCTACATGTCCCACTTTTAAATACTAGGCACCCTACCTTGTGGGCTAGCAGGTCGACTTAGAGGTGGCATCAATATTTAAAAAGAAAAGGGCTGATTCACAAAACGAATCTGTGCCAAAAGTGTAACTTTACGACTTTTGGTATTCACAGAAGTCATTCCTGAATTTTGGTATTCACAGAAGTAATTTATGAGTTGTATCTTTACGTCCGCACTCAGGCCAGAATCTCCGCAGCTGGGCCAGAATCTTTGCACCCGGACTGGAATCTCTGCATCAAGGCCGGAATCTCTGCCCCTGGACTGGAATTTCCGGCTCAGCCGGATGGTCATTGTCTTTAATTTTAAACACCTGTGTAAGTGCTTACCACCCCTGCTTGTATTCAATGTTAAACACCTGTGTAAGTGCTTACCACCCCCGCTACTACACTGCAGTCCAACAGCCAATCCCAGCCCTGCAGCAAACATAAAAGCAGAGCTAACGCATACAAACATTCCAACATGTCGCTGACTGTGCTTGTTGCTCTGCTCCTTGCCATGCTTCAAAGAGATATAAGGAGGAGAAGGATGAGGAGGAGGAGAGTAGAGAGGATTTTCAGACAAAGGATTAACCTATTTGGAATGTCCAGCCAAGATGTCAGGGCCAGATACAGTTTCCCCCCAGATGTCATCTTGGAGATGGTTTGTGAGTGGGAGCAGGAACTTGACTCTGTGCCCTGTCGCTCCCATGCCATCCCAGCCTCAAGATTCTTGCTGCGCTCCATTTTTTTGACACAGGCTCATTCCAAAGGGTCTCCAGTGACCTTGTGAGCATCTCTCAGGCAAGCCAGTCCCGGGGCTTGCATCATGTCCTGAGCTGCATCAATACGAGAGCCCACTTCCCCATACAAATGCCCCATACACTGGACAGGAGAAAGAGGGTAGGTAGGGATTTCTACCTCATTTCCCACTTCCCACATGTGCTGGGTACAATTGATTGTACCCATGTGACTTTTCAGCCAACCCACCACATTGCACACATCTTCTGACACACACATTGATGGCATTAAATCAATATGCTGGATGTCTGTGATGCCAGTGGTAGATTCATTGATGTGCATGTAGTGTTTCCAGGCAGTACCCATGACAGCTTTGTATTCCGCAAGTCACCTCTTGCCTAGCGGATGTCTGCGGGAGAATTTGGCAACATGTGGTTACTGGTTAAGTACTAAGCATAAAACATGTGTGGTATGTATAAATGTAATGTTTATATGCCATCTCACATAAACAACCATTTTACAATAATATTCATCATACCACATACACACTCTCAACAGACTCTGCATGTACCAAAGTATAGATCATGTTCTGTACAGATGCAAGAGGGACATCAATCAAGTTCCCTATTTTCCCTCTTCAGGTGATGCTGGTTATGCACTCTCCCCTTAACTCCTCACACCATACAGACGTGCAGCCAATGTACCTCAGCGTAGGTACAATAAGCCACACAAACAAACACAAACAATAATAGAGGGAACTTCGTTCTCCTGAATTCCCGATTCATATGTCAAGACCGTACAGGGAGGGTGCTGATGTACTCCCCTGAAGTTGTGTGCAAGATCATATTAGCCTCTTGTGTCTTGCACAACATAGCTTTAAGTCATGGCTTACACATACCTCTGGACCCTCAGCTATGTCTGAACCCGGGCAACTGGGCCATTGCACAGAACAGAGGGCAGAGTATGCAAGTCCTTTGAACTTTTTCACCTGAGCAACCTGTTGTGTTACAGACAAAATGTGGTTTGTCGTCTATTGTTAATGATGAAAGCTGGATATTTACCACTCAGTCCAAAAATTCCATCCTGAGACTACTTGGCAAGCCACACTCAATGTATGTAAGCCACAGCTGTTGACAGGAGTCAAAAGATTGGCCATGCAACATGTCATGTGCCGATGTCAGCAAGTAGTATTGTCAATGTCTTTAAGGAATCCATTACCTTAGAGGATTAAATGTCTGTGCATGTGTGAGACCTCCCAGGACCTTTTGACAATGGGTGCCTGATTCACAAAGAAAGCTAACTATTACATTGTGTGGTATTTGCCCCCAAATGAAACGACTGCCCCACAGCTGTGGGGCCCCCACCGTGAGTGATGTTAAGCTTTGTGAATGAGGCCTTATGTGTCTGGGATACACAGCACTACTTCCCTCAAATTTGTCATAACACTACAGTCAACTCTTGAGCTGAGCGCAAAATATGGACAACATGTACTATAATGCAAAGGAGCAAACTCTTCTGTGATGTGATGTTGTGTCTGGCCAGACACTTGTCTCTGTCCAAACAGAATTTAATGGTCTGTTCTACATTTTGTCTCACGTTTCTAATGTTCCTATTATGTGTAAAATCTGTTACGGCTCATTTTTGGAATCTCCGCTACAGAACAGCTGGAAGGCAGAGAATATGATCTGTGACAGAGGATGACTCAGAATGAACAGAAGATGGCTGCCAGCAACTTCCTGTGATGTATTTCCTGACTAACACTTCCTGTATATCATTTCCTGTCTGAATATTTTGTGTTCCGGCCCGTTTTCGAAATCTCCGGCCCGAGTGCGTACTCTCCGTATGTGGGGCAGAGGCACCGCAAAAAGAGCGCTCAAGAAGACACATGAGGCTCTGACTCACTATGCTTTTTACACATACTTGGGCAACTTCCATAGTCACAATTGTGGTGCGACGCAGACAGACATTTCATATCCATGTTCTTGTCATCACATTTACCTGGTACCACATTGCGAACATTACTCACAGCCAGCCCATGGAGCATGTAGGATGTATGGTTTGGAGGACATCCTCCTCTAGTGAGGTGAGACGGGGGCCATTGTGCACCAGGGAGAACTCTGGCCACCTCCGTCCTGGCATACTTCTCTTTCACCCACCTCTTTTCGGCCTGCCACTTTTTCTTTATGTCATTGACAGTGCGGACATCCTCCCTCAGTGCTGTGACTACAGTGGCTAAATGCTGCCTTAGGGCTACCTTCTGTGTACCATTGGTGCTGTAAGGGGGGAACCATGGAGTCGTTTGTGGTGCCTCACAATAATCTCAAAGATCATGGTGGTCTCCTCCGCAGTATAATTTTTCTTCCTTCTCTGGTATAGTATTTTTTGAAGTAAGGTGCAGAGTAGGCAAGCAGGAACTCTGTCTGGCCCAGCCTGGGCCTTGGTTGTGTGCTGCTTTTATATGGTTTGTAGTGCAGGTCTTGCAGGTGGTGTCAATTGACTGCAAGTGTAGTTGATTAGACTTCATCCGGCCCAAGCGGGGGGATGGTAAGCACTTACACAGGTGTTTCACATTGAAGACAATGACCATCCGGCCCAAGCCGAAAATTCTGCCTTGAATTCGAATATTTTGGCCTGGGTGCGGAGAGTCTGCCCTGAGTGCTGAGATTCCGGCCCAAGTGCGGACGTAAAGATATGACTCATAAATGACTTTTTTGAATATCAAAATTTGTAAATGAGTTCTGTGAATACCAAAAGTCGTAAAGTTAGACTTTTGGCTCAGATTACCTTGGTGAATCAGCCCCCCATGTTTTTTCCCATGAAAAAATCGCTATTTTAACAAATAGGACTGTACGTTTAAACTGCAGCAATCAGGCTACATTGGTACTTCTGAAGCTAGGTTTTCCTGGAAATGCTAGTGGATGGCGCAGTAAGTGCAGCAATCTACAGATGATAGTTAAATTACTATGCCATGGGTGCACTTTCTACACCATATACTATGGCCTCTATGCAAAGTTAAATATGCCAATTAGGAGGTAGCCAATTGTACAGTTGCTACAAAGTAAGCAAGACTGTGCGTTTGTACAGCATATGCATCAGAGTATGGGGACTAAGTCCACTCATACTATCAGAATATGTTGACTTAATTCCTGGCTAGCTCACAGTGCACTATCTGGACACCTAAACCTGACAGAGTACCTGTTGGTATCTGCAACCTTAGAACATGATGAATATTATCCCCCTCCAGGAAATAGTGGAAACAGATCTACCTTTTAGTTATTTCCTTAGGTATGCTCAAAGGAAGACACAAGAAATACGCAAATTTGCATTTCAAACATTTATTGAAGCAATTGGATTCTGGTGTAAAATAGATGAGCTGCTATTATTTGCAGAGGAAACAAAGCATTGTTTTCAGCATTGCAGAATGGTAAAAAAGATACATAGTTCAACCATTATGACGTTGCAGTGATTATATCAGCATATGAATATATAACCCTACCTAACCCTAACTATACTAGTGAGCATATTATGGTGCAGATTCAGCCAGATCTTTTGGAGTAGCTTAGCTCCCCATTTACCTGTATGAGTGATGTATCAGGAAGCCAAACTCGTGTGGGACAGGTCTCCGTCCTTTGCAGGATGGTGATAGAAGTCACCAGATCTGGCAATCAATCACAGGCGGGCATGTAGGGTAATCCAAGGAAGTGCTTTTCTGACAAGCTAAATTTCAGAAGCAGTTTATTTAATAAAAACTGGCCCTGTTCACACTGTGCCTGATGTCCTTAGCTATTAATTGTTTGTATTTTCTACTGAGCTGTCTCCAAATGGATAACAACAATACGCAAGGGCAGTGTGCTCAGTGTACTTTACCCTCGAACACAATGTACAGTGTTGTGATAAAATGCTTACTAAGTAATGTGCTAGCAAGCAGAACACTTTTTGAATACATTATCATGTACATGCAAAGCAGTCAAAAAGTGACTTGTCTGAAAAGATGGCAAGTTTAAACGTGGAGATGTAAAATGGAAGTTTCTGTGCACAGGCCCTGTTAAACATCACAACAGTAACAACTTATAGGAGACAGAGCAGATATACTTGCCACTGGACAGCGCTGGCCAGTCTTTAGAGTTTAAACACCAGCAGCATCAGTCTCAGAAAAATGTGTGTGACCACACAACAAAGGGCACTTTCCATTGCCCACCCCTTGCTTTGTTTCCTATAATCCCTCTTCAGGCTGCCGGGCAATTGGCTACAATCTTTTGAGAGTCGAGTTCTTAGTAAGACTCTTAGTCTTCTCTAGTTGAAGATTTTATTCCACATCCTCTGTCACATCCCCTTGCTGCTTGTTAAATATAGCTCTTTCACAGAAGATTTTTTCTGAGCAGGGTCAGAAGATTTCTTCTGAGCAGGGTCATTGAGGATTTATTTTGGGAGTGTCTTCGTACACCTTCCTTGATTTCAGCATATTGGTTCTCTGTTATCTCGGGTAGGTGTGAGTGAATCATCTCCCTTCAAGGCTTCTGTGAGACTAAGATTATGGTGTGCCTCAGACGGGGTATGCACATAGTGTGTTTCATTGTTTCAGGATAACTTTTTTTCAAAAGTAGTTATAGGTAAGGATTTTTTTTTATTCAAGGAACTGAGTTGTGTAGGACCTGCATCTTATTCCCCAATATTAGTTGCTTCTATTTATGGTTCTTTTAGTCCTTGTTATTTGCACAGTGTTTATATGTCCACACTTTAATTCAGCCTACAAATTCCACTGGAAATTTAGAAGTAGGGCCCTATTATTTGGAATAGTAAGACTTACAGGTCTTCTGTCCTATATAAATAATTTAGAGTATTAGAGGAAAAAAATGTACTGTTGTAAAATGCTTTTTACTTCAAGCCACATCAATAGTTTTGGCTGTTACAGAAAAGAAGATTGCCATTCTTAACAGAGGAAGTGGGTACGCAGAACCATGGGTGTTATACCGTGAGACCTTCGAAAGCTCTTGTGAATGGAATAGTGTACATTTGTCAAGGTAATAAGCTTCCCAGAAAGGGCCCTCTTCTGCACTGCCCTTAGGCTGCATTACATTCTACCAGCCTACTGATAATCTATGTTGCAAGTTCAAGCGGTTTCCTGCATAGGACCTTCCCTTCTCACAGGCACATATACCCATCCGCCACCATTGTCAAAGGTGATGTAAAAGTGCCAATTGAAAGTGATGGAGGCACTCACAACTATACCATGGTTTTACCCTCTGTTGTTTTTTTTTTTTGAAACTTTTTATTTGTTTTCCAACAACATTGCATCGGTACACATTATACATCTTAACCACAGTAACGCTTCCCAAATCTGGTTCTGGTAACCTTACATCCACATATAAGGTGAGCCAGGAGTGTTGCAATTCACTGCCCCTGTTCAAAGCCAAGCCCATTACAAGATAGATTACTAGTGAAAAAACTACACATCCTTACACAGTGAATGACATAGATCTGGCGTCAGGACATCTGCTAATTGGAGAGAGGAAGGGACACCACTTCTTCTGTCAATTGGGCCATCAAAGTTTGCCGTTCTCTCCGCAGCTCTACCGTAGGGGAGATGCAAATGTCTCCCCTGTATTTATTCCACTTCCCCCATTTATGGTCCCACTTCCTGGGGCATCCTCGTCCCTTAAACACCGTCTTCTCAGCAATCATAGCCGTGTCCATGTCTTTAGCCCAGTCACCCACAAGCGGGACCGTGTCCACCCCCCATTTCTGTAAGATGTTGCGCTTCGCGATTGTGAAGCCCATCGAGGCCCAATTCTGTTCTGCCTGGGCGAGGTCAGTAGCCCCCCAAATATTAAGAGCTGGGGAGACAACTTTAGGGGCTTGTCACATGTCCTCTCAAGTTGACGAGTAATCTTTCCCCAATAATACTGGATGTGTGGACAATCCCATAATATGTGTACAAAGGTACCCACTTGGTTACAATGCCGGAGACAGAGCGGGTCAGGGCGTCTACCCAGTCTAAAGAGGAGCTTAGCATCAAAGTATACCCGGTGAAGAATTTTCAGCTGAATGAGCCGTAAACGCATGGGAATAGCCACTTCCCTGGGTGAGGCCAGTGCGTCTCGCCAGTCGTCGTCCTCTATGCTACCCAGGTCCGTCTCCCATCTAACTCTCAATTTCTGCATCGGATCTGCTCGGTTATTAACCAGTTTCTTATAAGTGAGCGATATGGCCTTGCGATCCATGGGGTCCAATAATAACCGGTCCTCTAGGGGGGAAGAGTCGGGGAGAGGGGTATCCTTTGGCAGGGCGGACGAAATTGCATGACTAATCTGTAAGTATCTAAAGGTCTCGGATTGTGCCAGTTGGTACTTTGTCTGGAGGTCAGCGAATGAGGTCAGCTTCCCTTTTACCCATATGTACCCAACCGTAGATATCCCAATTGTGTCCCACTTATCAAATCCCGGGCTTTGACTGAGTCGTCCCAGAATGTCAGGCTCCCAAAGTGGTGTTGCCTTAGTCAGGCGTCCATACCAACCCAATTTTCTAGTAACTGCGTGCCAAATCTCAACCGCACGGGCTGTAGGGCCGGTTAAATTAAGTTTGCGGGGATTGGAGTAAAGCGCCCTATTATATCCGCCCCGTCCCATAAGCCAGTGGTCTATTTGGAAATTAGGCTCGTCATGAGGGCCGAACACACATCTATTGATGGGAGTTAGCTGGGAGGCCTGATAATATAGTCGTAAGTCTGGTAACCCTATACCCCCGTCGTACCAGCCCATAGTGAGCTTATTCATTGCGATTCGTGGTGTACGGTCTTCCCATAATAGGCCCCGCAATACGCTATCAATTTGGGAGAAATAGGAATCTGGAATAGGATTGGGAGTGTTTTGTAACACATAAAGAAAGCGCGGAAGTGCAAGCATCTTAAATAGGGACGCCCTTCCCAGGAGAGTGAGAGGGAGAGATCGCCAGTGTGCGGCATCAGATTTAAGACGTTGAAGAGGCCCAAGCAAGTTTTGCTCGAAGAAGAGATCAACATCTGGGGTTACAAAAATGCCCAGATAACAAAAGCCTCCGGAGGCCACCGTAATTTCATATCCCCTAGGACTAGATGGGGGAGTGCCCCATAACACAAACAGCTGGGACTTGGACGAATTTATCCTGTATCCAGAGTGGGCACCAAAAATGTGAAAAATGTGTAGCACCCTCCGCAGAGATCGTGCTGGCGAGGCCAGATATAAGTGGATATCATCAGCGTATAGCGAGATGCGGTCCTCGTGGTCACCTGTCCATTTGAGCCCCCGTATCCCCGGATCACCCCTGACCCAGACAGCCAGTGGCTCCAACACCAGGGCGAACAATAAGGGAGACAAAGGACAACCCCGTCTCGTGCCCCGGTGGAGGGTGAAGGCGGCAGAGCAGTGATTATTAACGACAACGTGTGCAGTAGGTTGTGTATACAGGAGCTTAATCCAGCGTATTATCTTGGGTCCGAATCCCATGCGGGCCAACACGGCGAAGAGAAAGTCCCATTCTATGGTATCAAACGCCATGGTGGCATCTAAGGATAACAGGGTCGCATCTTCCTCAATGGCGTTAATCCTACCAAGAGCCCCGTGCACCCTTCGGAGATTTCGAGCCTTGTTTCTCCCCGGCATGAATCTGGACTGATCCGGGTGGACCAAGTCGGTGATATACGGAAGGATTCGATTGGCCAGGAGTTTGGCCAGGATCTTAGCCTCGATGGTCAAAAGGGAGATGGGGCGATACGATTTACAGTCTTCTACCGGCTTATTTGGTTTATGAATGACTACTATAGCAGCCGTACGGATATCCGCCGGAAGGAGGCCTGACGCAAAACATTTGTTATATAAATTCAACAGGTGAGGAGCTAGTATTGCTGTCATGGGTTTAAAAAGCTCGATGGGAAGCCCGTTTGGGCCCATCGCCTTGCCGGATCGGACATCTTGTATGGCCTTTTGAATCTCTTTCTCCGTGATGTCCACCTCTAAGGCCTCCCTACCCTGTTGGGAGATGCTTACCACTTTAATAGTTGCTAGGAGGTTGGCCGACATCGGGGCTTGAGATATCTGCGGGACACTATAGACTTCCTCAAAATAAGATGCAAAGGTGTCAGCAATCAGTTGGGGGTTAGTGAGAAGTATACCCTCAGGGCTGGCTATTGCGCGGACCCACCTTGCAGCCTGCTCCCTGCGTTTCAGCCATGCCAGGAGTTTGCCTGTTCGTTCACCTTGCTCATAGATCCTATGTCGGGAAGACAGGGATCGCATCATGGCTTCTTCTAAAAGAAGTTGTCTATAATCCTGTTGCTTAATTGTAAGAGTATGTTGATCAGCCTGGTTGGGGGCCTGCGCAACCACCTCCTCCAGTTCCAACATGTCCGCTTCCAGCTCAACCACCCTCCTGGATCGCTCAGTCCTGTGACCCACTGTTAATGACAACGCCCTGCCCTTTATGACTGCTCCAAATGCTCCCCATATTGTCACAGCCGAGTCGACGGAGCCCACATTCTCAGCGAAGTAATATTCGGCATCCTTACGGAGAGCCTCTTTAACCTGAGGTATCTTTAAAACCCACGGCTGTATTTTAATGGTACCGGGGCGCCTGGTTTGCTGTATGCCAAAAGTCGTGAGGACGGGAGAGTGGTCGGAAATCCCACGGGCTAGACGACTGTAACTTGTAAAGGCGTGGATATCCTGAGCATGCGTGAATATGTAATCTATACGAGATTGGCTACCGTGTGCCCCAGATTGGAATGTGAAGTGTGTATGTAGCGGGTTAAGCCATCTCCAAATGTCTACAACTCCCAGTGCGTTAGCAAACTAATAGAGCTGCGATCCTCTCGGTGGATCCTCCCGAGGCGGCAGACGGTCTCGAGAACCATCCATTGTGAGGTTGAAATCTCCCCCCAGCACTAGCACTCCCAATGGCATTTCCAACAGCAAAGTACCTACGTCACGTAGCGTCAGTCGTTGTAGTCCTGGGGGAGCATATACAGAGACAACATTAAGAACACGCCCTTCCCAGGAGCCCGTGACTGCTGAGTACCTACCCTGAGCGTCAGTCCAGGTGTTATGAATGATATAGGGACAACCCTTTCGGAGGAGAATCCCCACCCCTCTGGAGCCCGAGGTAAATCCGGAATGAACTACCATTCTGTAACCTTTTCTATTCAGAGCCCCACAGGAGTTTTCGACCAAGTATGTCTCCTGCAGCATCACTATGTCAAGCTCCTGCCGTTTAATATACTGTAATACAATACCCCTCTTAATCTTGTCCCCAAAGCCGTTGACATTCCACGTGGACAAATTAAGTGTTAAACCGTGAGTCATCAAACAAGTAATTGGGAGACATGTACGGACAGATGAACTCGTCCGTTAAGGGGTCTCCGGGCCCTCCCTCCATCACAGAACAGAGCATTGTTGGTGGCCAGAGGCAGCTTGAATGGACTTTATATGGACAAATTGCGGTGTACCCATTGGTGACATTGGGGAACCAAGCGTTGTAGAGTACCGATACAAAACACAAAAGAAACATCATTAACAAACCCTCCCCCCTCCTCCCCGAGTGAACCCCGCCCCTCCCTGCCTCCCTGCATAACGGGTCTGGAACCACCCGCCACCCCCAACTTGCAGAGTGCCTGTCGCCCACCCTTATTGTGAGAAGTTGGCCTGGTATATGCTGTTCACTAATTAAAGTGGACACCTTGCACCAGGGCAAATCGACTCTTATGGTAGATAGGTTTAAGACAACCTTTTAAAGAAAGCTATCCTAGTGGTAGCTGTGGAGAGCAGCCTTCAGGCTAAGTCTCGGAGGAATGTAAAGCAGCTTGTTTTACCATATAATCTCTTGAATCACCAAATGAAAAGACACCACACAGGTATATATATCAAATATATACGTATTTATTTCTAAATAACTCTCTACTAATCTCTTTATCAGATTAGAAGACAAACATATGCACAAATCAACGTTTCACAATAAGTTAAGCACAAAATATGGCTGGGGCCCTAGGGGCGTACCAGACCATATACTAAGTAAGAGACTTAGGGACAACGACTTGCAGGGAGACAAGGCCTAGGGCCTTCAGAAGTGCTGGGGCCTCACGAAACCACCCAAGGCAGGTAAGTAAAGGACCCACGGGGGACGCGTTCAGTGTGGATACACAGGCGCGGATCGCCGTTGACTTCAATGGGGCAAGTCGCGGTTGGAAATTAAGAGTTCTAGGATACTTCGGGAGAACCTACAAGCAAGTCACTTACAGGGTAAGTAGTTCCAGGGCCCACACCCACAGGAGCACCGTAGTGCTGGAGTTACCTCACCCAGGGAAGCCGGGTGCATAGGTGTCCTTTGGTGTCGGGTCGCGGCGTCGTTTTCAATGGCGAACAAAGAAGACTTGCTGCTTGCGGGAGCTGAAGAAGTGTCCGGTGGAATCCAAGCCTGGATTCTGAAGAAGGATGACCTGAAAGCAGAGGGGACAGTGTTCAAAGTCACTTGGCAGTGACTCGGGGCAAGGAAGATGGATGCCCACCGTCGTCGGTTGATTCAGGTCGGTTGCGGGTGCCTTGACTCTTCAGCCACGAGGTCCAGGAGGCGTCGACGACGACCAGGAGCTGGATTCTGTGTGTCCCACGAAGTCTGCAGCTTACTGCGGTGTCGTCAACTCGATTGGAGCCAACAAGCCTTGGCAACAGCAAGTCTTGGGGAGATGAAGAAAAGTCGATGGCACAGACCAGCAAGGTCTGAGGGACTCACCCAGAGAAGGTAAGTCAGGGCAGGCCTGGAGAAACCAGGGGAGCCCTTTGGTTTCTTTAAGAAGTCTTCTGGGGACCCACGAGCCGGCTGGCAAGGGATTGCAAAGACACCTCGGGCGGAATCACTCAACAAGGGCCCACGGTCACTCGGGACGGTGTAGGCCTCTGATCTTCGGAGCGATTCCTGCTAGAGGTCGGGACCACACGTGGTCCAAAGCACAAGTTCGTGGAACGTTGTGAAGGGGTTGCACTTGACAATAGTGCACGGTACCCAGGGGTCGCGGTTCCTCATCACTCGTGGGGTCCACTTGCCTCAGCTTCGCTGGGGACTCACGATGGCCTTGGAGAAGTCAGGAAATCTACTTCTTGGGCTGCAGGGACTTCGGACTCCGGCGGGAGCGGCGTAGTTTGCGACCGTCGTTGTCGTTTTTGGTGCCTGCCAAGCAGGGGAGTCACTCCTTGACTCCAAGGGAGATTCTTCTGTCTTCCAAAGGTAGTGAAACGTCGAAGGGCCAGGATTCTTCTGTAGAGCGTCGTCCAGGGGTTATCTGCTTTGCAATGGCAAGGTTCCCCCTCTTATACTAAAAAGAGGGGATGGACTAGCTCTATGACCCCACCTATGGGAGGGTCAAGGGAGGGGGTGGCTACACCCACTTCCCTTTGTCCAGTTTCGCGCCAGAGCAGGGGCAGGTAGCCCCTGAGCCGGTTTGAACTGGCATATGCACAGAGGAGCCTTCTGCTCCCCCAGTGCAGGACTTCAAAGCACTCTAAGAGTGCACACACCCAGCCCCAATACACTAAACCCTGTCTGGGAGGTGGTTACAACTCCCTGTGACAGGATGCCTATTGTTGGGCTTCCTCCACTGTGAGTGTCAGTCATCAGCAGGAGGGCAGCCCAGTGTCTGTGACTGGTGGCATCCATTTTGTGATGCCAGGGCTCTGCAGGATTCTACCGCGTTTCCACAGCAGGTACATGTCTTATCCCTCTAGAAGGGTGGAATGCTACCCCCGCCGCCAGGATTGGCGGGGGGTAGTATTCCAAGATGTTTGACACCAAACACGACATGTTTTGATGCAGCCATTCCAAAGTTAGCATTCTACCGCGAGGATATAATGCACTTAAGAGTATATGGTTTAACCGCATCCACAAACAGCACCAGAGAATGGACTCTGAGAACTGCAGAGGGGCCCTGCTCATGCAGAGGCACCCCCTCACATAGAAGCCAAGCACCCTGCCCTCAGGATTGATAGGGCCTGCCATAGGGGTGACTGATAGGGTTATATGTGTGTGCAGGAGAGATATAGGAAACCTATATCTCAGTGAGGAGTGCCAGCACCACCTCACCCAGGCTGCAGTAGCAGGCCTGTGGTGTCAGATTTAGTCTGCTTCCCAGGGGTGGCATAATACATGCTGCAGCCCCTGGTAGGCCTGTGAAGTACCTATGCCCTTGGCACCTAAGGTACCATATACTAGGGACTCATAAGGCACCACAGTAACCAATCACTAGTGCACCTAGAGTGCACTCCATGTCATTTAGAGAGAGCAGATAGACTGGGGCCCTGAATAGCAGGATCCCAGTCCAACTAAGTCATAAACCAGCAAAACACCATAAAAAAGTGGGGGCAACCATATAGTCAGATTCCACCTTCCTACATAACCCCCCAAACGAAAGGAGATAAGGCTAACCTTGGCCAGTTGAGCCTTTATTGACTAAGTGGCCATATAAGGAAGCACCTGCACTAGCATGGTTGCCCCCTGTCTGATGGTCCACTAAGCAATCCCTCACCCTAAGGGTGTGAGAGGGTCTCCACCATGGGGAATCACTACCTCTGGTGTGCTCTGGTAAAGTACAAGGCTGGTGAGGTGTCTGAGTAGGGAAGTGAGGCCCTAGGAAGGTTGGCCTCAGCTTCCTCAGATCACTGGTCACCATGTATGCCTGTCTTTCCATGACTGAGTTGCATTTTGCTCTAAGGGTCAACCTTTGGCTGCCTACAGCTGGGGGTTGGGTCCCTTTGAATGGACTACTGGAGGGACATGGCAGGTTTGGAACCTTTTGGTCCCAGGTTTGCCCTTGCCTAACAGAGTCCTTCTGGGGGAGGTCCCTACATAAAGGTATGGGGGATCCCTCAGTGGGTTGAGGAATTTTCACCTGGCTAGGGCTACTAGACTGGGTGCCCCTAATCTGCTGATGGGGGGGTTCCTCTGGACAGGGGGCCCTGGGGGGTCCACTGACCTCCCTGACCTCTGCAGCCCTGGGCTGACTGAGGCAGGGTAGAGAGGGGCAGTTTACCTGCTCCAGACTGGGTACCACCTTGGAAGGGTCCTCTGCCATCAGGGGGGTGGCCAGGCCAGGCCTGACTACCTCTGTGGCAGTTCCTTCACTAGGGGTAGGGTCAGATCCCTGAGGAGGCTGACCCTTACCTACTGTCTGGAGGGAAGAAGACTTCTCTTCAACCCTTGTGCTCTCTTTTGGGGGAGAGTGGGCCATTCTTCCAGGCTCCATCTCTCCAAAATCTTGGGCTGGGGCTGTGGCCATCACAGCCCCACTAACCTTTACAGGGACACCCAACATTCTCAGGTGGGTTTGGTGTTCAACTTCAGCCCAGGCTGAAATTTCCAGATCATTGCCCATCAGGCAATCTACAGGTAAGGTTGGGGACACTGCCACTCTTTTTGGGCCTGTGACCCCCTCCCAGCTGAGATTGACTATGGCCATGGGGTGATCTGTTCTGACACCATCAATGTTGGTCACCTGGTATTTAAACTCAGGTAAAAGCTGGTGAGGGGGGACTAGTTTCCCTGCCACCATGGTGACACTAGCCCCTGTGTCCCTAAATGCCACAGCTTTCTGACCATTAATTATTGGCTCCAGTCGGTACCTGCCCAATGCTGTGGGACCCACGGTAAAGGTGGCAAATCCTATACCACCATCAGAATCTGAGGAGTCTGTTGAGGGGTCCTGTCTGAACTAGGGCCCACCTCTGTTCCTCTTGCAAAAGCACCTAACTTTTTGGGTGCACTACTCCCAACTGGAGGATTACTACTGGTAGTACCAGGAGGGGTGGTAGTAGTTGTTGGAGGAACATTTTCTTTATTGCCAATCCTGGGACAACTGGGATCAGACTTCCAGTGCCCAGGCTTTTTACAGACATGGCAGTAGGGTTTCTTTTCAGGAGAGGAAGGAGTTTGGGACCCACCCCCAGAAGAGGACTTTTGGGGCCCTGTAGTGGACTTATCCTTAGATTTATCCCCACCTTTCTCTTGGGACTTGGTAGAATCTTTCTTGTGGTCACCACCCTGATTCTTAGGCCTTCCCTGGTTCTGACCCATTTGTCTGCCTTCTTTCCCAATTCTTGGGGAGAGGTCAGATCAGAGTCCACCAGGTACTGGTGTAAAAGCTGGTTTTGACAATTATTAAGGATCTGTTCTCTCATCATTAGATTATAAAATCCTTTGAAATCAGTAACCCTACTGCCAACCAGCCAACCCTCCAGAGCATTGGATGCACAATCTACAAAGTCAGTCCAGTCCTGAGTCTGTGCCTTCTGGGTATCTCTGAACTTCAACCTGTACTCTTCAGTGGTTAAGCCAAACCCATCTATCAGTGCACTCTTCAGGACTTCATAATCATCAGCATCCTCTTCTCTAACAGTGAGGAGCTTGTCTCTACCTTTATCTGAAAAGGAGAGCCACAAGATTGCTGCCCACTGCTTTTGGGGGACCTGCTGTACTCTACAGGCCCTCTCCATAGCAGTTATCCATTTGTGGATTTCATCCCCACTCTGGTAGGGAGGAACAACCTTGCTCAGGTTCCTATGGTCAGGAATATATTCTCTGCCTCTAGGGACACTGTTGCTGCCACCAGGGGGTTCTAACCCCTCTCTTCTAGAAGCTCTCTGGATCTCCAGGGCTTCCCTATCCAGTGCCAACTGCTTGGTTCTGAGGGCCACTTTGGCTTCCTCATACTGGAGCAGTTTGCACCTTCTCTCAGAGGAGGTCTCTCTTAAGGAAAAGTATGAGCTCCTCTGCTGGACAAATTCTCTGTCAGAGTGATAAGAGTGGTCAGATTCCCTGGAAGGGGATCTGTGCCTCTCTTCCTCTCTGTCAGTTCTCTTAGGGAGAATTCCTCTGTCCTTTTCAGGCCCCTTGAAGCCTGGCCCTTCAATCACAGAGTCTTGGTCATTCTGATTTTCATCATCTGACCCAGATACTATGACTGACCCACCCACTGATTCAAACCCTTTAGCTCCTAGAGCCAATCTAAGGTCATCTGCTGTCAGCAGATCTATCAGGTGTAGTGTTGAGGGACTCTGTCCTAGCCTCAGGTGTCTGTCGACACACATGGCTCTCAAGTCAGAGAAAGCCATGTCCTTATACTGAGGCTGAGTGGATCCACTGGGTCCACCCTTTAAGGACATTCTAGTGTTGTGCAGTGTTGTACTACCTACACTAGTTTGTGGCCTACTGATCCTAGCTTGAGCTGTGGAAAGGGTGTGCTATCCCTTGGCACACAGCTCTAAGTTCAGTAGAACTTATTGATACTAAGCTTGACTTTATATGTACCTTGAGTACCTATAATGGTTTTCAGTTAGTAATTCAAATAGAGATTTTCTGGTAAAACAATGGCAAGCTGGAATCCCACACGCTGCCCACCAATGTGAGAAGTTGGCCTGGTATATGCTGTTCACTAATTAAAGTGGACACCTTGCACCAGGGCAAATCGACTCTTATGGTAGATAGGTTTAAGACAACCTTTTAAAGAAAGCTATCCTAGTGGTAGCTGTGGAGAGCAGCCTTCAGGCTAAGTCTCGGAGGAATGTAAAGCAGCTTGTTTTACCATATAATCTCTTGAATCACCAAATGAAAAGACACCACACAGGTATATATATCAAATATATACGTATTTATTTCTAAATAACTCTCTACTAATCTCTTTATGAGATTAGAAGACAAACATATGCACAAATCAACGTTTCACAATAAGTTAAGCACAAAATATGGCTGGGGCCCTAGGGGCGTACCAGACCATATACTAAGTAAGAGACTTAGGGACAACGACTTGCAAGGAGACAAGGCCTAGGGCCTTCAGAAGTGCTGGGGCCTCACGAAACCACCCAAGGCAGGTAAGTAAAGGACCCACGGGGGACGCGTGCAGTGTGGATACACAGGCGCGGATCGCCGTTGACTTCAATGGGGCAAGTCGCGGTTGGAAATTAAGAGTTCTAGGATACTTCAGGAGAACCTACAAGCAAGTCACTTACAGGGTAAGTAGTTCTAGGGCCCACACCCACAGGAGCACCGTAGTGCTGGAGTTACCTCACCCAGGGAAGCCGGGTGCATAGGTGTCCTTTGGTGTCGGGTCGCGGCGTCGTTTTCAATGGCGAACAAAGAAGACTTGCTGCTTGCGGGAGCTGAAGAAGTGTCCGGTGGAATCCAAGCCTGGATTCTGAAGAAGGATGACCTGAAAGCAGAGGGGACAGTGTTCAAAGTCACTTGGCAGTGACTCGGGGCATGGAAGATGGATGCCCACCGTCGTCGGGTAATTCAGGTCAGTTGTGGGTGCCCTGACTCTTCAGCCACGAGGTCCAGGAGGCATCGACGACAACCAGGAGCTGGATTCTGTGTGTCCCACGAAGTCTGCAGCTTACTGCGGTGTCGGCAACTCGATTGGAGCCAACAAGCCTTGGCAACAGCAAGTCTCGGGGAGATGAAGAAAAGTTGATGGCACAGACCAGCAAGGTCTGAGGGACTCACCCAGCGAGGGTAAGTCAGGGCAGGCCTGGAGCAACCAGGGGAGCCCTTTGGTTTCTTTAAGAAGTCTTCTGGGGACCCACGAGCCGGCTAGCAAGGGATCGCGAAGACACCTCGGGCGGAATCACTCAACAGGGGCCCACGGTCACTCGAGACAGTGTAGGCCTCTGATCTTCGGAGAGATTCCTGCTAGAGGTCGGGACCATACGTGGTCCAAAGCACAAGTTCGTGAAACGTTGTGAAGGGGTTGCACTCGACAATAGTGCACGGTACCCAGGGGTCGCGGTTCCTCGTCACTCGTGGGGTCCACTTGCCTCAGCTTCGCTGGGGACTCACAATGGCCTTGGAGAAGTTAGGAAATCCACTTCTTGGGCTGCAGGGACTTCGGACTCCGGCGGGAGCGGTGTAGTTTGCGACCGTCGTTGTCGTTTTTGGTGCCTGCCAAGCAGGGGAGTCACTCCTTGACTCCAAGGGAGATTCTTCTGTCTTCCAAAGGTAGTGGAACGTCGAAGGGCCAGGATTCTTCTGTAGAGCGTCGTCCAGGGGTTATCTGCTTTGCAATGGCAAGGTTCCCCTCTTATACTAAAAAGAGGGGATGGACTAGCTCTATGACCCCACCTATGGGAGGGTCAAGGGAGGGGGTGGCTACTCCCACTTCCCTTTGTCCAGTTACGCGCCAGAGCAGGGGCAGGTAGCCCCTGAGCCGGTTTGAACTGGCATATGCACAGAGGAGCCTTCTGCTCCCCCAGTGCAGGACTTCAAAGCACTCTAAGAGTGCACCCACCCAGCCCCAATACACTAAACCCTGTCTGGGAGGTGGTTACACCTCCCTGTGACAGGATGCCTATTGTTGGGCTTCCTCCACTGTGAGTGTCAGTCATCAGCAGGAGGGCAGCCCAGTGTCTGTGACTGGTGGCATCCATTTTGTGATGCCAGGGCTCTGCAGGATTCTACCGCGTTTCCACAGCAGGTACATGTCTTATCCCTCTAGAAGGGTGGAATGCTACCCCCGCCGCCAGGATTGGCGGGGGGTAGTATTCCAAGATGTTTGACACCAAACACGACATGTTTTGATGCAGCCATTCCAAAGTTAGCATTCTACCGCGAGGATATAATGCACTTAAGAGTATATGGTTTAACCGCATCCACAAACAGCACCAGAGAATGGACTCTGAGAACTGCAGAGGGGCCCTGCTCATGCAGAGGCACCCCCTCACATAGAAGCCAAGCACCCTGCCCTCAGGATTGATAGGGCCTGCCATAGGGGTGACTGATAGGGTTATATGTGTGTGCAGGAGAGATATAGGAAACCTATATCTCAGTGAGGGGTGCTAGCACCACCTCACCCAGGCTGCAGTAGCAGGCCTGTGGTGTCAGATTTAGTCTGCTTCTCAGGGGTGGCATAATACATGCTGCAGCCCCTGGTAGGCCTGTGAAGTACCTATGCCCTTGGCACCTAAGGTACCATATACTAGGGACTCATAAGGCACCACAGTAACCAATCACTAGTGCACCTAGAGTGCACTCCATGTCATTTAGAGAGAGCAGATAGACTGGGGCCCTGAATAGCAGGATCCCAGTCCAACTAAGTCATAAACCAGCAAAACACCATAAAAAAAGTTGGGGCAACCATATAGTCAGATTCCACCTTCCTACACTTATCAACTTCGGGAATGTGTACAACCCCACCCCCTAGGGTAACAAACGTTAAATCAAATAGCTAGCCCCGGCCAAAAACCCCTGAGGGTGAAAAGCACTGCATTAAACGCCAAATTACATAGAATAACAGATTTATAAATCCCGAATGTCAGATATCGCCGGACATTAGAGGATCAAAGACACACGAATATGTCCATCAAACAACACAATAAGGAACTATAGCAGGAATATAACATTTAGTCCCTGCAGCCCCTGAGAGACAGAAAGAGCACCAGTCAGTTCTCGTTACAGGCCCATTGTTTGTTATCATCCCAGAGGGTTCCGAGACCCTGAATCAGAGGGAGGCGGGGATCGTCTTTGCTGACGCCACTCGCTGGTACCTCCAGCCATCGGTGTGGATTTGTGTGATTTCTTAACAGCTGTACGCCAACCGTCAATCCAGTCCCAAGCATCCTCAGGCCTGGTGAAGAACCACAGTTTTCCATCTGATTCAATTCGGAGTTTCGCTGGGAATAACATGGCATATTTGATCTCTTGGTCTCTAAGAGCTCGTTTCACTTCCAGGAAACTCCGGTGCTGTTTCTGGACCCTCAAGGTGAAGTCCGGGAAGAATGAAACTTTACTGTTGTCAACTGCCAATGGGGGGGCAGCTCTCGCAGTTTGCAGGATCACGTCGGGGTCGCAAAAAATTAAAAACTCGGGACAGAAGCGGACGGTGGGGGGGGGTGCCCGGTTTCGGCTTACCCCCTGGCACACGATGGGCTCGTTCAATGGAGAAGCACTTGGACAGGCCTCTCGGCTGGAGACGCTGCAGGATCAGCTCCTCAACAAACAGATCGGCAGCCGGCCCCTCCGCCCACTCCGGAATGCCAAGAATTCGGGCATTATTGCGCCTCATTCTGCCTTCATAATCATCGAGTTGTATGGCCATCGCCTCTTGGGAGTTGCGCAGGTCAGTTACCTGTCTCTTGAGGAGGGTTGTATCGGTCACCAGTTCTGAAGTCGTGCTCTCAATTGTGCTCACACGGTCCGCCATTTTTCTCATATCCTCCCTCATTAAAGCCATTTCCGTAGCTACTGTGTCTATTCGGTTTTCAAGAGAGGTCCGCACAGTGGTAATTGCCTCCAGGAGATCTTTATTGGAAGGCTCCGAGACCTCTCCCTGGACTCCAACAGTGCCTGGTCTGTCCTCCTGCGTCTTTTGCCATGCAAACTCTTCCAGCTTGGCCTGTGTTGCAGTGCGCCCGCTGCGGCCTGTCGCCATCTCAGCTCCGTGAGAGGGGCGATGTTGCAGGGCTAAGGAGCAACCGCTACTCACCGCCGCCTGCCGTGGGATCACCCACTCGGCCTGTCAGCTTTGGCACGTGGCCCTCCAACCCCGCGTCGATGAAGCACTGGGGATCCCCCCTCGGGCTCAACCGGGGCCTTCCGTCACTCACCACAGCTCCGAGTTCGGAAATCCCCACTTAGGTGTGAGTCGTGGCTCTTCGGTCCGGTATCCCCGTGTCCGACCGACACACGGGATTCCCCCAGTGTTCCAGGCCCGGATCAAATCATGTCCAGGGGAGTACTCCACACCGACCCCTTGTGCGTTGTGCGATGGCCGCCTACGCAACTCTCACAACATCTAGCAGGGCCACAGCCGCCCTCAGTCCCCCTCGGGGAGACACTGTTGGGCCATAGCACTCGGTAGGCAGCAAGCAGATCTTTAGTGACCCCGCCGGAAGCTCAGTTCTGTATAGGGAGTATCGCGTGGATCAAAGCGGCCCTGTGGTAACCTGGGGCCTTCACAGTGCTGGAGCAGCCTCCTCTTTAAAGTATTGGCGGCCCCCCCAAATCATCCTCAATAATATATTTTGGCGTGTGGGATGATAGTTGCTTTGGGCGCTGGGGCTGCGTGGAGGGGCCTGCCCGGGTCTGTATCCTCTCGGCGCTATAGATATGTGGCAGCGCAGGAGGGGCCGCGCGGATCAGCGTTGACTTTTCCCCCCACCGCAGCCTTCACCAACCTGCTCCGTTACTCCGCTGGCCGGCTCTGGGTCGTCGGAATGCAGTCAGGGAGAGGGAACCGCCCGGTCAGTTCTTCCGACCCACTCGCGGGCCAGGCCTCAGCCGCGGGGCGACACCCCCGTCCGGTGTGGCCACTGCAGGTGGAGCCGGTGTTTGGAGCCGCCCTCTGACAGCACTCACGATTGACCCCAAAGTTTACCCGTATCTGGGGCGGCAACAACAGCATTCAGGAAGCCCCTCGGGACGATGATTCGGCCGGGGCAGATCAATTTAAACGGATAGTACGGGAGCGGCGCATCGGAGCTCGGCTACCGTGCGGCCATTCCCGTCGGCAGTTGGCCACGCCCCCCCTTTACCCTCTGTCTTGATGTCATGGTGCTACCTGAATCTTGCGGAATAACAGGAGTGGTACCTCGATTCAACAGTCACAAAGTGGGAGGATGCTTGTTCTCTGTCTGTGCTCCCTCAGTATAGAGCTCTCTTCCTCCTCCCTCAAAGCTATCAATAATCTCTACTCTTTTCAAAATGCTTTTCCTAATGTATTGCCCATTACTTTGCTGCTCTGTTCTATTTGAGCCTTAAAACTTTACTTTGCACGAATACTTTAGAGTTGTAAGCAAATGTAACATAACACACAATACCTAAATATAATGGGGCACATTTCTTAAAAGGTCATGCAGCGAAGCAAGCCACCTTGCTACACTGCATGACAGGAAAAGGGCAGAAATGCACAGAATTTAATATAATACGGCGCATTCCTATCTTTTCTCAGTACTGCCGCACAATGTGCTGCCTAGTGCCAGCGCAGGCATCCTTGCACTTGCATTGTAAGCAATCCTCTGAAGCACAATGCAGCACACATAGAAAGAGGGAAAACTAGGAGAAATTGACATATTTCTCCTCATTATGCCTCACCTGGGGATACATAGCATTTTGACACATTCCCAGGTCAACCGGTAATGGAAAATCTGGGAATGCGCCAAAATCAATGGATTTTGCATTGGAACACCCATGCATCACCCATGAAACCCGTCTTTGCGCTGAATTGCCTTACTCTAGATTTTTAACAAGCCGCTCAGGGCCACGCAACATGGCCTTGCGTGGCTTGATACATCTTACTTATGAGTTGTGTCGTTGATGCGTGGTGCAAGGGCGGCGCAACTCATAGGTAAATATGGCCTAATCTTCTTAGATGAGAGATTTTAGTGGACTTGACTGAGAGGGATCCTTTCAAAGATCTCTACCTATGGGGTCAGGGTTTGAATGGAAAAGATCTTACTGATTCCTCATGCTTCTTCAGTTTCTTCTTGTGTCCTAAGCAATGCATGGGCTAATCTCCGTAAAATCACTGCACCCACATTATTAAGAGCTGTTCTTAAGTGAAGGTTACCTTGTTGCTGATACCTGCAGTGTTTTGATGCATGTATATCATGATTCTGAACACTGGAGGGCAGTGCCGTTACACAGCTCAAGACCATTTAATTTACTTTGTGATACTAATTTTCTATGTCATTGCCCTGTCTCTTTACTATACTATTTCAAAATGTCACCTAATACGTCACCTAATACAGGATTCCTGAACATCCACATTTTCTTCTGTCAGGGGCGCTGCATAAAACCTCCAGCCACTCGCACAGCAAACAAAAAAGGCATGACCGTCAGACTCATGCCTTTATCATCTGGCCTTTCGGTAACAGGCAGGCTATATTCTGCAGTAAGCAAACACATAGGGCTATATTTTTTAAAGGGGTTGCACCATGCAGCGTGGTGCATGCGTGACGCAAGCCCAGAATATGATTTATGAAGCCACGCATGGCCATGCATGGCTTCATAAATCTGGAGTAAATCAAAGCAGCGCAGATCACTGTGTTGTTCTCAGCCCTGGGAAGGCATTCCATGGGGGTTGCGTGGGTGTTCCAATGTTTTTTTGCCCATTCCCAGATTTAGCAAAAGTGGTATACCTGGAAATGCATGAAAAACATACACCTTCTCACTGGAGGCGTCACAAGGAGAAATTTCTTTATTTCTCTATTTCTCCTCGTTTTGCAGCACACATAGAAAGAAGAATATGCCTCTCAGGATTGTTTTTGTGCATAAAGGTGTCCCTTTCCTGCACTGAAGCAATTCTGCATGCAACACAGGCGCCCTTACACAATGGTGCAAGGATGCCTGTGTTAGGACTGGGCAGCCAAAACAGGCTCCAGCGCAATGACAAAGTCAGGAATACGCTGTATTCTTTTTAAATACGGAACATTCCTGTCCTTTCTCTGTCAAGCAGCACAGCAAGGTGGCTTGCTGCACCGTATGATTTTTTATTAAATGTGCACCATCATTTATACTGAAATAATGGCTTGCCTTGCAATGTAGAATCCTGATTATTTGCCCATTTCTTTTCCTCAGTCCTTTGGTTTTGTACAATTGTGCTGCCTTCAAAATAACTCTCTCAGGTTTTAAAAGGGATCACCATCAATCATCTTGTTGCATTAGCACCGCATCATAGACATTGGGCACAGGCAACCTTTTCATTACTGCTAAGGTGAACACCATATAAGATTAAACCGTTGGTTTCTCTGTCACCTCGACTATCTTACTACCATTCTGCAATAATCTACTGACCTTAATTGGTCAGGTTTGCCTTTTTATAGGCTCCCTGTCATTTTTCATATTTTGATGTAACTATGACCTGCAATTTTGTAGGGGTCTCTTAAAGTATTATATTAATCATTGACAAAGAGGCCTTTAGACGGTAAACTCATGTTGCCTGTTTTTCATCACAAACAATTTTTGTGTGTGGATCCATGCAATATTCCCTATTGGTGTACTATGTACTGTATACCAATGTTATCTAAGGGTCAATGCACAATAAATTCTATAAGGTAATATATGACAATTGGTACTACATACCTTTGTTATGTACGTTTTTATGAATGCAATCAAATTAAAAGACATTACACTATCCACCCTAAAGAGGGCTGGCAATGTAACAGGCTTCCTCTGATGGCTCCTACTTTATTGGTCAAAGAACAAGATAGGGAGAAAGAGGTTAGGGATGCTGTGGACTCAGCCTCATTAGGAAATTATGAAAAACAAAGGAAGTCCACCCTACATTCATGGAAAACCTTCTCTGAGGAAAAAACTGTCCTTCCAGTGATTACTATGAGTATTACCAAGGAAAGAATGGTAAGTTTCCTTACTGAAAACAATGAGTTTTCTTAAAATAACCTTCACCCACCAAAAGGTCCCTTGGTGGCATGCTTCATCATCGGGTTCTTCCCGCCCTGCTGCAGGACTAGGCGTGCTACGACCAACGGAGACGTGGGAGCACGTTTGTGAAGTAATACTATGTGTTAATGCAAGAGTGGAAGGGTCAGAAGAAAGAGTGAGTCCAAAAAATACCTAGCTATGTGGAACCTACACTTTATTAATTCCTGTAGCTGGTATCGTTAAAATGGGGGGGGGGAGAAATATGCACTATGATGAGTGGATTTCTCCCTGGTCTACATGTTTCAAGCCTTCCCCTAGGCTTTTCCTCAGGACCAAAGTAAATGATCCCTCTACCCACTCCTGGTTAACCTCCCGCTGATTAATGTCAAGGTATAGGATGCATTTAAACATGCATGAATACAGTACCCATGCGGTATAACTTTTCTATGCAGTCTGGAAAGATAAAGTAAAACATGTCACAGGTTATTATGAGATTATATGCTCATCGGATAATTTTATCACCAAATTTGTGGAAGGAAAAAACAGGAAGAACGTGATATATTTTTCACTCATGCACGACTGCTCCTTTCAATAATCCGTGAGTGTCATGCTACCCTTTTTCTATATGTAATAACGAACTTTGACAAACAATACATATAACAGAAATCTCACACTCTAAACAGGTTCCCTTTCATGGGATATCTCTTGATTCTGAGGTTCTCATGGTGTTACTGATGTCATAAAACCTGGGAGTGACTCAATTTGGCACTGTAATCAAGATAGTGAAAAGGACAATAAATAAGACTTTTGAACCGTACATGTTTGTTGCCTAAATAAGGCTCCATTAGCTTTTTCACAGGAGGGGAGAGGCGCTTGTAGTCAAACACTGTGAAAGAAAAAGACATTGAGATTCTGAGGAAAATAGAAGAGTTTTTTTTATAGCCTCTTAAGGAATGCTCATTGCCCAGAGTGTGCACTGCATATGCACTCCTGGCTGTGCAGGGTTGTCTCCCACACAACTCACCTTTACAGATGTATTCTTTAATTCAAGAACTAGAAAATAAATGATTACCAAAGGGCACTAGAATTCTATTAGGGCAATGAGCTGGGAGGTTTAATACGATTGTGATAAGACCATTGACAGTCTATATAGCATGATATACAATAGGTCGGGAGCTTTCCCCTGAGAATGAAGTTTAGGTTGGTCCGACTGCACAAATTACCAAAATCGAAAATGAATAAACTGATCTTTGGTCAAAACTTTGTAATTGTAGGTATTTGGAATGTTGCGGACCTCTACGGTGTTCACCTAGGTAATAACATAAGACATCTGTAAACAATAAAAGAAAATATAGGAATACAGTTGAAAGGGATGGGTCTCTCCAATACCCATCAAACAATGAACATGTAAGTGAAGGAATAAAGTACTTGTATCATCCATGTCAGTTTGAAGAACTTGACCCCGGGTGGAGACCAGGAGAAGGCCTGTCCTCCCATCTTCTGTTTCTGACACTTTTTTGTCCAGAGTCTGGTAATGTGGCTGCTGCTGGACCATCCTTGGACAGCAATCTTGAGGATGGATGCTGTTTGAAATGCCTTGACTCTGAAGACCAGGATTTGTTTGTGGTGGCGATATGTGACTTCTTTTCAAAGTACAATTTGAATCTGAAGCTTCTGTCAATGTGCAATCCAAGATCTATCACTCTCATATAGTAAAACAGCTGTTGATGTGCAATTCTAGAGATTTATCTCTCTTGGGTAGGCAAGCATTGGAGCTGTTGAGGTTCATGGCAAACTACTTGCTTTAGTGATTGAGTACCAGATACATCTTCAACTAGGGACGGCTCCTCCGTTATGGCGGAGGAGCTTCGCCCCACTGAGCAGGTCAAAAAGGAAAAAATCAAATGATAATAGCTCATAGTAATTATCATTTTATTTTTCTGTCCTTGCTCAGCTGGGTAGGGACTGCTCTGCTCACAGAGCAGGATGAGGGAGGAGTGGTTTGACCACTCCAAGTGCGCATGATGCTTTGGGCGGCCGTCTCAGGCACTTTGCATGTTCTCCCCCCATGCTGCATTACAGCCTTGGTGGAGAACATGCCCAGGCTCCCATTCCCGGGCTGAGCACCGAACCATGGCACTCAGACCAATCACAATGCTACATTGCAGCATTTTGATTATCTATGGGGAGGCTGGGAGCAGGGTACTTCCTGCTTCCTGCCCTGGAGTCCTGGAAGTGAGTGAAGAGGACCGAGAGGCGGTGGCGGCATCACACAAGTAAGTGTTTCATTTTTTTTCATTCCCTCCCCCCAGCAATCCACCCCAACACCCCTGTTAAATACCAGCCGCCACAGCCTTCAACATTGAGGCATGGATGTGGAGAGAAAATCCTACAGTCAGGTACTGTCATTGGATATTCAGAATTTGATGTAAAGTTGCACATCCTTTGTTTAATAATGAATTGTGTTGGTCTACTTTCCTATAGATATGGGAAGGTGCACTGTTATATGTCACAGATCACAGGAGCACCATTGCAGGATAGTGTTGTTGGCTCCCCTTTTGGAGAAAAGGGTATAGAGGATATTTTGATACAGGGCAATGTCTCCAGCTTTGAGTATTTCTATGATGGGAAAATAACACAACTTCATATTGTTCTGTAATCACAGACACACTCTTATGTCTGCTTGATCCTGCCTATTGGTCTTGTAAAATAAGACTCTTCTCTTCTCATTCACAGATGTAAGTGGATTTCAAATGATGCTCTATAAGGAAAACTGACCCCACAACATTTTCAGAGTTCTCCAGACCAGCATTTGTGTGTGGTGGTTCTGCCTTCCTTGTCTGTCTATTATTGCATTGTATGTGCTCTACTTTGTTTAATGCTATTCTTGCCGTGATGACTGTTGTGTTGCTGAGATAATTGTCAACCCTAATAGCATGATACATAACAGACATGTATGCTTATACATCCAAATCAAAATAGTTCACATGCCGTTGAATATTGATCCTGTTGATAATATGCCATGCATGGTTTGTTTTTATTCATGCATTGGGTTACTTGAGCCAGGTGAGTGGCTATACATCTATATTTCAGTTCTGCCATTTACAGACCATGGAGCCCAAGAATTGTTCAGCCAGTAGCACCATCGTCAACAAGTTTCTGCTACTTGGATTTCTGACCTCTCCTGCTCTGAAACCTCTTCTCTTCTTCAGCTTCCTCAGTATTTACCTCTTCTCAGTGGTGGGGAATTCTGTGATCTTAGTGGCTATTTCAACTCACAGTCGCCTTCACTCACCCATGTACTTCTTCCTGGGAAATTTATCCTTTTTAGAAATATGGTACATTACATCATTAGTGCCCACCATCCTAGGAGGCTTATTGAAACAGGGCAATATTATTTCCTTTGCCTGCTGCATTGCACAGTGTTTCTTTGTTGGTTTTATGCTTTCAGCAGAGTGCTGTCTTTTAACAGTGATGTCCTATGACAGATACATCGCCATATGTTGTCCATTACACTATATATCTATTATGTCCAAACAACTTTGCTTCCAACTGGCAGGGAGCTCCTGGGTGACTGGCTCAATAATGGCATCGTTGGTCATATTTCCGGTGGGTCACTTACAGTTCTCATATATCAATGTACTGGACCATTACTTCTGTGACTTGGCACCCCTCCTGCAAGCTGCATGTTCAGACATCTCCCTTGTTCAAGTGGATATCATTGTGGTTTCTCTTTTTACCTTTTTCGTTCCATTTCCGGTGATTATTGGATCATATACTGCTATCATTTGCACCATTCTAAGGATCCCATCAGTCACAGAGCGAAACAAAGCCTTCTCTACTTGCAGCTCCCATCTAGTAGTGGTCCTGGCATACTTTGGCTCACTGATTATCACCTACTGCATGCCAAAGACAAGCCATTCAGGGAGTCTAAGTAAAGTTTCTTCACTCCTGTATACAATGGCCACCCCGGTTCTCAACCCCCTCATCTACTCTCTGCGGAACAAGGTAATTAAGGATGTTTTCAGAAGTGGTCTAAGGAAATACTTCTGACTGTGAAGGAACGCAAATGTTATCAATAGGTTATTATTAAACACCACCCCAGAATGCAATCATTTGGTGGCTGTAGTTTAAAACACATCAGAAAGAGTCAAATCCGAAAATGTGGCTCTGGTCAGCAACAGAAATCCAATTTGATTGAAACCAAAGACAACAATATTTACATCTTTGAAAATAGACATGTTGGCACCAGAAGATTTCTTTACTGTTTAGAAGAAGTTACTTTTTTTTATTTGTCCGAACCATACAAAGTACATAGTCCAAATAAAAACATGTTAAGGTCTATAGATTATAAATCAAATCAATACAAAAATATGTATACAATTAGCATGAGATCTATATTCCTCACAATGCCTTCCTATTAAGACTAAAACCAAGTGACAAAAACCTTGAGAAAAAAAAACCTTAAAATAGGCTTAGAAAGGGTCTGCTATGCCATCTGGACAGTATAAGGATTTGCAAGATAAGGTATGAAATGGAGCTAATTGACAATAAGACCATTAAAGTGCGTAGTGCAAATACCATTGTGATACATAATGGTTATTATAGGGTCTAATTCTATGTGCTATACATACAACCTTAAAAGTTCAATAAAATACATATTAAATCAATATTCAGATCTTATACAAAGCTAAAAGCATACATCCAATGGAAGAAAGCATTTTAAAAAACAATTCACAATATCAGAAAGTAATACTCTAAATCATTGTTTTTCTATACTGTAAAACTTCACACAAATAAATTGCCACAGAGTAACAGATAGATAAGGATTGTAACAGTTGCTGCTACAAAAAGGCAGGGTGGCATTTTATAAGCTCAGATTGCATAATATCAGTACAATATATCGACTCCTTAATTCCTTGAAAGAGATACAGAGAATGTATAGTGCTCTGAGTGGATATATTATCACACAGACATTTATTTAAATATACTTATGGACCAGTCATTCTGGATTGGAAATGTGACTTAACAGTGAAAAATGTCCAATCTAAAGCGGGTCAGGGCATACTTATGCTGGGTGCTATGAACAAACATTAAATATGGTTGTAAGGATAAAGTAACCAAAGACATTTGGGGGCAGAGTTACAATAAACTAACGCAGCGAGGTGCAGCGCTGCGTTAGTTTTGAAGCATAGGGATGCAACATATTTACAACAATATGTCACATCTCTGTGCTTCCCCCTGAGCTGGCGCACAAACTGCTGCCATGCGCCAATGCAGGCACCATGGTGCAAAGATGCCTGCATCACGGGAATGATTGTTTATGTGCAGGAAAGGTTCCCTTCCTGCACATAAACAATCAGAAATGGCGTTTTACAACTTCTATGTGTGCTGCATTAGCAAACATAGAACTTGTAAAAGGTCATTAATTTAAAGGATTGTTTAGGTACAGGAAGGACACCTTCCTGTACATAAACAATCATTAGTGGACATTTCCTCATTCTAAGTGGGATGTATGACGATACAACGCGATCATTTAGATCGCGGTACATTACATCTCGGTTTTTACAACGCAAGTCGTTACAATGAGTTGCGCTGGAGGGCGCTGGACTTAGGAATAGTATGATTTACTATTCCAACTCCAGCCTACGTAACAGTAGGGAAGGTGTTGGAATAGTAAATCATACTATTCCTTAGTCTAGAGCGCCATCCAGCGCAAGTCGTTGTAATGACTGCGTTGTAAATGTATTGCAGTGTTTTGACCGCGTTGTAAAGGTCGTTCGCCTTCTAAGTGTGCTGCAGAATGCAGCACGCTTAGAAAGAGGAAAAAAAACAAGAAGAAATGAATACATTTTTCCTCGTAGCATTCAGACGCATTTCCAGATTTACGAATTCTTGTAAATCTACAAATTTGTCTGGTTCCATGGGTGTTGCGTGAGAACACCCACAGCAACACCCATGTAATGCCCCTTTCACGCAAAGTGCTGCCTGTAAAGGGGCAGTATTTACAAGGACAGGAAAAGCCACGCAGGGAGGTTTTTCCTGACCTTGTAAATATGGGACAGAAAAATGTGATGCCGGTGCGTTACAAAAAGTGACACACTGGCAGTGCAAGGGGCTTGTAAATCTGCCCCTTGGTTCCTAAGTACATTGGAGTTAAATCATTCCATAGTAAACCTAGCTTCCCCAAACAACATAAAACATGTCTGAGTTTAGTTCTTTCCTTGATATGGAATGCAAAGTTTAAGGGGATTCAAAGAATTCTGGGTTCCCCAAATTTGAGCTGATTTTTTTGACATTTTTCAGCCAGGGTATATGATGATATGCTGCTAAATTAAGGCAATCCATGATTACCTTATGATTTGAAAGAGTGCTGGGGCTAGTCCACACTTTATACCACAAAAGAATTGGGCGCGATTGTGCTGCATCGACTAAGAACGGCATCCCCAATTCCTAATGGCAGACCTGGGATGAACAACTTTGAGGCATTGACAAAAGAGATTTAGAAATTCTCCACAATTTGTAAGGAGGTCATATCGCAGAATCCCCATAGCTATGCTCCATATAATGCAGTTTATATACACTTGGACTTATATATATTCAGTATTTCATTAACTGGCTTATTGCAAAGTTTGTGTGCAAACATTGTCAAGGGGACAATTGATATTACAAAGGTACATTTCCTTGCATTAATAGCAACATGTGAGAACATGACCCCTAAATATGAAAAGGAAGGTGTAAAACTAAGTTAAGTATTGTTAACATACAGGTCCCAGCATCCTAAGGAGCCCTTCCCACATTTTATTACAAATGTCTTGCTCAGATTTGTGGTTAAAACCAAGCCCTGCATGAACTCTGAAAAGGAAATCAAAACACGTTGGGGGTGGGGGTGCGGGCCATAAGAGCAGCATCGTCCGCTTAAGGGAGGGATGAGACCGGTCGCTGTCCTATTTGGGGGGGGAGGTCTTTTCACCCTTTCGCCAACATATCACCCAAGTTGTTCATATAAAGGATAAACAGGAATGGAGCAAGGACACACCCTCTCCATAACGAAAGATGGCCTGCATTCACCCCATATCGAGCTCTGGCTCTATTGCCTATGTACAGATCCCGTAAACAATTATCATAGAGTTATCTACTCCTAATTATTTTAAAACGGACCACAGTTTTTCATAAATGACGCAATCAAACACACTTGATAATCCGCAAAGGCCAATAATAAAAGACCTTTCCTACCAAGTGTGCATTTTCCAATTAATAGATTTAAGTTCAGGCACTGATCTATTGTCCATAAGCCTTTATGAAAGTCATACTGAGTTGCTTTCTGCTCAAACCTTCAGTCTTTTCAATATAATCCTGCCTACAACCTTAACCAGGGAGTCAAGTAGGGAGATCGGGCTGTAGAACAATGGGTTTAAACGATAACATTTATTTGTAAATTGGGTCAATTAAGGATTCACACCAAGTGCTCAAAATACCTAAACCGCTACATGCTTCTAGCACCATAGTTAACATAGGTTCCATTAGTACAATATTTTTTTTGAAAAGATCAACTGGAATCCCGTCTGGACCCGGAGTCTTGCCACCCTTTCTAAGCATATTAGCCCTACTCACTTCATCAAGGGTAAACCTAAGATTGTTTGCAGGAGCCTCCCAAACCGTAGATGAATTAGATAAGTGATGAGCTGATAGCTGATGAGGATTAGAATACATTTTAGCAAAATGGGATACCCATTCCCCTTCAGTAATTGCAATCTCTAAATGGGGTGCTGTCTAATCTTTCAGGAAGGGGAGTTTATAATGCACGAAAAAGCTGTGCTATTTCTGTTTGAACTAGCTTCTATCTGAGCTTCCCACTGATCAGCCTTTAAAGTATTTTTCCTTTCCTTTAGTGCCGATCTATATGCATGCCTGCAAATCTGAACATTGTTTGGGCACCTAGGACTTTTATGCAAGGCAGCTTTAAGATCCTTAAGCACCTTGGAGCAATGAAGGTCAAACCAGCCTTGTTTGTGACTATATGCCTGGTGGTCCTGAGCTGACAAGAGTTCTTTGGTCCCCCTCAAGATGTTCACAAAGCCCTCAAAACAACCTCAGAGGAGGTTTCCTCAACCAGGCAATCTGAAAAATCTTCCCTGTGTTTGGTAACCAACTTACTCAAAAAGTTGGTCTAATCTATCTTCAACCGACTTATTGAAAAGCAATTGCTCGAAGCTACCTCAATGTTCTCTACGTATGTTATCTTTGTCTGCATGGTTTAACCAAGGGGTAAGGTTTAAACAGACACTCTGTGGGTAATGATCGCTGAGAGAGATTGAGTGTTTCTTAAAATCAGTAAAGACCCCCTGTGATCTAAACGATGCTAGGATGTAATCAATTACCATGTTGGTACCTCTACCATTAAACGTGCAATTAAAAGGGGGAACATAATTCATTAGCAAAGGCAAGGTCGTGGTTATATGCAATCTCATTCAATGTATTATTATTTATTTAGGAAGGGGCACAGGTGAGCATTAACATCACCACCCCAAATAATGATAAATTCCTCCTTGATATGGCACAGGGACATAAGATCTCTATCCAGCTGGCATAGTACCATCAGGATTTCCCCATTAGGTGCAATATCATACAAATTAACCAGAACACAATTAAGTTTATGTCATAAGTCTACTACGAGTATTTGTTAAAAACTAGTAGAAGACCAGGTAGTAATATTGGGAAAGGGAAGGTAATTAGAGATGTAGCTACTCAACCCACCTTTTGCTCTACCAGCATTGGATGCCACCGCAGGTTGGTTGAAAGTTTTATAGCCATTGAGGTGGAGGGAGTCAACTGTCCATGTCTCCTGGACACACAGGATTTGAAATTTACATACAAAGGTGAGCCAGTCTAAGTTGTCAATACTACCACACAGGCCTGCCACATTCCAAAAAAGTACAATGTAACCGGTATAACCAGTCAAAGCTCTAGCTTCCATAGCATCAGTGGAACAGTTTGATATATTGCTAGCAGAGAAAGTATGGGCTATTCCAACATCAGAACGTTGTGTTAAGCCTTCCACTATGGTTACGTTTATGGGATTTGATGTGAGTCAATCTACCCTCTCAAGGTTCTCTTAAGGTGGGAAACAATTACTGACCGTTATGGGATGGAGTGAATTCTGGGATTGCATGGAAGAGGATCTTGATCAAACACTAGGGTGGGCAACAAGGGACAAAGGACAATAGAAATAGCCAAGTTGCAAAACGGAGATCTGATGAGGTGAGATGGGTAGGTTCACCAGACGTTGTAAAATTGACATCACTAGGGACAGTGACCTAAAACTCAAAACCACGCACTGTCCTGGAAGCTTTTTAAAGCTCCTGCCCACCCAGCTCACTCTTCTCACCATCTTAATGTCACTTAAATGCAGCCCATGTGACCCCATTCTTTAACCCACCCAATTCGAAGCTTTATTTCTTAAAGACTCCCAAGACTCTGTAGATGAAGGAGTTAAGGGAGACATGGATACACATTTAGCCAAGGGCTCATGACCAGGAGAGATACCGGAGATGGATCACCCAAACTCAAGCCAGGGTTGCCCTCACTTCTGCCCCCCCCTTTTCCCTTGACTTCTTGAAGCATTTAAATTCCGGGTGCCCTGCAGTCCCACAAAGGACCAATTGTGCTTAAAGCAGCGACTGGCCATTGGCCTCAGGTTGCTTCAGCATCATACAATGCAACCAGGCATTCACATCAGTCTGATCCCAACACATGGATGGGTTTGTAGCCTTCTTTAACCTGAATGCCCTATCATAATCTTTCCAACTGGACCCCCCAAATTCTTCATATGCCCCTACAATCTTGTTCATATAATACGCCATCTGCGGGCCCAAATCAGGGAATTTCCCCAGCAGGACAGACTGATAAATGGTGAAACCTTTAATCCAATTCATTATAGTTTCCTCAACTTTAGGTTTCTTCCATTTCTGAGTGCTGTTCTTATTTTCCTTACAGTCCACTTCAGGTGGTTTCACAATGGTAAGTTCAAAAGCATCAACATGTGCCCCCCCTTTTTATCTTTGCCCTTAGCTCCTCAGAAAGATGAAGGCCCAATTGGTCTCTGGGGTAGAGCACCTGATCATGCGCACTACTAGATTGGGTCTTATCCTCACCTATACCTGCTGCCGCTGTCACCCTTCAGGTGGACCCTCCTACAGACAGAGTAATAGGGGAGGGCACCGTGCAGGACTCTGATGCTGCCGCCACAACCAGTGCTTAATTTGTGCCGGTGCTTTCCGGTGCTTAGCATCGGCACTTGTTTCTCAGGGCCGGGTCTATTGAAGTTTTCTCCAGGACACTGGTTGTGTTTGCCAATACTTGATGGCAGCATAGTTACACTGTTTTTACTAGGTCTGTTTTCTATTTCTAACATCCCACTATATTATCTCTGCCTCGGAACGGAAGCAAAAATTGAGTTAACTTGCAGTTGAACCGAGGGGTGAAGAGAAGTTCTGCTGCTCGGTGACTGCATATTTGGTCACACTTACTAGAAAGGGAGAGAAGAAACCATTGTTCTGTTTCATTGGTTTTGGATGGTAGGAGAGGGGGAAGAGACACAAAGTGATTGAGATTGGTGTGATTTTTGATGTCTATTTGTACTGTGAGTTCTTGTTTCAAAGGTGGGAACCGCCACTTTTGTTATGCGACGCTTAAACGTAGTGCATCATTTGTGAATGTAGTAAATTATTACAAGCAACGAGGTGTGTAATTTTCTCATAACAGATGTCATATGGCTACCGAGCATCCCTTGGAATTTAATGTCTCCCACTTACTATTGTTAATAAATATATCCTATTGTAAGCCTAAAGCCCCTGCGTTGTTTTCCATTGATGCATAGATGTCCACTGTGCGATCTCTTGGTCACAGCGCAGTTTCAGATCGACATTCCCTGAAGTTAGTCGTTTACACTTGCTTGGTATGTGTGCTGTGCAGACAGAATTATGAATCAGTCGCCAGTCAGTTGAGTTGCACAGGCATCATGGTAATGAGGAGTAAGAGTTATATTTCTTTGCTGTGGAGTGATAGTTTAAAAAGAAATATACCAAGTTTTGTACTATGTGCGAGGTGTTGGCCAATGAATAGGATTCTTTAATGTCAGTCATTGTGCAGTCGTCCTCACAGCTCCGAGCATTGTAACAAACTAAGGAAAATGGGTGGGTTTCAGTTTGAATAATGTTAAACGTGTATATTTTAGTGAGGGGCATGGAAAAGCAATAAAGTTAAATGCACAGTTTCGCAGTATCACATAGATCTGCAAGGCTGTATGGAAATCAGTGGTACCTCTTCGGCCTGTCCTAAAGGCGTGGGTGTGTGTGTGTGTGTGTGTGCACCTAATTATCACAGGCACGTGGACTCGAGGTGGCCAATGAGTCAAAAACGTGTTTTTCATTTTGGTTTTACCTCCAATCTTGCTAGAGCCTTCCTTTGTGTGTGCGTTTGTTTTCTGACATTTTTCTGGCCTCAGCCTCTGTGTGTGATCTTACTCGATGTGCCCTGGTTATTTTCAGGGTGAAGACACCAACTCTTGTGTTAAAGTATAAGGCGCAGTTGTGAAGCGATAAATGAATGAGTTATCTAGGGGCATATCTACAAGGCCATGCGATAATTATCGCTCAGCGCTCTTAGCGCGAGGATAATTATCGCCGGCCGAAACTGAATTTTATCGCGGAGATAGCGTGCTATCAGCAACGCTTATCTCCAAAGCGATAAAATTCAGAGCGCAAGCTGCCAATTGTGCGATTATCGCTGGAAATACAGCGATAATCGCACAAGGCTTGGCGATAGCTTGCTGATAGGGCAAGACATACTTAGCCATGATATCCACCTTACATAGGATATCATGGCTAAGTCAGTCTTGAAGCAGGCGTAGGAAAGTAGCGATAACAGAGGTTATCGCTACTTTGCTTGTCGCTATACTTCATAGCGTGAGGTTTGATAATAGGAGAAATGTCAGCTAGCGACATTTCTCCCGTTATTCTGGGGAGGAACGCCCACTTTGCATCTCATTAGAGATGCAAAGCTGGGCGATGGGAGAAAGGGCGAAGATGCATGGATTCACGCGTTAGCGTGTCCTTGCTAATAGGGCGTTAAAATTATCGCCGCTTTACGTCCGAAAACGGACGTTAAAGCAGCGATAATTTTATCGCGGGGCCTTGTAGATATGCCCCTTAATTTTCTTTTGTGTGGCTTCCACCTTAAGCACTTTCACCGTAAGGAGATAATGTTGGGAAACTCTAACTTCACTGGCCTTCCCCATCTCGCCCGAGAGAAGGGTTGGAATGGAGACCTTACCTGGGCCAGCTTTTGGCATGGGCGAGCTGGGCCCAGGCCACCAATCTTCAGATGAGTGCTTGGAGCTGCCTCAATTAAAGTTCTACAGACAACAATGTCCCTCTTGATTCCAATGATTCAAGATTAAACTGCTTTAAATATTATTATTTTTTACTTGTTGCAGGTGTCGTTTTACTCCCCATTAAACCCCCTCCCATCTTCCTCTTACCCTCTGCTGTCACGCATCAGTACTGATCGTTATTATCCTGTCTCGTGCACTAAACATTATGCAATTATAAGCAAATCACTTTATTTTCCACAATTGCGATACTACCCCGATTACAGCCTGATTCATCTTCTACAGGTTATACTGCTCCACACACATTTCTATTTACATCTCGTGTTTGAGAAGCGAATACTACTATAGGTGTTCTCTGTACAGGTTTCACTGCTCTTTGAAATTAGGCTTCTGTTATATCAAGCAAAACAAAACAAGCATTGATAAAACCAATAGGGAGAAGCAATCACGAGACGTAGACTGGAAACTTGAAGATTTCGAGAACCGCCAGCGCCGCAATAACGTCCGCCTCCTTGGCCTGGAGGAAAAAGTGGAGGGGGAGGACATCCTGGCTTTTACAGTGAAGTTTCTGAAAGGAGCTTTTCCAGATTTGGCCCAATGGAACTGGGAGCTAGAAGTTCAACGAGCTCATCGCTTTCCAATGTTTAAAAGAATGCAGTCAAAAAATCAAGGGGTGCGACCTAGGGCTATTTTGATTTTTGTTGGCAATTTTCTGTTAAGGCAGGCAATTATAGATTGAGCCAGACCTGACTCAAAAAGAACCTTTGAGGGACATTCCTTCTTCGCTCGCCTGGATTTTTGCCACACGACGGTCGAGCGGAGATGGAGGTTACGCCAGATGATCACCCCTTTTCAATCTGTGGGCTGTGAAGCCTTTTTGCTTTTCCCTGCACGGCTTAAGGTTATCCATAGAGGGCGGGTCAGGATGTTTTTTTCAGAGATAAAGGCTCAAGACTTTCTCACGGAAATAACTGAAGCACAAGGGGGGAAGCCGGCGGATAAGGCAATAGAAAGGGGTGCTACAGGGAAGGACTGATATTCATCGTAAACTGGCAAAGTGGGATATGGCTAGTTTGCTGAAGTCCCATTTGCTATTGTTGCAACAGGAGGTTACGGGTGTGGGGCACAGGGGCGAATAGAAGAAGTTGATTTATATTGATTTGGTCATAGTGGTGGCATATTTTTGGGGTTTTCCCCCTTTTCTCTTTTTCTTTTTCTCTTGCTCCTTGGCTTTAACCTGGGTAGAATGGGTTTGGGACTATATTTGGAATAACCTAAGGATTTGTTTATTTGGGGTTAGGCACTGTATGGTTTGTGGGGTCTTTTGGGGGAGGGGTGGGCGCTGGCGGAGAGGGAGTCTCAGCGGTCATACCTAGGTCATGTCTGACCTAATTGCCTGTATGGGAGGTAGGGGGGTGGGGGTGGCGGGTGGTCGTGGGGGTGTTCGGGGTGTGGCTAGGCAAGCAATCAGCACAGCAGGAGGTATTTCAAGGTGCAAGGTTTGGGGAGGAAAAGTATAGTTGGATTCAAGTTGGCTTTAGTTGGTTATCTAATTTGATTCGATTGACAAGTTTGCATGGAAATATGAAATGTGAGAAATGTATTTCAAGTACGGTTAATTGTAGGGAATTCAGAAACCTTAAAACATGAGTTTGCGGATTATGACAGTAAATATCTGTGGGCTTAATGACCAGGTCAAAAGGAATACGGTAGCAATTTGGCTGAAATCCTTATGTGTGGATTTCTTGTGTGTTCAAGAGACACATATAGAGGGCTGCAGAGCGCGTATACTGGAACAACTTGGCTTTAAACTATTGGTATATACGACACAGGGCTCGCGAACCCGGGGGGTGGCAATCCTCACCCGGAGGAATGATGTGAGGGTACTTAGAAAATCAGCTGATCAATGGGGTCGGTGGGTATTGATTGAATGTCTGTTGAATAATTTTAAATTCACACTTTGTTCGGTATACGGCTCAACATGTGATGATACAGAGTTGCTAGAAAATTTAGACTCTAGCTTGGCAATGTGGCCTGCTCCGATAATTATTAGCGGGGATTTCAATATCAATGGCCTGGGGGTACGATGGGGCGACCCAGGTAGTAAGTACTTAGGGAGAAAAAGGAAGGTGGGTGTTGCCCTATCTAATTTAGTTTATAATAATGGTTTAGTAGATGCATGGGCTTACTTGAAACCCTTTGAAGCAGGCAGTACCTTTTTTTCTTCCCCACACAAGGCTGTTTCCCGTCTGGATTATTTTTTTGTGCCTAGTCAATGTATCACCAATTTTGGGATTGAGAGGCACCCTCGTATTATTTCAGATCATAACCCATTAGTTTTGACTGTCAACTTTACGATGATGGAAAAAAGAATGTTGGATGGACCTTCGAACGGAGGTTATTATATGATCCTGATTATATTACATATATGAAGGGTTGGATTAAGGAATTTTGGGATTTTAACCGGGGAGCACTAGGGTTGGAATTGTCTGGGATGCTTTTAAGGCGGGTGTGAGAGGGGAGACAATAAGCTATAGCTTGCGTCGGCAAAAAAGGAGCGACTAAGGGAATCGGAAGTAAGGCAGGATCTAGGTAAGCTTGAGGAAGCCTTAGTAACGGCTATCAATAGGGGGAAGTGCTAGATGGAATATTATTACAGCTGGCTATAAAAAGGGCTGAGGCAGGGGACCACTTTGCTAAAAAGCAGCGGAGATCTACATGTCTAAAAAGAGTACTGTTACAAATTTAATGAGCGGGTGGGACATACCCTGGCCGTAAGAGCTAGGCAAAAAGTGTCTGCCGGTCAGATCTCTGAAATCTATGATGCCGGGAGGAGGGTTATTACTGATGCAGCGGGTATTCGGGAGACTTTCAGGCTTTTTTATCACCAGCTATATTCCTGTGGCTTAGTCGTGGCATCTGAGGGTATTTCTGAATACTTAGACAAAGTACCTATCCAGAAGGTAGATCCCATAGGCAGGGAGGAACTGGAGAGGGCATTTTCTCAAGATGAAATAATGGGTGCCCTGCAAGATCTGCCTTCTGGAAAAGCCGTTGGCCCTGATCAGATTCCGTTGGAGTTTTACAAGATCTTTAAAGATGCTATTGGACCGGATTTAATAGAGGTCATGTTACTTGCCCAAAAGGGGGGGCCAGCTCCTAAATCGTGGGCGGGGGCAGACGTTGTTGTTTTTTTGAAAAAAGGCAAACCAGCCAGGGAGCCGGGCTCATATCGGCCAATTACATTACTGAATAGCGATGTAAAAATATTTTCTAAAATTTTGGCCACGCGATTAAATGGCATTTTAAAAAAAACTATTCACCCTTGTCAGCACGGGTTTATTATGGGTCGGGGAACAACGCAACACATACGGCGGGTGATTACGCTTTTTGATGCGACGGAGATCTCAGGAGACCCTATGGCCGTTTTGCTATTAGATGCTGAAAAGGCATTCGATAGGGTCTCCTGGGACTTTCTCTGGGAGGCTATGAGATGGTTTGGGCTGGGGGAGGGGTTTATTAAATCTGTTCAAGTGTTATATAGGGCCCCCACTGCTCGAATAAAGGTTAATGGCAATTATACTTCCCCTTTTAACATACAGAGGGGGACGCAGCAGGGTTGTCCATCATCCCCTCTGTTATTTGCTATTTATATGGACCCCCTAATATGATTATTTATGGCTAATAAAGGAATCTGCCCAGTTGTTAGTCAGGGGATCGAAACTAAAGTCCTCGCCTACGCCGATGATGTGGCCATAGTCACTGCAGAGCCATTTTCGGCATTGGAAGCGGTTGAGTCACTAGCACTAGAGTTTGGTATATTCACTGGGTATGCACTTAATAGATCTAAGACCCAAGTAATAAAGAATCGGTTGGTTAATTTTGTAGATCCCCGTGTCACAGACTTGGCGGTATATCTCGGTATACGGGTTACATCAGACCTAGGAACGCTAGTGGCTAAAAATATGGAACCAGTAACTAGGAAGGCGAGGTTGGATTTAGACAGATTGAATAATCTCCATCTCTCTCTCGTGGGACGTTGTAACGTCATTAAGATGATTTTTTTACCAAAAATGTTATATTTATTTAGGGCAATCCCACTGGAATTCCAAAAATCCTGGTTTATTATTCTAGAAGGTTTAGTTAATCGATTCATTTGGGCACACGGCAAAACTAGGCGGGCACTTAGGTTTATGTCTTTATCACGGGAAAAGGGGGGTTTTTCGGTTCCTGATTTTAGAAGTTACTACTGGGCCGCAGCCTTGCAATATATGGCGATATTGGTAGGGGTATGTCCTGTGGACATTGAAGGTGAAAATGAGCTCCCGGATGTCTATAAATTGCTACTGGGCGAAAAAGCTGAGAGGTGTTTTTTTAAATTCTCAGAGCCCAGTTATTACAAAATAACCAAATTCAAGAAGCTGATGGCTGTTTTTAAGATCTGGGGTGCGTTAAAAAAGAAGATTGGTTTGGGGAGACTCAACCACTATACGGTGTTAAATAAAAACCCCACATTCCCCGGAATTTTCTCTGATGAGATTATGGCAGGATGGGATGCCAAGGGTATTCGAAAGGCTGGGGACTTAATTGGGATAGAAGGGTTTCGCCAATTTAACGATATACAGATGGAGTTTGGGTTGGAGAAAGGCAATTTCTTCAAGTATTTACAACTCCGCAGCTTTTTTAGTAAAAAAATTGGGGGGGATAGTGAGTTTGATAGTAATGTAATCATTTACATCATGCAAGGTAGGAATAAGGGGGTTATCAAGTTGATATATGCAGAACAGATAAGTTTAAAACAAGATGATCTAACTAAACATGAGGTTAAATGGGCTGAGCTTGCGGGGGCTGCTCCTGGCGCACTGTTGAGATCATTAGAGCTGGGTCAGTTGGTCTTATGTTCTGCTGGGCTTCAGGCACAACATTTTAGAACTATTTTTTCTTTATACTACACACCGGCCAGAATAGCACAGTGGGGCGGGTTATCAGGGATTATATGTCCTAGGTGTGGGGGGGTGGATGCAGATTTGGTGCATATGTTTGCATCCTGCCCTCGTTTACAGGGGCTGTTGGACTCAATTATGGAATACCTAGATTGTTCACTCGGGGTTAAAATTAAATTAACCCCTGAACTAATCTTGCTAGGAATAAGTAGTACGACCCAAAATGAGATAGCTTATCGATTTCTCTTTGTTGCTATGGCTGTTTTGAGGATTAAAATTGACTCGGCTTGGTTAGACCCTCTCCCCCCTACTTTCCAGCAATGGCTTGCTCGTTTACTTTTTATATATACAATACAATGGAGAGAGCAATTTATGAAAGAAAGGGAAAGAAATCGAAGCTGCTGGGACAGTGTATCTGGGCTCCTTTAACAAAATGGAAGGAAAAGAATAATTAAAGCCAACCAGGGCGGAAACGTAATGTGATGCTGGTATAAACTGGTCAAAGTAAATTTAAAAAATATGTTTGTGCTTTATGAAATATGGTTTCTGTTAATGGCTCAGATCAGAGTCTTTGTAATTGAGTTGATGGTTTTTTTCTTATGTTTTTTTATTATTTGTCTGTTTATGTGATTTATTTCCTTTCTCTCAAACCTTGCATCTTCTTTTGATTTCTTTTTTGATTGATATGTATTTGTGCTGATACTCTTGCAGGAAAATGCGAAAATCTTAATAAAGATATAAAAAAAAAAAAAAAAAAAGATAAAACCAATAGGTTGGACTTTTGAATAGTGGAACCACAGATGCATGCAAACACACACTATAGATGCGCATATTAACAGAAATCACATGTTCAAGCAGACAGACCAATATCTCTACAGATATTGTACACTTTCAGCTCAGTCTGCTAGTTGTGCCCCCATGACTGGCAACGAAGTTCCTCTGAAGTGTAGTACCAGAGCAGGGTATGACCGGAAGGCCACCGGAGGCACTATGCAGAGGGCAGTCTAAATCACCATGCTCCAGGGCCACAGAGGCCAAGCGTTCTATGTCCACACCTGTCTCTTCTCTGCTTGCATGCATATCACATGTGCCCTTTAGAGTTGTACTCCCTTCACACAGATCTATCCCGATCTCTTCTTATCCTCCCTCTTTCCAGATTTCGACTATGCCTGTGATCTTACCTCATTTGTTCACTCCATATGTGAACCTTGAAAGTATTTGAATTGCCATACCAATAAAGAATATGGGCTGAGCCTGTGGCACAAAGTGAGGCGCTGTGATTTCTGCCGCCTCCTTGCACTTTGGGTTTTCGGCAAACGCTGTGCTTTGTTGCAAAGGTGGGAACTGCCATTCTTTGTTATGCAGCACTTAAATGCAGTGCTTTATGTGAGAGAGGCATGTGCAGGACTCAGGTTCTCCTCCGTGAGGTTAAAAAATTGTGGCTTTCTTCATGGAGAGGTATAAATAACCACCTGTGAATTAAATTGCATGAATTGGGGGGGCTTTTTTTGGAACATGTGGGTTGCTACATTTTCAAGAGTAAAATACAGGACATTTTTAGTTGTTTTAAAAGTCTGTAAAGACTCAGACATGATACTAAATAGGACTTTAAACAAAATTGTATGTATTCATTTGTAGCCTGACTCTTGTCTCTTATTACTTAATTAGTAGTCAAGGATCCTTAACTCGGCAATCATCTCTTTTAAAAGTGCTTTCTAGTTATATTTTCTTGTTGAAGTATGTACAGATAAGAGCAAAAAAATACCAGCTTTAGGCGATTCTGCTTATTTTTGTACCGGCCATGAAATTAAAATACCGTTGGTACCATTAGAAAACCGGTCAGGTGGCAACCCTAGAAAGTTCAGCGAATGTGGCAATTACATTTGGGGTGGAAGTTTGTGGGGAGGGTGTTATATGCTCACATCTCAACAAGAGTGAGGCAGACTCAGCTGAATTTGGTGCTTTATTAGTTCAAAAGTGCGTGTGGAAGCCTCTCTGAATGGAGTTGAATGTCTGACTTCATTGAAATAGGTGGCAGTGGGATTTAGTGTCTTATAGCCTGAGTGTATAATAGAACTATTTGTTTGAAGTGTGAGAGCCAGATCTTCCATCAAAGCTTAATTCCGATGGTATAACTGATACTTTATTATCTTTTATCAGGAATAACGATTGTGATGCCACAAAACATCGTTTGATGGCATACAACTTTAACACATTAAAAGAATAGCTATTGATTCCTGGACAGCACAGCTACGCATTGATGAAACAGGCCCAAGAATGATACAGCCCTGTCAGCCCTCGACTTTACATCATTGATTACTGTATATTGGAAAAGCAGAGGTGTACTCTTTTCTTGCTCTCCCTCAGCATCTGCTTTTGTTCCCCCCTTTACACCTCACTCCTTCCCTTCTCTCCATTCTCCCTTTACTTTCTGCCCTAAGTCCTCATTTCCTCTTAATCACTGCCCCCCTAACTAATTGCTTTCATTTTTCACCTTCCCATTTCCCCTTTCACTCTCCTTTCACATGCTTCCCTCTGTCTACTCTTCTTCCTTTGCCTTTCTTCTCTTTCCACTTTTCATTCTCATCATGTTCCACTCCCAATCTCTGCTTTCCCCACTTCTCTTCACATCCCTTGTCTACCTTATCCATACATGCCTGCAGACCTCTCCTCCTTCCTCACTCTCCCTTTTATGTTTTTCTTCCTTGCACACATCTTAAAAATATTCACTCCAGGAATCTGTGTTTTATCTCAGGGTCATAAATTTAAAGCTTGGCGTGGCCACTCAGTCTTTCATCTTTCTGAGGTTGTTAAAATTAGTGCCATTGAGCTGGATAACAACATTTTTAATTTGGTGTTAAGGCCCCCTCTGGTGAATATGTTCTTTACAAACATACATGGTATGTCAAAGGCGCAGAAATTTATTTTAATCTTTTGTTTTTCAATTTCTTTGCAATATTGCACTGTCGTCATTCCATCAGTCCCATCTTGACCCAGTACCTTCCATACGCATATCCATTCCACTGACCTCCTTTCTTTCCTTCGTCCCACCATTTTTCCTTTTCTTTTTCTCTGCCTCAGCACCTCTAGCCATGCCTTCTTTCTTCTTTCCATTCTTGCTTCCTTACATCCTCATTCATTCTCCATCCTTCTTCCCTTGGTGTATTTCTTCCTTCTTCCTCCATTTGTTGCTTACTTTCTTTTTTCTGGTCCTTCCTTCATCCCTTCTTTAATTTCTTCCTTCCTTATCCTCAACCCTTCCTTGGGCTTTTCTCCCTTGTTTTATTTCTTCTTTCTATTTATCACACATCGTTCACTTCCTTTCTCCTTCTATCCCTTAATTTCTTCCTTTCACATTCTTTTCTTAATTCCTCCTTTTTTCATCCATTACTTATTTATTTCCTCACTTCAATTCTCCTCTTCCTGCCTACATTTGTTGCTGCCTTCTTTAATGTATTCCGTCCTTTATCTCTTCCTTTCTTTTAAACAGCACAGAACAAGCACATTCTCTTTAGTTTAAAAAGCTGTCTCAAGTCCTCAAATGATCTTTCCTAAAGCTGCATTTTGAGATGTACACACATTCTCTAATTTATGTTCACTTTTCAGCTGTAGTCATAGGCTTTCTGTATGTTATGTTATATTGATTTGTATAGAGCACTAATCACCCAAAAGGGTATCCAGGCGCATGGGCAGGTGTGTAGGAGGGCCACAAGGTGCTTATGTGAAGAGCCAGGTCTTCAGCGTTTTGTGGAACTCAAGAAATGAGGAGGAGGCTGTGATGTGTTGAGGCTCGTGGATGTGGATGGAGCCAATAAATGAAGTGGGTGGAGCCAGTGGATGAAGTGGGCGGAGCCTCCTAGAAAAATGTGAGCACCTGCACCTAATATTTTACAAATTAAGCACTGGCCACAACTTCAGTCACATCCCCATTCCCGTATGTTACCCCCTGCTGCTTGGATCCAGCTCCCTCAACCAAGCTTCTCACTGTAGCCAATGTAAAACTCTGTAAAATAAAAAATAAAAAAATAAATAAATAAATGCTTAGCAGGCATGCTGTTCACTAGCACCCTGGACCAAGTTCTAATGTAGTGCCTGCGCACTGACTGAGATAACCAGCGTTAGAGGTATGCACCCACCTAAGATCCCAATAACACCTTGAGATGAACACTGACCTGAATAATACAAATTAGGACTTGTGTCCTAATAATGTGTTGTTTTAAACCTTCCCACAAAAAGTGCTAGCAATCCCCAATTATAACACAGCTTTGCGAGCGAAAACTCCCACTAAAACATTATTCAGGCAATTGAAACGAGCATTTAGTAAACAAGCATTTGCAATGCAATCGGTCTCGCATTTATTAAAGTTAGAGTTTTTGGGTTTGTAAATGATTTTGTGTTTTTTACTTATGTTTAGCTGTTTGTAGTGGAGTGGATGTATGTTGTTTGTAGTGGAATTATGTGGTGTTTGAATGTGAATTATTAGTTGTTGAATTGTGTGGTGTGTAATGTATTTTTGCATTGTAAAGAAAGTAAGAATGAGAGGGATAGGTAGTTTGTGTATGAAGTGGTGAATGAATAGTAGATAAAGTATCATAAATAGTGTGCAAAACAGAGATAGAAGGGGAGAGAATGTTATAGATGTATAAAGAGGCAGCGGTTGTGTATGTAGAAGATAGTGAAAGAAGAGGAGGAGAGTGTGTGTTTGTTGTTATTATTTTAAAGTTATTGTATTGAAAGTGTATATATAGTTATGAAAATAATTCATATAAATTGCAGATTAGTGAGTGAGATAGTGGTGTGAGAGAGAGCATGAGAGCAAGATAGAGTTGTGGGAGGGTTATTTTGGAGCAGGAAGTGTGAGGTGGAGTTGTACCTTAGAACGAGAATGTAAAGGTAGGTAGTTTAGATATGTGTTGGGAGTGTGAGGTAGGGATGTGAGGGGGCAGAGTAATTTTGAATGAGAGTGGGAGTGGTTGTATAATGGATAGATGATAGTGGCAGTGTGTGTTGGAGAAATGATAGTGTTTTTTGTGTGCTTGATGAAGCTTTTTTATTCATTGATAATAAAGCGTGTGTACTGGTGTAAGACTTCTTTGATTATTTGCATTAAATATACACATGTGCAACCTAAGTGGAAAATAGAGCAAATGGAACAGCAATAGTTTAATAATGCGCAAATGTACTGAATAAAGTAATTTAAAAACATAATTTTTTTTAAAAATAAAAGTCTTCCGCGCATATGTTTGAACATTTAAAATTTAGCCCTGCAATCACCTCAAGGCAGGGCTAGTTTTGCAGCTACAGAAGCGAGAAACAGGGAAATAAAGTGATTTGGCCAGGACCACACAGTTTAATTAGTAAGCTAAACTGGACTTGTTTTTTGTCTGTAAGTAACCTACAGATCACATCTCCCCCTCTCTTGGGGCTATATAAATGTTGACTATATCAAAAGAGGTTGTATAGAGGTAACACTGTACTTATGTATTTATGCATGGCTGGAGATCAGTACAATGACACAACTTTTTTTTTAAACAGGAATACCACAGGCATACATTGGCTGTCCAGTTCAAGCAGGCCCCTCCGTTGCAGTACGAACCTGCAGCCATGTGTGCAGATGCTAGCCATCTCTGCACACAGTTCTTATGTATGTGCCATTCTGTGTCCTTCGGGTTGAGCGCTACCTGGCAGCTTGTGTAGACACACTTACTGAGGTTGTAGTGACAGAGTCGGGAGTGGCAAGCCAGGTTGTGCAAGCAACAGTGCTTGCTGCTGAGTCCACTGGCAAGTTGGAAAGCAATATGTACATTGATTTAATGTCACGTTGTGGTCCAGGCTAGATGCATCGTGTTTTACTTCTATCTGTATAACTCTTACCTCTTATGAGGCCCACTGAGCTTTCTTAATGGTCACGTATGTGCTAGACAAGGCTTTGTCACAAATATGTATAGCACACATGACCGAATAGGAGACATAAATCGCACGACCACATCAGCCATCAGCTAGGCATATGTCTCTCACATGTTGACAACTATATTGAGCCAGACCTGTTCAGGTTAAATTAAAACAGAGGTTCTGAGTAAAACAAAAGAGTAAGCTACGAAAGCAACCAGCCTAGATAGTGCACCACTAAACTAATCTCATTCAAACGTGCTATACATGCTTTTAGGGACACAGATTCAAAGCATACAAAGTGCTGTTTCAGAGTCACAACCTTCAAAAGGTGCCATTTCAGGCAAAGACATGCTGTTCTGACCCACAACCATAAAAGAATGTTATCTTTACCGACACATTCTTCTGCCACACTTTGTAACACATATAGCAATACAACATTTTCTGTCAAACATGCAAAAAATGGCTGCAGACTCAGACCGTTCAATAGTTTTCTTGCCATGGAAAAGCTGCACCTCATACTGAGCTACATGCATCACAATTTCACACAATCCAATATACAGTTTTCTTCCAGACACTTGGGCACAGGTGTGTCACAGACAGCAAGTTGCACGGGCAGTAGGACACATGCTGCTCTCTTATCACATACGTCTTTTGTCGGATACACTATGGGCTGCGCACTGATTTATTATGCAATCAGCCATGCACACTCTCTCTCTCCCACTCTTACTCATAAACAGAGTGCTCAGTTACACATTCATATATGCAAAATGCTGCACACATACAATGCCGTTATACTGAACCACAAAACGCATCATTTGCTACTTTTATAGCTGTACAGAAATGCATGTTACACAATCAGCCATATACAATTTGCTGGTAAGCACAAAGGGCACCACACCTATTATCGCTGGGATTAATTGGGGTGTGGCGAAGCTGGGGCACGATATGGCTGAGGGCTCAGAGAACTGCTCTAAGCTGAGCGCTTTCAGTTGACGGGAACATAGAGACAGAAAGGAACTTCAGACAGACGAGAAGACAAGATGTACAGGTTGGATAATAGGGCCAAAGCACGCTCCGTCCTACAACAGAGCACATTCTGGGCACCATAACCACCATACGTGCATTCTCAAGTCAGTCTTATAGTGCACATGGCACGCAGCCCGTCCCACAGAGCTCGGCCACCCAAATTTCCGTTAACCAATCTGAAGTAGGCAACGATGAAATTCCTTATCGATTATAACGTCACCAGCCATTCGCCAAAGCCAATGGTGTGAATTCTGGGGCAACTACATAGAAAGTGTTTTATTTTTTATTTTTACCGGTATTACGGACTGTGGCCGGAGCAAAAAGTGCTGGTACCAAAAAACTACATGTGTGGCACAAACTATGCACTGTGTCCCCGAAAGGAAACAGGAGATTATGTTCATGTACTCCGAAAGCACACTCCATTCGGACTCACAATGGTGCGTGCTTTCAGAGTACACACGAGCACATGGTGACCCCGAAGCTGGTGCCCGGAACCGAGGTAAACATAAGGAGAAAGTAGAGAGCCCGTGGACTGTCGAAAGGCGGTGCTCATCATTGATGCCAGCGAGGGCGTGGCAGAACCCCCCTCGTCGGGCGTGAATGAAAGGTGATGGAGTGGGGCGCTGGTAAAACGGGCACCGCAAGCAGCACATAAATAATGAAATTAAAATGCTGCATTTTAACGTAACACAGTGAGGCGGAAAAAATATTTTGTTAATGTAAATACCGCGAGGGCGCGCCGCCACCATTAAATCGAAAGCGCGGCATGGGGGCACTTTAACAAAACAAAACAAAAAATAAACTTCAGGTTAAATAGGGCGACTCCCCATAAAGAAAGGCGAGCGGTTAATTTTTTTTTTTTTTTAAATACAATCCCCGTAGAGAGAAAGGAAAGAGGAGGGAAGGGGCCATTACACGGTATAGTGATGGCCAAACAAAATGTTCACTAAGTGAAATCGCCACAAACACAGTTAAGCACATAAGGGTGGGACATTTGCAGAAATGCACCAATAAGAAGCCTGCATTTCTGAATGGCACAAGCAACAACTAATAAGAGTCAATTGAAGTTCCAAAACCCATAGAATAAAATACAACAGGTCTTGCAGACAGCGCAAGCGCTGTCGAGGCTCGACCTAAAAAGGCTGTTAGAGATGCCGAGACTACAGTCAATGTTAAATGTGCAGGCCTATAGTGCCATCTACTGGGTGAATATAAAAGAGGAAAATGCAAAATGAAGCAAAACGAACGGACGAAGAGGCGAGGTGAAAAGGGGATTACTCGGCTGTGCTAAGGAGCTGATTTTTCCCCCTGCTGCCCCCGAGGATGATGTCGGCAGCCTCACCTGATCCTCACTCACCCCACCACAATACCCCCCTCTCACGAGAAACCAAAAAGCCCCACCTTACCTTGGATGATTCCCAGCAACCCCAAAGTCCCAAGGTCCCAAACGATGGTAGCCAGCAGGGTCCTGCGAGGTCAGCACACCTCCTACAAGCGGCAACTTGCTCCTACCACCACATGCCACCGCCGTCTGGATCCAGGGAGAGGCCGCCAGGTCAAGCAATGTGGTGGTCGTCAGGAGCAGCCAGGCAGAAAACCAGGTAATGGTGGAAGGATAATGTGCCTCCCTTTATCGTACCTGGCTTCCCTGCCTCCTCCCCCCCCCAGGCGACCCCATCCTTCTCGCCAGCCAATGGCTGACGTGCCAGGGTGCCCGCGAAAATTTGAACCTACGGCATATCCATTGGCCGCCACGCTTAACCTGTTCGATCCGGCCCGCACCTGTCTTTGGGGCCCGCCATTCCTAGTGGTGCCCCTAGTCCATTTTCCTCTTTCTATGTATGCTAGAGAATGCTGCATACTTGGAAAAGGAAACAACAAGGAAAAATAAAGGTATTTCTTCCTGTTGTGCCTCTATCACAAAGGTGTACAATTCTGATGCATTCCCAAATCCACTAGTGTTGGTAAATCTGGGAATGTTTCAGAATACTTGGGTGCATGCGTGGGAACACTAATGATCCACCGATGTAACACATTCCTGGCGCAGTATAACGGCAGGCAGTGACTTGCGCTGCCTTACATTACACTAAACTTCCCAAGTCATGCAGGGTGCCTCTGTGTAGCATGGTAAATCTCATTCTAGGTTTTCCTACGACCTGTGTCACCTTGCCGGGCATAAGGAGACACAAAACCTTGATACATCTGGGTCATGCTCTGAGTTTCCTCGAGATACTGACTGCTCCAGTTCTGTAGAAGGCTCTGTGAGTGACAGGCCATTTTAAACAGCAATCTTTGCTTGATTGGTAAGCAATGTAGTTCCTTCAGAGCTGTAGAGGCTGAATCATACTTGCTTCTTCCTGTAAGCAGTTTAGCAGCTTAATTGTTTTCTCTTCAGAGCCTAGCCAGTGTTTTTATGGGGAGACCTAAGTACAAGGCATTACAATAGTCCAGGCAAGATTAAAATATGAACTGGACCCCGGGAATATGGGTCTGCCTCAAGAGAAAATGAATGGCCACATTTACCAACATTTTGCGTTGTGCTTGTGTCACAAAAATGACACAAACCAGCACAAAATGTTTCTATTATCATTTACTTTCCAGCTCTAGAAATTGCCTCAAAGTAATGCAAAGTAGCACAAAGTTCTGCTTTGCGTTACTTAGCATCAATGGTGCGCTACATCGGTATGATCTTGCAACCTCCCATGATTTTGACTCAAAATCCTATATATCAAACATTTGTGACAGGTTTTGTGTAAAAAATGTCTGCCTTGTGAAAGCAGGCATTAAAAGGAGTAATGTTTTCATTTCTTTTTTCTTTTCTGACGTTGCATATGTGTTGCACTGTACAGCACACAAACAAAGTAGTAAAACATGTAAAAGTTGTCTAGGCATAGTATTTTGTATTGGAAGGGTAGTCTTCCAGTAGAAAATGTATGCTAGACTCACATGCACACATTTGCACTGTGGTGCAAAGGTAATTGATGGAGCAGGGTTTCGCAAAAATGAAACCTGCTCTACTCGAGTACCCCCATAATATGTACAACAATAAGTAGATATAGTAAAATGAACGTACACCCAACATGAACCTGGGGAAAACTGTTTTGCGCCTATCTGAACTAACACATTTTGCTTCAGACCCTCTCTGAGTCCAGGCCACCGACCGGGACGCACCCCTCAAAAAACACAGAAAGTAAAGTGTTAGTAGGGGGCAGAGGCAGGCCCATCCCAGGGCCCAGTACGGGATTTTGCACCAAGAGGGGAAGGGAGGTCAGTGGGTGAAGGGCAAAGATTGACTGACTTTTAAGAGCACTGGATGCCCAGAAACCACTTTATGATGGAACTGTTAAGGACACCTACTCCTTAGTCAACTGGTGTCTCTGAAGCCGGCTAGGGCTGGGGGAGAGGCAGTCACTCATGACACAGCTTTGATTCGTAGACTATCATTTAATTGTTAATGTATGTTCTCGTCCATATTGTCAGATTATCATAGAACGTACATTTATTTGGCACTTCTGAGTTCTGCCGGCAGAGAGGCCAATGATTGAATGGGCACGGAGTCTGCATTATCATAACCCAGTCAGCAGAACGCCCACACGTTGGCAGTTTTAGTAGCCCCGCACTTCTGAGTGAACAAGTCTTTGGCGCTTTCAACCCTGCAGTTTTCACCGGTCCCCTAATGTCACCTAAGCGCCTAGATGCCCGTCAGTCGTAAGGGTGCACTATACGCCCGACCCCAAAATGGCTGCCACTGATCCCATCTAGTTCAAGGGGAAGTCTCGTGGCTGAGGCTGTGGGCCACTCACATATATCTGGACTCTTGATTTTCGGTCACCTCCTGATTATCTCTCTAACTCCGGCGGAGCCCGAACCGCATGGCCGATTCCCGGTGGAGCTGCACCGACAGCTATAGGGGAGATTGGCCCTGGCACACCGCTTTGGCCGTCACCTACCCAGCCGGACTTCGCCTTTTTCTCTGCCGCTGTCTCCTTCCAATGGACTCCCAGCTCCACCTGTTTTTTTCTGTTTTTTTAATCCTGACACTCGTCTTGCCAATAACTCCTGTATTGAATTTGTACTTTTTCTGTAATTAATGTGAAATTTCTGTAACTGGTAACACGCTGTTTCCTTATGTAAAGCGCTATGATACCTCCGGGTCTAGCTAGCGCTATATAAAACTCTAAATAAATAAATAAATAAACACGTAAGTGGATAATAATGTAATAACTTCGTGGTTTGAAAGAAATTGCATGAATAGGCCGCATGTGCTCCAGTATTTTGCCTATTCCAGCATGCTATAAAGTAATGATTTATGCCGCTTTTTTTCCACATTAATGGAAAATAGTGGATGGTGGCAGGTAAACAGTGATGGTTTCATTATCACATAATTAATAAATGTTGATTTCTATTCACTTTAGTGTGCTGAATGAAGACACATTTTATTTAACTTGGCTATGGTGGGAGGGGGGAGCTGTTAGGAGCGAGTTCGTTCAGGCCATGAGGAGAAAAAGATGTGCTGTGCGCCGCAGATGACATGAAGGAGTGAAGGCCAGTGTAACCGTCACCTGCCAACTACTGTCCCCGAGCGTGGGACCGGACATGTCTACTGCGAATAACATTAATTCATAAGAAGAAGAATGTGAAATTGTAACTTATGTGAAGAACGTGATTAAGCTGAGATTCAGACCATGGGAACTGTTTTTTATAATGCAATTGTTGAATAAAGGACATGGTGGTGTGACAACGCCACCTCCCCAGCCCACCAATCCCTATGCGAGTTAGAGGGTAAAATGCAACATTTGAGGGATGGACATGTCAATTTTAGACTATAATTAGGGTGCCTTTGGGGGGTGTGGTTAGGCAAAGCTTAGGCTGACAGGAGAGAAGAGGGGAGATGCGTCGCTGTCCGTCGGTTTGCAGAGAGTCCTAGCTGTTCCAGTCCTGTGCTGTTCCTGTCCTTATATCTTGTGTTCTCTGATTCTCTTTTTGGGGAACCTCGATCATCTCCTGGGTCCGGGGGGTGTTTTCCCCTACAGACCGATAGGTTCGTATTTAGCCTATATTGTTCTTAGAATCTCAGCATTGATGTATTAATCTTTGAACCTTTTGTCTCTCCACCTATCCATTCCGTCAACAATGTATTGATATGCAATATTTTAGATGAACCTATTGTCTCTTCATCTATCCCTCCATTAGGTATATTATTATTTTGGCATGAATAACTGCTAAACTTTTGTCTCTCCACCTATCCACTCCTTCATTGCATAATGTCATTGCATAATGAGTCTGTTTAAGATGCAAAATTTCTCCGAAGATGAGATTTGATGTTTGTAATTGAGACCTAATGCAGATGTGCATTTACTTCTGAATTAAGATAACAATTTCATTATTAACCTTACCAAGAGTCTGTAATTAATTTTTCTATATGGTTGGTAAGTTAGTAATTATCATTGCCATCAACTATTCAACTAATTGGTCCATCGACCAAGTAGAAGGAAAGTTGATATCAGGATTAGTTATTTGACAGATGTCCAAAGGGAGTTATAAATAGAAATATCTGAATGGAACGAACAAATTGACACTAGCGCATCAGGGATACTTTGTGAATGTGTATGGGCCATAGTAGTGATGCTTGTTGAGTATCGATCCCTGATCAATAATTAGTATTGCCGCTGGATCAGTTTCTTGGTAGCAGAGGACGGTTTAATTATTGATTAGTTTGGTAATGATTATCGATTATTGATTATATGTTCTTAACCCGAAAGGTTAGTGTCATGTTTTATGTTGTCTAGAAGTACAGGTACGGAGATACCTGTGGAATCCCGGGAAGGAATCTGCTGGAAGTAGGCAGAAGAAGAGTGTGGTAAAGAAATCACACTGCAGAAGTACTTTGTCTGTTGAAATAATACCTAAAAGCTATGGAGGGCTGTAGGTGTTATATTTAGGGAATCTCGTATGTGAGTAGAGTGTCTGAATAGTGAAGGGTCCACTTGCGAAACTCTAGCCTTAATTCCAGGAAAATAGCAAGACTCCTTTTCACACCAAAAAGTCCTCTTGTGAAATCTTGGGTTTTTCCCTAGAAGAGTAATAGGTTCATCTGGAGCTTGTCTGAAGGGTAAAAATAGCGCTGGTCGTTATTAGGACTCAGAGTGAGAGAAAAAAATCTCTGAAAGAGTAGAATAAAAACTATCTCTTTATTCAGTGGACCGGGCAAAGTAGCATTGTTTTATGTTGTTACTAGCAGAATTTTGAATAAGAAAACTCAGAAAAATATTGGCGTAAATTTTTGTAAAGGGAGGGTCAGTAGAAGGAGTAATAGTGACGGCAGAAAAAGCTGTGCTGACACTGGTCAGGCAGCGGGCGTGCACTGGATTCTGATTGGTTGGTTGGAGTGAGCCGCTCTAGTATTGGTTGAGACTTTACTTACGTAGCAGTGCTCTGATTGGTTGGTTGGTGTAAGCAGCGCTGGTATAGGACGAAGGTTAACCAATAGAATAAGTAGAATTACGGGAAGTTTATTTTTGTTTGTTTATGATAAGACCCATTAGTGGAGGAAGCCAGAAAAAGAAGTTAATGCAGTAAATAAATAATTTTTTTAAGAAAGACAAACCAATTGTGACTAGAGAGGGAATTCCGATTCCGCCTCCAAAAACGCCTGCTTCTTTTATGATGTTAGAAAGAGGATATCACACGTGTATGTGGTTGGAAAATTGGATGGAACATACGAAAGGTGATGGTGTTTTAGCTTTTCCACAACATGGTACATTTAATGTAAGGATATTGCAGAATTTAAGAAATCAAATGAATTCATTAGTTCCAAACCCTAGATTGACTCAGTACGAGGCATTGGAAGAATGGGAAGTGGAAGCATTTGAGAGAGAGAAATATAGAATTGGTAACAGAGGTTACAGGAGTATGACGTTCAGATACCCCTTTGAGAGTAGAGATGAAAAGCTGAAAAGATGGGGAAGAGCTGTAGTAACCGAAGGACTATACCCAGTTATAACAGTGGATGAGCAGACTGGAAGTAAATGTAAGGAGAAAAGAAACCATTTAGAGACTCCAAATGTAAGAGGTGATATGAATGATTCTGATGATGATGAATTGATAGAGGTCATCATGATTAAAAAACCTCCACCATATGAAGAAAATTTAGGGGTAGTGACTCCAAGTGCCCCGCAAATGGGAACTCCGTTGACTCCACAAGTCTCAGATATAGCGAAAGTAATGAAAGAAAATGAAGCGAAGATGTTGAATAAGGCCAGATTAGAACAGGTGCAGAAATTGAATCAGTTGAGTATAAATGCAGAAGCATTGACGGTTATGGTAACAATTGGTCCTGTACTTCCATTGTACGGAAATAGACAAAATGTGTCCGAAGTGCATGCATTAGCTGTGACAGGAAGTAGCATTAGGAGTGGTGCAAATGGGGATGGACAGGCTAACACGAATAACACATTGTTGGATCTACCGATTAGCGAACTGATAACTGAGACCCCTCAGAGAAATATCCAATTTGAGCAAAGAAGAATAGGGCCAAATGACACTCCAATAGCGGGGAGTTCAGCAGGTCCCTCACCAGAAGAATTAAATAATTGGATAAAAGAAATGACGAAGTCAAAACAACAACCTCAGAGTATAAATGTGAGTCAATTGAAAGTTGATTTGGAAGAGATGATTATTGGAACAATAAGCCCAGACAGATTAGGGACCTATCGTGAGGAAGAATTGTTGTTTCTGTGTAAAAGTATTACCTGGAGAGCAAAGAATTTACATGAGAAAATAACTGAAGCTGCTAGTGAGTATGGAGTAGATATAGAAAAGTCGAAAGTATTGCAAAAATCATACAGATTGGCTTTTACTGACAAGGACTCAGAAAGTTTGAATGCTTCAGGAAAAAGGTTACAGATAAAGGAAATAATGAATATTTTGAAGAAATGGGGAGATGTGGATCACTGGAAAGTTAGGTGGTCGAAAAAGAAAGAAGAAGCAGCTAGTAAAGGAACTTCCATGTTTCCCATGAAAGAAGCAGAACAGGTTGAAAGGGCGTGTCCGATGAGAGAAGTACCAGGTGGTGGATATGTTCATGTTCCTTGGTCAAGACAGGATATATTGTCTTTTACAAATGATTTTCCCAGACTGAGAGAAAAACCTGTTGAATGGTATAAACAGGAAGATAGGTGTGTAAAAGTATCAAAAGTTTTGTTAAAAGATTTAGATGGTCTGTTTGATATTGTTGTGCCAGCCGATTTGTGGACAGAATGTAAGATTACTGTTGATTGGCCTAAGGAGGAATACCCTAGGGATCCTAAAACAGGTGCACCATCAGAAGAAGTAATGAAAAAGTATAATCAGGTGATCACTTACTTGAAAGGAAAAATCTCTCCAAAAGAAACAGATTGGGTTAAGATTGACAGAACTACCCAGGAACCGAAAGAGTCAGTACATTCCTACTATGAACGGCTGCTACAGGTATTTAAACAGCATAGTGGTTTTGAAAATATTGGAGATAAGGACATGGGACATTTTGTGTATCATTTTGTGTTTGGATTGAGGCCTGAGATTAGCAACATGATACAGCAGCATTTCATCTGTTGGCAGAGCAAGACAGTGGATGAAATCCTACGGTATGCAAAGTATTGTAGGGACGAAATTGACAGTAAACATAAAAAGTTAAAGGAGAAAAAGATGTGGACGCAAGTAAAGGTAGCGGAGCAAGAAGAAAACAGTAATAATCAAACAAATTGTCAGATAAATGGACAGAGTCAGAATAGGCAAAATTACAGTGGAGGTAAAGGGAAGGGAAAGATGAGTAAGGAGGAAGCTATGAAGAAATGTCCTTGTCATGCGTGCGGAAAGTTTGGACATTGGAGGAATGAGTGTAGATCCGCTAAAAAGAATAATGGGGAAATCAAAATTTAATTCCACAGATGCAGAATGAGGTGGGTGTAAATCAATAGCAGCATCAGCAAATAGTTATTCAACAGTTACAGGTACCGCAAGCTCCCATACCAAGTAATGTGAATGCTCAGGTGCAGAGGTACAATGTGAACACCGGAAATCTTGGAGGAGACCCATTTGGTAAGAATCAAGGTGTGAGTCAGCAATATTGGATGCAATGTAATGGAATTGATATAGACTCATCTCAATGACGGTGCCTGAGGGGGTAGGAAGAGTGTGTACTTGGCGCATCTTTGGCGGTAGATCAGTCAGGTCCATTTTTTTGATAGAAAAGTGGAAGGTAATGATATTACATTCTTAGTGGACACTGGTGCTACCCGTTCTACTGTGAGAGCAGCAGAAATTCCGAACCTACCTCTCTCAGTAGAAACTATCCAAGTTGTAGGAGTCTCGAATAAGCATATTAGAACGCCAGTCACAAACCCAATAGAAGTTCACATTGGAAACTTCAAAGACATGCATCGGTTTGTGGTATGTGACTCGAGCCCGGTAAATCTCTTTTGAAGAGATTTGCTGTGCAAAATGAATTGCACCATCTATTGTACCCCAGATTGAATTGCATTTCAAACCCTAGATGAAGATGTTGAATTCAAGATGATGTTAGCAAAGCAAGGGACAGAAGTGAATGAGTTGTTTTCGCTTCTCACTGAAGACGATTTGCCTGAAGAATTAAAAAGTGCAGTGAATCCAGTTGTGTGGGATTTTTCAGGAAAGGAGATCGGTCTAATGACAAGAGTAGATCCGATTCAGATAATGGTGAAGAATGGTACTGTGTATCCAAACACACCTCAATACAAAATGAGTCCAGAAGTGATTGCAGGAGTTGCTCCAGTAATTGACCAAATGATCGAACAGGGTATCCTAAAAGAAATAATGAGCAGTCCTTGTAATTCGCCTATCATAGGTATTAAAACGCCCATTGGGAAGTACCGGATAGTGCAGGATTTACGCAAGATAAATAAAATTGTAGTACCCTGTTGTCCAGTAGTGCCAAATCCAGCAGTGATTCTTTACCAAATTCCTTGTGATGCAGAATGGTACACGGTGATTGATTTGTGACAAGCATTCTTTTTGATTCCCTTGCATCCGGAAAGCCAATATTTATTTGCCTTCCGGTTCGGAGACCGTGTTTTGGCATGGTGCCGAGTTCCTCAAGGGTACACAGAGAGTCCCTCAATCTTTAATCAGATCTTGAAAAAATGCCTAGAGACTTTAGTCATGCCAGGAAATTCGGTTTTGGTTCAATATGTTGATGACCTACTGGTAGCATCAAAGACACGGGAGGCATGTGTGACAGACACAATTGCCTTACTGAACCATTTGGCAGACGGAGGACATAAGGTGTCCCCAGCAAACTTACAATTTTGTCAACAAGAAGTACAGTACCTTGGACGCAAAATAGAAAAGGGAGTTAGAAAGGTAACCCCAGAAAGAATCCGTGTGATCAGACAAATGAATCCGCCTAAAACTCAGAAAGAAGTGCGAATGTTTTTGGGAATGGTTGGATACTGTCGCCAGTGGATATGTGGTTTCTCACTGATTGCGAAACCGTAACAGAGGTTGACACGAAAGGATGTGAAAGATCCAATTGTTTTGGATGATGAAGGTATGGATGCTTTCATAAAATTGAGAAGCAGCCTCTATAGAGCACCTGCATTAGGAATTCCAGACTATACAAAAGAATTTGCATTGTACTGTTGTGAGAGAGATGGATGTGCACTCTCAGTCCTAACTCAGAAACATGGAATGGCACGACGTCCAGTAGCATACATTTCTGCTACGTTGGATTCAGTGGCTGCAGCATTACCAGGATGTTTGAAAGCAGTAGCAGCAACTTGTATGATTCTGGAACAGAAGGAACCGATTGTGATGGGTTACCCTGTCAAAGTGTATGTGCAGCATTCTGTTGAGATTCTTTTGACTCGCACCAGGACCCAGTATCTTACTTCTAGTCGGTTGACTGAGTACGAAAGGGTGATTCTGGGTGCAGAAAATGTGACTGTGATCAGATGCACTACTGTGAATCCGGCAACCTTGTTGCCTAATTCTTGCTGTGAGGAAGTGAGAGAAGAAGCGGATCATGATTGTGTGGATGTGACAGAGTTATGCACCAAGCCTAGGCCAGATATCGAGGATAGTCCTTTGGAAGATTCAGATTGTGAGATATTTGTTGATGGGTTGTCTGCACCTTAGAAGGAGTTATTGAAGCATCCTTTCTAAATGGAGTAAACTCCGCCCAAATAGCTGAGCTGATAGCTCTAACGAGAGCCTGTAAAGTTGCCAAAAATTTGAAAGTAACAATATTCACTGACAGCCAATATGGATTTGGAATTGTGCACGATTTCGGCCCGCTATGGATGCCAAGGGGATTTCTGACTTCTTCGGGTTCCCCTATTCACAATGGTAAAATCATGAAAGAGCTGTTGGATGCTTTACAATTGCCCAAAAGAATTGCAGTAGTCAAATGTGCCGCACATCAATCAGGAGATGATTATGTGACAAAAGGCAATAGATATGCAGACCAAATTGGACGTTATTGTGCCCAAAATACAATGGCTATAAACAGATCAATTGAAAGAGGAAATACCGAATGCCATCTTATGTTTATAACTACAACAACATTTGAGACTTGGGATGAGGTGAGACAGATGCAGGAAGAGGCAAGTGATGAGGAAAAGGAAATTTGGAAACTTCCAGGCTGTAGGAAAAGAGCAGATGATGAACTAACTATGGGTTTATCAGGATGAGAGACCAGTTTTACCAGACTCTTTGCTTTCTCATATGGCCAGGGTGTACCATGGACATGCACATATTGGAAGAGATGCAATGATCAGACTCTACAAGCAGACATGGTATAATCCGAAGTTCAGGGTCATTGCAGAGAGCCTTTGCCAGAGGTGCATAATATGCCAGCAGAGGAACCCAGGAAGAAAGTCAGTTGTAAGTTGGGGACGAATTGGGAGAGCAGGAGGACCATTTACTCGACTCCAGCTTGATTTTATCGAGCTTCCCCCTTGCAATGGGCTGAAATATGTACTAGTGATTGTCTGCTTATTCTCTTGCTGGGTGGAAGCCTATCTCACGAGAAGAAATGACAGCCTCACAGTAGCCAAACTACTTTTGAGGGAATTGATCCCTAGGTTTGGAATTCCAGTCATTTTGGAGACAGATCGAGGAACACATTTTAATAATGGGATAATTCGGCTGATTTGTGCAGCATTTAATATTGAACAGAAGCTGCACTGTGCCTATCGACCTGAAGCCTCTGGAGTAGTTGAGCAAATTAATGGCAGTATAAAATCAAGGTTAGGGAAAGTGTGTGCATCCACATGACTGAAATGGCCTGACACTTTACCCCCTGTGCTGATGAGTCTGAGAAGCATTCCTGACAAAAAGACTGGATTGAGTCCCCATGAAATTCTCATGGGAAGAGCAATGAGACAGGCATATATACCAGCGAACAAACTGATGAGTATATCTGGTACTTGACTATTGCAGAGGATTGGCTGAACTAGTACGTTCTGTGTCTCACCGGGTTGGAGAAGATGCTACAACAATACACCAAAATCAAGCTCATGATCTGAGTCCTGGTGAATGGGTCTACGTCAAGAAACACATAAGAAAATATTGTTTAGACCCCTGGTGGCACGGACCTTATCAAATCATCCTGGTGACGACAATGCCAGTAAAGTGTGCTAGCTTACCAAATTGGATTCACGCGAGCCACACCAAATGAACCCTAGATCCACCTGAAAGACCAAAAGAGCCACAGCTGGTGAATCAGAATAAAAGGTCAGTGGCTGAAGTGTGTGAAGCTGATGAATCTAGACTGACAGAATCTAACGAAGCAACAGATGGTGAACAGCCAAGCACAAGTCGTGTAGAGTGGATGAGAGATTCTAGGGTTCCGAAGACTGTCGTTAAACCAGAAGGAAGTGAGTTCACTGATGATCCAGAAGAAAGTGAACTTCCAGCTGAACCTGAAACAGGAGAAACTGTATTTGAACCAGAAGAAAGTGAGTTCACAGTTGAAAGGGAAGTCATTGTAGGAACAGTAGAACAGGAAGAAACAGAAAATAAAGAAGAAAAACAGCCAGAAGAAAGGGCAAGCAAAAGAACCTGTGAACCAGATATAGAAGGTGAAAACGTGGTCAAAGCAAAGAAACCAAGAAAAGGTGATAATTGGCCAAGTGGAGTGAAAAGACTAAAGTACACTCTTGTGAAAAGAAGGTTAAGAAAAAGACCTGAACAAAGTAATGAAATTCCCAGTCAAACAGATCAGGAAGAGTCAGGAAAAGGATATGTACGAAAGACATGAAGAATAAGAATTCCAAGTAGAAAATACAGAGCACCCGAGTGGACTTACGTGATTCTGGAAGAAATTGAAAGTTCAGATCCCAATGAAGAAAAAGACAAATCTGACACTGAGCAAGTTGATGAAAGCAAACTAAGACCTCCTTAAAGAACTGTGATAAAATTAAGGTGCAAACTTGGTGTTTGAAAAGAAAAACGAAATAAGGACTCAAAATCAGATAAAAGAAAAATAATAAAAGTAGGGGGTAAAGAAGAAAGCCTTGAAGTGTAGGATTACACTACTATTTTTTCCTTTTTATTTTTTAGTCAAAAAACCTAAAGGTATAGATAGATTTTTATAGAAAGGAAAATGGCTGAAGCAGAAGTGACTGAACTTCCAAAACCTAGTTTAAAACGTAGGTGTATTAAAGCTTGCATATGTAGTGTTTTATTGCTAACATTTATGTGGATATTATTAACTGTCCTTATACCTATTCTGATGGTAACTGACAAAAGAAACAATACTAATGATGTAACAAGTGAAAGAATGAATGATGTCACTAACGAAACCCCAAATACTAAAATAGTGCCTTTTGATGGAAGCATACTCCATCATGATAAATCAATTAGTGATTTCTCGTTAAACGTCTTTACCAAGTTACTCTATGAGTAGGTTGAAATTATGAATGTGAGGGACTGTTATGTGTGCATGCAATTACCTTCGTCTGTTTCTGAAGGAGTGACTTATCACCACCTTCCATTAACCTATGGTGTGTCTTGTAGTATACTTACCAGCCTGTTCTATGTAACAGGGAAACTTGAGTATCACTTCTCTAATATAGACGTAGAGGCATATTATCAAGAACGGCGTTAAAATTATCGCCGGTTCAGCGGCAGAAAACGGCCGCTAAAGCGGCGATAATGGGCTTGATAATATGCCCTGGAGAATTCCAATAGAAGCCCATGTTCACACCAGAGCATGGACTTCTATTGGAATTCTCAAGGGCATATTATCAAGCCCATTATCGCCGCTTTAGCAGCAGTTTTCTGCAGCTAAACCGGCGATAATTTTTAACGCCGTTCTTGATAATATGCCCCTTAGTATTTTCCGAAATTCCTGTTATTAGAGAGTTGAATAAGGTGTTAAGTTCTAAGAATGCACAATATATGGGAGAATTTTTCCATATTACTAAAACTTTAGACATAGAATATGCTTATAAGAATAATTTAACTTGTAGTTTAAGGATTGTTAGAACTGGGGGTCTCTAGTTGGCAATGGTTTGCACCTTTGTCCAAATAGGGACCCTTGCTTCTAGTCAGGATAAGGGGGAAACACTCCTAAAATAACCCCTGCTCACCCCCTGGTAGCTTGGCACGAGCAGACAGGCTTATCTCAGAGGCAGTGTGTAAAGCATTTGTGAACACATACAGTAATACAGTGAAAACACTACAGATGGACACCACACAGGTTGTTTATGTAAAAATAAGTAATCTTTATATAGACTTATCACAAGACCCAATAGCAAAAATCCACAATACAGTACTCAAAAATAGACTTAAAATGATAGAGACAGTTCACGTTATCTTCAAAAATAGGATAGTCAATCAAATAAAGCTTGTAGCAACAAATAACTCCACTTGGAGTTATCACGACGTCGTGACCGGTGGAAATCCCAAAGTACGGCGCCGACCGCGAGGTGCGCGGCGTCGGGCCCGGAGTCGAGCAGACCCACAAAGAACAGTACCTGGAATTCGATGAAAACAAAGACGGTGCACGGCGTCGGGAGGTGATGCTTCGTTGGCGCCGGCGGCGTCGGTTCCTTACGACCCCAGGGGAGGTGATGTCTCGGTTCCTTACTGCAGCGCAGGGAGGTGAGGCGTCGGTTCCTTACTGTGTCGGGAGGTGACGTCACGGATGGCGGCGAGGCGTCGGTTCCTTACGATGGTGCGGCGTCGATGGATTCGGGGTTACCCACGTCGAGGATCGGCTCCGCGATGATGAAGCCCTGGCGTCGGTGAAGTCGGGGCTGCGGTGCGAGTCGGGACGGTGCGTCGTGAGCGTCACGAGCGGTGTCCTCGGCTCCGGTGCAGGCAGCGGCCTCGATGACGGCTCGGAGTCGATGTCGCACGGCGTCGGTAGGCGTCGGGCCTACGGTGCAAGTCGGGCGGTGCGTCGTGCTCTTCACGAGCGGTGCCCACGGCTTCGGTGCAGGTTACGGCGTCGCTCGCCGGCGTCGGTGTTGCAATTTCCCTCTGTTAGCAGCTAAAACAGCAGTTCCAGATGCAGGCAAACAGAAGGGGTGAAGTCTTTGTGTCCCTGTGACTTCAGGCAGGAGGCAAGCTCAGTTCAAGCCCTTGGAGATTCCCTTCTTCAAGATGACAAAGCACAGCAAAGTCTTTTCTCCTGTCCTTGGCAGAAAGCAACCACTGCAGGCCAACCCCAATCAGCAAAACAGCACAGGGGCAGTACTCCTCCTTCAGCTTCTCCGGTTCTTCTCCTTGGCAACAGGTTTCTTGATTTCCCAGAAGTGATCTAATTTCCTAGGGGTCTGGGTCCCCTTTTATACACCTTTTCCCTTTGTTCTCTGAAGGCAGAGAGGCCTTTGCCTAGTCCAAACCAGTTCTGGTCAGTCCTGGAGCACTTTGTTTTTCTGACTCCTTCTTTCCTTTGAGAGTGAGGGGCAGAGCCATCAGACGCCCGGCAGGAGGTGGAGCCAGCATTGTGGAAGGCAGGCACAGCCCTATTCAGACCCAGGTGCAACTCCTCCCACCCATCCTCCTTCAGGCAGACCTATTCAGCCTAGTGCTGACTCACCCTGCCTCCTGGAATCCCCCAGCCCCTGTCACTCACAAACCCAGACACACAATACACAACCTGAGCAGAGGCAGCTGGATGGTTTAGGCAAGAAAATACCTACTTTCTAAAAGTGGTATTTTCAAACAAAGAATGTTAAAACCAACTTTACTAAAAGATGTATTTTATCATTCTGAGTTCAGGCATACTAAATTCGTTTTTCTACCATGTTCTCTGGGTCAGTTAGGATTATAAGGTGTAATAATCAAACTGCCCATTCTGGCCTATGGAGAACAGGTAGCCTTGCAATAGTGAAAAACGAAAATGGCTGTAATTCACTATTAGGACATGCCACACACACCAGGGCATGTCCTACCTTATACTTACAATGCACCCTGCCCTTGGGCCTACCTTAGGGGTGTCTGATATGAAGATAAGGGAAGGTTTAGGGACTGGCAAGTGGGTGCACTTGCCAAGTCGACATGGCAGTCACAGACTGCACACAGGCTCTGCAATGGCAGGCCTGAGACACATTTTACAAGCCGCTTCTGTGGGTGGCACAACCAGTGCTGCAATCCCACCAGCGGCATTGGATTTACAAGCCCTGGGCACACTCCGTGCACTGTACTAGGGACTGACAAGTAAACCAATCATCCAATCATGGAGTCACTAATCCATACATCACTTTACAGTAGGGAGCACTTGCACTGTGGCACTGAACAGCAGTGGCACAGTGCCCAAAAGCATCTAAAACCAGCAAAACATAAGAGGCAACAGCAAAAAAATGGAAGGGAGACCCACGCCAATGGTGCCAAGTCTAACACGTGTCCCCTCCAGCTGAAATGTGGGGAGAACTACCCTTCCTCCTGGGAGTTCTCATCACTAAGGCGGAAAAATCTGGACAGACCATCAGCATTGGCGTGTTCTGTACCAGGGCGGTGTTCCACCGTAAAGTCCATCCCCTGTAGGGAAATGGACCACCTCAACAGTTTTGGATTCTCACCCCTCATCTGCATTAACCATCTGAGGGGCCTGTGGTCTGTCTGAACCCGGAAGTGAGTCCCAAACAAATATGGTCTCAACTTCTTCAGTGCCCAGACCACAGCAAATGCTTCACGTTCAATCGCACTCCACCTCTGTTCCCGTGGGAGTAACCTCCTACTAATAAAGGCTACAGGTTGGTCTAGGCCCTCCTCATTCATCTGTGAAAGCACAGCCCCAACACCATGCTCTGAAGCATCTGTCTGCACAATGAATTCCCTTGAGAAGTTGGGCGCCTGAAGCACGGGCGCCGTGCACATGGCAGATTTCAGGGCATCAAAAGCCTTTTGGCAGGCATCAGTCCAGTTCACTTTCCTGGGCTGCTTCCTGGAAGTCAGCTCAGTCAAGGGTGCAACAATGTTGCCATACCCCTTGACAAACCTCCTGTAATACCCGGTGAGTCCTAAGAAGGCTCTCACCTCTGTCTGGAGTTTTGGGGGTTCCCAAGCCAGGATGGTATCTATCTTGGGTTGTAGGGGCGCCACCTGGCCGCTCCCAACCTGGTGTCCCAAGTACACCACAGAACCCTGCCCGATCTGGCACTTACTCGCCTTGATCGTGAGGCCTGCCCTCCGCAGCGCCTTCAACACTTCCCAGAGGTGGTGCAGATGTTCCTCCCACGTGGCGCTGAACACTGCAATGTCATCCAGGTAGGCGGCACTGAAATCCTCCAGCCCAGCCAACACCTGGTTGACCAACCTCTGAAAGGTGGCAGGGGCATTCTTCATCCCAAAGGGCATCACCCGGAATTGGTAGTGCCCATCTGGTGTGGAGAATGCTGACCTCTCTTTGGCCCCATCAGTTAAGGCGATCTGCCAGTATCCAGACGTTAGATCAAACGTGCTGAGGTACTGGGCAGCCCCTAACCGATCAATGAGCTCATCAGCTCTGGGGATGGGGTGCGCGTCAGTCCTGGTGACTGAATTGAGTCCTCGGTAGTCCACACAGAACCGGAGTTCAGGTGTGGCACCAGGCGCGGCAGCCTTTGGGACCAAGACCACTGGGCTGGCCCAAGGACTGTTAGAGGACTCAATCACCCCTAAGGCAAACATCTTGGAGACCTCCTCCTTGATGCAAGCTCTCACCCTGTCAGTCACTCTGTAAGTTTTGTGCTTTACAGGAGGACTGTCCCCAGTGTCCACATCATGGATGCACCATTCAGTGATACTGGGAGTCAGGGAGAACAGATCAGAAAACTGTCCCAACAGTTGGCGACAGTCATTCTGCTGCTCCGGGGTCAGGGTGGGAGAGAGGTTCACACCATCCACTGACCCATCTTGCTCTTTTGCATACAGGAGATCAGGAAGAGGTTCAGTCTCCTCTTCCATCCCAGCATCTGTTGCTAAGAGCATGCCCACTTCAGACCTCTCAAAGTGGGGCTTCAGGCGGTTCACATGCAGGACCCGCAAGGGGTTCCTGGGAGACTGCAAGTCCACCAAGTAGGTGACATCACTCTTGCGCTCCACCACCTCAAATGGTCCAGTCCACTTATCCTGGAGCGCACAGGGCTCCACTGGGGCCATGACCCAAACCTTTGTCCAGGCTGAAACTCGATCAGAGTGGCGTTCTGATCATGCCAACGTTTCATCTCTTCCTGGCTGGCCTCCAGATTCGCCTCAGCGAGTTGTCTGAAACGCCGAGTCTGGTTCCTGAAGGCCAGCATGTAACTAAATACATCCTGGGGAGTTTTCCTGGGAGCTTTCTCCCAGCCTTCCTTGACCAGACTCAGAGGTCCTCTTACAGGATGGCCGTACAGCAGTTCAAAGGGACTGAACCCTAAGGACTTCTGGGGCACCTCTCTGTAAGCAAAGAGCAGGCATGGCAAGAGGACGTCCCACTTACGCCTCATGGGTTCTTCCAGACCCATAATCATGCCTTTAAGGGTCCGGTTGAATCTCTCAACCAGCCCATTACCTTGGGGGTGGTAAGGAGTGGTGAACTTATAGGTTACACCACACTCCTGCCACAGGGACTTCATATACTTGGAAATGAAGTTAGTACCACGGTCAGACACCACCTCCTTGGGGAACCCCACACGGGAGAAAATCCCCATCAGTGCACGTCCCACCACGGGGGCCGTCACTGTCCGAAGAGGGATGGCTTCCGGGTACCGGGTGGCATGGTCCACCAAGACCAGGATGAACCTGTTGCCCATGGCTGTCTTGGGATCCAGAGGCCCCACAATGTCAATACCCACCCTCTCAAAGGGGTGCTGACAACAGGGAAAGGTTGGAGAGGAGCCTTGTGCTTCCTCCCATTCTTACCACTTGCCTGGCAAGTCTGACAGGTCCTGCAATGAGTATCTGAACTCTTGCGCATTTGGGGCCAATGAAAGTGGGTGACAAGCCTTTGAAAGGTCTTGTCTTGCCCCAAATGTCCTGCTAAAGGCACATCATGAGCCAGACCCAGTAGGAAGGCTCTGAAGCGCTGGGGTACCACCAGCACACGGGCTGACCCAGGCTCAGCAACCTTAGGCTCACTATACAGGAGACCATTCTCCCAATAGATCCAGTGTGATCCAGACTGATCACCTGCTGCCTGGCTTACAGCCTGTTGCCGCAAGCCCTCAAGAGAAGGGCACTTGTTCTGCTCCTCGCAGAATTCTTCCCTGGAGGGGCCTCCTTCCTGCTGCCAATGGGTCAGCTCAGGCAGGTCCCCCAGTTCAGCCACTTGTTCCCCTGTAGGTTCCAGGGCATCCCCTCAAGGTCTGCCTCCTCCTGGACCGTGGGAACTTCGGGGCCGGTTTCCCGCGCCCCTGCCTCCTCTCTTAAGGCAGGCACCTGGGCCCTTCTTCCAGGCTCCAGGTCCTCTTGAATACCCTTACCGGCTGCCATTGACCGAGTGGTCACACACGCCCACTCTGGCAGACCCAACATCTCCAAATGAGACCTCCGCTCCACCTTCGCCCAAGGGGAGCTCTCCAAATCATTGCCTAGCAGACAGTCAACAGGCATGGCTGGCCTCACAGCTACTTGAAGGATACCTGAGACCCCCCACTCAAAGGGAACCTGGGCCACCTTGCAGTGGCTCTCTGAGTTGTCAGCGGCAACTACAGGGTAGAATACATTGGGGACCACCTGCTCCTCAGACACCAGCCGACAACTGACAGCTGTCACACTGGCCCCGGTGTCTCTCAGAGCCTCCACCCTATGGCCATTGATGGTCACCCACTGCCTGTATTTCTTAGTGTTATCAGGCAGCTGGGTCCTAGGGACCATCTCACTGTCTCCTAAAGAGACCAGGGACATCTCTGCGGGACCCCACCCACCTTGGGCACCCAACTCCTCCCCCAGGGCTACACTAGCCATCTGCCGGGGTGGTGCACCAGTGGGTGCAGTGGTCACGGTATTGGGGCACTTGGGACTTCCTACAAAGTGACCCACCTGACCACAACTAAAACATGCTTTGGGCCCCTTCTGAACAGACTTATCTGTTGGGACCCATGGTCTTTTCTCAGTGGGAGGCTGGGAACCCTTACCTTGGTTCCCTTGGGGTTTACTTTGGGGCCCTTTTTGGAACTCCTTCTGTTTACCCTTGTCCCCCCACTCTTCTGCTGGGGACCCTGCCCACCTTTGGCGGAGTCTCCCACAAGACCCTTGTGGACCCGGGTACTGACCCAGCGGTCCGCCTCCTCAGCAAGCTTCCTAGGATTAGTCAGCTTACTGTCAACTAGGTGCTGGCGTAGCTCTGGAAAACAACTACTGGACAAGTGCTCCCATGCGATTAAATCATAGAACTCCTGTAAGTCATTTACTTTGCTACCCTTCACCCATCCATCCAATGCTCTGCAAAAATAAGACACATACTCCACCCAGGTACTAGACTCCAGCTTTTGCAGTTCCTAAACTTCTGTCTATAAAGCTCTGGAGTTAACCCATACCTTGCCACTAAAGCTTCCTTCAGGTGGGCATAGGACATCTGATCCACTGTGGGCAAGGCTAGCAAGGTTTCCCTTCCCTCACCTGCAAAGCGGCCCCACAACCCCGCTCCCCAATCCTTCTCAGGGACCCGGTGTGATGTCATGGCGATCTCATAAGCTTTAAACCATTGCCCAATGTCCTCCCCCTTCATGAAATCCTTAATAACCTCCTTGGGGATGTACACTCTACTTTCTACAGGCACTGGAGGTGTGCTGCCACCAGAGGGAGTGATTTCTAGGCTCCTAGCCTTTAGCTCTAGCTCCCTCACCACTCTCTCATGCTCTAAAAGCATCTTCTTTTCTTCCATAGCCAACCTCTTACTTTCTAACTCCAATTTCTTATGCTCAAGGCTATCATGGCTTCCCTGTTTCAGTTTGGCCATCTCCATTTCATGCATCCTGCTTTTGTCCCTGTCCTCCAGCTCCTCTGGAGACAGGCCCTTTGAGAAACACTGCTGCCCTCCCTGGAAGGCGCTCTCCTCCCAGTTAAGCCCAATGGCCCCTCAAGCTGCCCATCTAAATTCTCTGCCTCCTCCACAGGCTCCTCGGACTGCCCACTGGCATTCCGTGCTTCCAACCAGGCCCTTAGCGCCTTGTGAAACTCCTCCTTCCTGGTGAGGCCTCTCATAGAGATTTTAAATTTTTTGCAAACAGCTTTGAGTTCTGTCACAGTGTAGGTATCAACCCTATCTTCTTCAAATTCAATATCTGCAGGTGCAATGGATCCTTTTTGCTCATGGTGAAAATTGGCAGTTCTCAACAAAAATAAAGGTTCCAAGGAAAAAAGTCCTATCAAAATGTATGTGGTCGCGTATTGGTCTGCACTCACTAGTAGTGTACACCAATCACTGTATATGAATCACAAATGCAAGTCCAAATCCTCACCGCTGACCACCAATGTTAGAACTGGGGGTCTCTAGTTGGCAATGGTTTGCACCTTTGTCCAAATAGGGACCCTTGCTTCTAGTCAGGATAAGGGGGAAACACTCCTAAAATAACCCCTGCTCACCCCCTGGTAGCTTGGCACGAGCAGACAGGCTTATCTCAGAGGCAGTGTGTAAAGCATTTGTGAACACATACAGTAATACAGTGAAAACACTACAGATGGACACCACACAGGTTGTTTATGTAAAAATAAGTAATCTTTATATAGACTTATCACAAGACCCAATAGCAAAAATCCACAATACAGTACTCAAAAATAGACTTAAAATGATAGAGACAGTTCACGTTATCTTCAAAAATAGGATAGTCAATCAAATAAAGCTTGTAGCAACAAATAACTCCACTTGGAGTTATCACGACGTCGTGACCGGTGGAAATCCCAAAGTACGGCGCCGACCGCGAGGTGCGCGGCGTCGGGCCCGGAGTCGAGCAGACCCACAAAGAACAGTACCTGGAATTCGATGAAAACAAAGACGGTGCACGGCGTCGGGAGGTGATGCTTCGTTGGCGCCGGCGGCGTCGGTTCCTTACGACCCCAGGGGAGGTGATGTCTCGGTTCCTTACTGCAGCGCAGGGAGGTGAGGCGTCGGTTCCTTACTGTGTCGGGAGGTGACGTCACGGATGGCGGCGAGGCGTCGGTTCCTTACGATGGTGCGGCGTCGATGGATTCGGGGTTACCCACGTCGAGGATCGGCTCCGCGATGATGAAGCCCTGGCGTCGGTGAAGTCGGGGCTGCGGTGCGAGTCGGGACGGTGCGTCGTGAGCGTCACGAGCGGTGTCCTCGGCTCCGGTGCAGGCAGCGGCCTCGATGACGGCTTCGGAGTCGATGTCGCACGGCGTCGGTAGGCGTCGGGCCTACGGTGCAAGTCGGGCGGTGCGTCGTGCTCTTCACGAGCGGTGCCCACGGCTCGGTGCAGGTTACGGCGTCGCTCGCCGGCGTCGGTGTTGCAATTTCCCTCTGTTAGCAGCTAAAACAGCAGTTCCAGATGCAGGCAAACAGAAGGGGTGAAGTCTTTGTGTCCCTGTGACTTCAGGCAGGAGGCAAGCTCAGTTCAAGCCCTTGGAGATTCCCTTCTTCAAGATGACAAAGCACAGCAAAGTCTTTTCTCCTGTCCTTGGCAGAAAGCAACCACTGCAGGCCAACCCCAATCAGCAAAACAGCACAGGGGCAGTACTCCTCCTTCAGCTTCTCCGGTTCTTCTCCTTGGCAACAGGTTTCTTGATTTCCCAGAAGTGATCTAATTTCCTAGGGGTCTGGGTCCCCTTTTTATACACCTTTTCCCTTTGTTCTCTGAAGGCAGAGAGGCCTTTGCCTAGTCCAAACCAGTTCTGGTCAGTCCTGGAGCACTTTGTTTTTCTGACTCCTTCTTTCCTTTGAGAGTGAGGGGCAGAGCCATCAGACGCCCGGCAGGAGGTGGAGCCAGCATTGTGGAAGGCAGGCACAGCCCTATTCAGACCCAGGTGCAACTCCTCCCACCCATCCTCCTTCAGGCAGACCTATTCAGCCTAGTGCTGACTCACCCTGCCTCCTGGAATCCCCCAGCCCCTGTCACTCACAAACCCAGACACACAATACACAACCTGAGCAGAGGCAGCTGGATGGTTTAGGCAAGAAAATACCTACTTTCTAAAAGTGGTATTTTCAAACAAAGAATGTTAAAACCAACTTCACTAAAAGATGTATTTTATCATTCTGAGTTCAGGCATACTAAATTCGTTTTTCTACCATGTTCTCTGGGTCAGTTAGGATTATAAGGTGTAATAATCAAACTGCCCATTCTGGCCTATGGAGAACAGGTAGCCTTGCAATAGTGAAAAACGAAAATGGCTGTAATTCACTATTAGGACATGCCACACACACCAGGGCATGTCCTACCTTATACTTACAATGCACCCTGCCCTTGGGCCTACCTTAGGGGTGTCTGATATGAAGATAAGGGAAGGTTTAGGGACTGGCAAGTGGGTGCACTTGCCAAGTCGACATGGCAGTCACAGACTGCACACAGGCTCTGCAATGGCAGGCCTGAGACACATTTTACAAGCCGCTTCTGTGGGTGGCACAACCAGTGCTGCAATCCCACCAGCGGCATTGGATTTACAAGCCCTGGGCACACTCCGTGCACTGTACTAGGGACTGACAAGTAAACCAATCATCCAATCATGGAGTCACTAATCCATACATCACTTTACAGTAGGGAGCACTTGCACTGTGGCACTGAACAGCAGTGGCACAGTGCCCAAAAGCATCTAAAACCAGCAAAACATAAGAGGCAACAGCAAAAAAATGGAAGGGAGACCCACGCCAATGGTGCCAAGTCTAACAAGGATGAAGAGAAAATTTTCGTAGAAATGGTAGAAAATAGAAGAGAAAGTTTCCAAAAGAAAGCTGCTGAACAGAAGTCCCGAATACCACCATGGGACTTTAGAGAATGAAATTATGATAAAGGGCGAAAAATACGCTGCAATGTCTCTGAACTGGTCGCAGAAAGGGATGATTTGTCTGCTTAGAACTAAGACTAACTATAATACCTACTTTATGGTTCTAGTGAATGTGAGCATACCTTCCAAATTACTGGAGGTTGGGGATTGAAGGGTGGAACTGATCCTGTCTTTCCCGGAATTTATTATGTGTGTGGCAAGAAAGCACATTATAGGTTGCCTGCACATTGGTATGGAAGTTGCTATTTTGCTGTTGTCTTTCCTAAAGTGTATCATGTGGATCAAAGAAACACAAATTGAATGAAATTGAGTAAGGACTAACACGTAACAAAAGAGCAAGTTTTTCTGAAATAGTGGGTGATATTTTTGGTGCACTGATACCCTCAGTTGGAGTTGTTCTGAATTCGCACAAAATTCGAAAATTGTCCATAGTGGTTGATCGTTTATCTACGGATACTGCTGGTGGGTTCTTGATGATTGACACAGAAATGGTTGCAATCAGATCAATGGTTTTGGAAAATCGACTTGCCCTTGATATCTTATTGGCAATAGAGTGTGGAGTCTGTGGTATGCTGAAAGTCCAACATTGCTGCACTTATATCCCTGATAAGAGTAAAGGAATTGAGGGATATATAAAGAATATTACGAAATTACATGAAGATTTGACCCAACTGGAGGTTGACAGTGTTTGGAAGAGACTTGGTAAGAGTTTCTCCTCAATAAGTAAATGGTTTTCGACCTTTGGAAGTAGTCTATTAGGAAAAATAGTAACACCAATGGTCTCTATAGCAATCATAGTTTTAGTAATAATAACAACGTATAAATGTTGTAAGTGGAAGGGTGAAAGAAAGGAAATAACAGAATTAAAGAATAAAAGAAGAGCAAGAAAGAGAAAAAGAGAAGAACTAGAGTTAGAAGAGATGAAAGGAGAATACGATGACTTGATGAAAGATTTAGATGAGGGTGCCATAAAAAGGGAAAGGGGTACGGAGTTTTAAAATTGAATAAAGATGGCACTCGGTATGGTAGGTATTTTATAATGGCTCTCAAAAGCCATCAGAGAGGGGAATTGATGGAGCAGGGTTTCGCAAAAATGAAACCTGCTTGAATCGAGTACCCCCATAATATGTACTAACAATAAGTAGATATAGTAAAATTAACGTACACCCAACATGAACATGGGGAAAACTGCTTTGCGGTTTGAAAGAAATTGCATGAATAGGCCGCTTGTGCTCCAGTATTTTGCCTATTGCAGCATGCTATAAAGTAATGATTAATGCCGCTTTTTCCACATTAATGGAAAATAGTGGATGGTGGGAGATAAACAGTGATGGTTTCATTATCACATAATTAATAAATCTTCATTTCTATCACTTTAGTGTGCTGAATGAAGACACCATTTTATTTAACTTGGCTATGGTGGGAGGGGGGAGCTGTTAGGAGCGAGTTCGTTCTGCCATGAGGTGCACCGCAGATGACATGAAGGAGTGAAGGCCAGTGTAACCGTCGCCTGCCAACTACTGTACCCGAGCGTGGGACCGGAGATGTCTACTGCGAATAACATTAATTTATAAGAAGAAGAATGTGAAATTGTAATTTATGTGAAGAACACGTGAATAAGCTGAGATTCAGACCATGGGAACTGTTTTTTATAATGCAATTGTTGAATAAAGGTGAAGTCATGGTGGTGTGACAACGCCACCTCCCCAGCCAACCAATCCCTGTGCGAGTTAGAGGGTAAAATGCAACATTTGAGGGATGGACATGTCAATTTTAGACTATAATTAGGGTGCCTTTGGGGGTGTGGTTAGGGAAAGCTTAGGCTGACAGGAGAGAAGAGGGGAGATGCGTCGCTGTCCGTCGGTTTGCAGAGAGGCCTAGCTGTTCCAGTCCTGTCCTGTTCCTGTCCTTATATCTTGTGTTCTCTGATTTTCTTTTTGGGGAACCTCTATCATCTCCTGGGTCCAAGGGGTGTTTTCCCCTACTGACCGATAGGTTCGTATTTAGGCTATATTGTTCTTAGAATCTCAGCATTGATGTATTTTTCTTTGAACCTTTTGTCTCTCCACTTATCCATTCCATCAACAATGTATTGATATGCAATATTTTAGATGAACATATTGTCTCTTCATATATCCCTCCATCAGGTATATTATTATTTTGGCCTGAATAATTGCTAAACTTTTGTCTCTCCACCTATCCACTCCTTCATTGCATAATGTCATTGCATAATGAGTCTGTTTAAGATGCAAAATTTCTCCGATCATGAGATTTGATGTTTGTAATTGAGACCTAATGCAGATGAGCATTTACTTCTGAATTAAGATAAAAATTTCATTATTAACCTTACCGAGAGTCTGTAATTAATTTTTCTATATTGTTGGTAAGTTAGTAATTATCATTGCCATCAACTATTCAACTAATTGGTCCATCGACAAAGTAGAAGGAAAGTTGATATTTGGCTTAGTTATTTGACAGATGTCCAAAGGGAGTTATTTATTTATTTATTTAACTCATTTGTATGGCGCAACGAATCATCCCCAGAGGGATCTCTCGGCGCCTGAAAAGGGACACAAAATAGGCAGTAGAGTCTAAAACAGCCAGGATTTGAGTAGCTTCTTAAACCGTGCAAAAGTAGGACAGGCACGGATTTCCTCCGGGAGCCTATTCCAATCCTGAGGGGCAAGATAAGAAAAAGCCCGTCCACCCAGCTTGACCTTTCTAATCCTCTGAGTACAGAGTAAAGCTCGGTTGCTAGATCTTAATTGTCGTGTTGGTCGGTACCATTCAAGTTTTTTTCCCAAATAGGCAGGGCCATTGCCCTGTACGGACTTAAAGACTGTGCATAGCAATTTAAAGATGGCCCGCTTCCTAATGGGGAGCCAGTGCAATTGATGTAGGAGAGGAGCAGATGGCGTACGTGCTGGCTTATTCAGGGCTAGACGGGCTGTCGTGTTTTGGACCACCTGTAATTTTGATGCCAGGTCTTCCCTTACTCCCACAAGCAGAGAGTTGCCATAATCTAGTCCACTGATCAAAAGCGACTGAATCAGAGACTTCCTGGCCGCTAGAGGGATCCACGGGAATATCTTCCTGAGCATCCTCATTGTTCCAAAGCAGTTATAAATAGAAATATCTGAATGGAACGAACAAATTGACACCAGCGCATCAGGGATACTGGGTGAATGTGTATGGGCCATAGTAGTGATGCTTGTTGAATATCGGTCCCTGATCAATAATTAGTATTGGCGCTGGATCAGTGTGTGTGGCGCTCGGCAGCAAAATTGTGTGCTGGTGCTGCAGAGAGGGGAGGAGAGAGCAATATCTCTGTAGATATGGAGCTCTCCTGTTCTCTCCTTCTCATGCAATGAAGCACAGCATTTTTGGCTGCTGTGATGCGTTGCATGGCAATTGAGTAAATCCAGCCAGAGGTGTTTAACTTGTTTATTCTAATTAAGCTCAGAGGCTAAAACACCCTCATTTTTTTACGCTAGGACTGGAATAGAGGTTTCTCCCAAACCTATAAGGCACCCACTTGGAGAGTGTACCATAGATATAGGGCCAAAGCAGCTTGGTTTTGTTCCCATTCAGTTTTAATGCATTTCTGCACATCCACTGCATAACTGCTTGCATGCAGTCATAGAAGTCACTAGCATCCCTCGATTCCTTTGCCACTGACACCACTATCTGAGTGTAATCCGTGTATGACATTAACAACAGTCCAATTTTCGGTATTAGAGCAGTCAGCAGAGAGACGTATATGTTAAACAATGTTGGGCTCAAAATAAAACCTTGAGGACATCCACATGTTAGAATAGAAAGAAGACATCACTTGTACTGCAATAAACATCTAATATTCAGTGGCAAGATACCCTTTGTGGTAAACATGCGCTTTATAAATAGACATGTTATATTATATTAACTACCAGGACATTTGCTCTTTGAATTAAAGTTGAATGTGAGACTGTGTCAAAAAGATCAGGAAATACTAATGCAGCACTCTGGCCTTTATCTTGAGAGCGTGGCGCAGAGGGACATCATTGCATGTCAAAGCGAGGGAACACTGTCAAAATTAATAAATGTTTAAAATTGAACCTGATGCTTTTATGTCGCTACTTTAACTCGACGTTTTAATGTTTTAAATTACTGTGTGGTCCGGAGTTGAATGGGCTGCTGCTAAGGGGCCGGGAACCAGATTTCCACCGGGGCAGTGAGGAGCTCCAAGAACCATGGAGAGGACTGCTGTCCTCCAGCTACCATAGAGGCAGGCAAGATTGACGCACTAGGTGTTACACAAGCACGTCTATTTATGATGGCAGCAGTTTCGGGCGTGCTGCTGGCACACCAAAGGCAAGCTCCTCTGTTCCCGTCTGCGTCCGTCTGCGCCCTACCGGGACCATGGGCCAGTAACCCTGCCTGAACCCCCACAGATCACCCCAGCCTCCCGAATTACAACGCAGAAGAATTACTGCAGCTCAGGCTGGCATTTGCTCCTTAGTGCGTCCACACCCGCAAGCCTGACAGGCTAACAGAAGACTAGGAGATGTATCCTCAGTGCAACTTTGCTCTAAAAAACACATAAACAGTAATATTCGAACACAGGATACCCAAGGAAAGAGTGAACAATGGAAAGGGGGCTAATCAACAGCAGGTCCCTCCCGGGACACAACATTGAAATTGAACTCCTAATAGAGGAAGAACTACTAGATGTGCTGTTTATAAGAGAGACCTGGCTCAAAGAGAGCTCAACCCCAGATATTGTCAAGGCCCTTCCCTCAGGCTATTGTATCAGCAGACAGGATCGGGTGGGCAAGTTAGGGAGTGGTGTTGATATTATTCATAAAGATGAGTTTAGATGCTCCGCTACACCCCTCATAATGACTAACTGCTACATCTTGCAGTTTAGAATTACATTTTCTCCCACTTGTTCATTCTCCGGAATCCTTATTTATAGGCCTCCAGGATCGTGCAATACGTTTTTAGATGCTCTCCCTGATCTCCTAGCCAGCAGAATTGTTGGAAAAGGATTCATCACCACGTTTGGTGATTTTAACATACATATAGATGACCCTAACAATCCTTCCACCAGAAGACTCTTACAAGATTTAGCGGCTATGCAACTTATCTAACTAGTTCGTTCCGTCAAACATGAGAAAGTGCATATTCTTGATCCTATTTTTTCCACCAACCCAAAGGTTAAGGTGAATACACCGATCCCAGTTCCCTGGTCAGATCATTGTTTTATCCCTTTTTCATTTACAAAAACATCGGCACAAACGTCTTCTAATTCCACCCTGAATTTAGGTAGAAGATGGTCCAGGCTTCTAACGGAAAAATGAGCTAAGGCCTTAGAGTCCTCTATACCCATGTTGGAAATGGCCCTTTTTGCAAGGTTATCCCCAAACTTTTTGCTTTTTCCTCCTATTTTTCCCTGACCTGTTTGTGTTGGTTTTAGGACTCTGGGCACTTTATCACTGCTAATCAGTGCTAAAGTGCATATGCTCTCTGTGTAAATTGTGTTATGGATGGGTGTTTCCATGATTGGATATTTGATTTACCTGTTAGCCCCTAGTAAAGTGCACTGCGTGTGCCAGGGCTGGTGAATCAAATGGAACTCGGGGGCCTGCAGCACTGGTTGTGCCACCCCCGGGAGTAGCCCTGAAAACGGTAACTCAGACCTGCCATTGCAGAAGTCTGCGCGCAGTTTGTAACTGCCATGTCGACTTGGCCAGTGCACACACTGGCCGGTCTCTAACCTTCCCTTTTCTTACATGTCAGACACCCCTCAGGTAGGCCCAAGGTACCCCTGTGGGCAGGATGCAGTGTATGTGAAAGGTGGGACATGCCCTGGTGTGTGTGGCATGTCCTGACAGTGAATTACAGCCAATTTCGTTTTTCACTATTGCAAGGCTACCAGTTCCCCATAGGATAGAATGGGAGGTTTGTTTATAACATCTTATAAACATAACTGGCCCAGGGAATTCGGTAAGAAAATAGAATTTAGTATGCCTGAACTCAGAATCTAAAGATGCATCTTTTAGTGAAGGTGATTTTTACATTCTGTGTTTGAAAATACCACTTTTAGAAAGTAGGTATTTTCTTGCTCAGTCATCCCGTCTGCCTCTGCTGGAATGTGGATTGCCTGTCTGGGTTTTGGATGACAGAAGGCTGGGGGAGCAGGAGGGGCGCCAGAGGGTCTAGGTAGGTCAGGAAAGGGCTGAAGAGACCTGGGTTACAATGGGGGAAGGGGGAGGAGATTTCCTTGCACCTCAAAGGGCCTGCTCTGCCTCTGACAAATGCCGTCTCCACCTCCTGCCAGGAATTCACACCAGAGAAGGCAGAACTGGTCCTGACTGGGCACAGGCCCTCTCTGCCTAAGAGATCAAAGGATTTTTGGACATAAATGCTGGGTCCCAGACCCCTGAACTTTAGAACTCATCTGGACAAGAAGACTGCCAAGAAGAAGAGCCGGAGAAGCTGCGAAAAGGAAGGACTGCTTTGCTGGGTGCTTTGCTGGGCTGACCTGCAGTGGCTGCTTCTGTCTTGGGCAGTGAAAGGCCTGGACTGGACTTTCTGCAACCTAATTTGTGAGTCTCTCCAAGGGCTTGAGGTAGAGCTTGCCCCCTGTACACGAAGTCTCAGGAACAGCAAAGACTTCAAGTTCTTCGACCCGCAGCACTGGGGACTGTGTGTTTTGTGCTGCAGCAAGAAGAATGCCAACTCAACGACGTCTACGACGCCGCTGCCGACTCCGTGTCCTGAAGGCACCGCAGAGGGCACCGCCGCAACGCCGCACCGCAACCTTGGTCTCGCCGACACCGAGCCGCTGCTTGCACCGCAACCTATGGGCACCGCACTCCGCACCGCCTTGCTTCACGCCGAAGCTTTGGCACAGCAGAGAGCACCGCCGCAACGCAACCCTGGTCTCACCGACGACGCCTGTTGACGCTGCCACCGAGCCGCTGCTTGCACCGTGACCTGTGGGCACAGCACTCCGCACTGCCTCGCTTCACGCCGAAGCTTTGGCACCGCAGAGAGCACCGCTGTAATGCCGCACCGCGACCCTGGTCTCACCGACGACGCCTGTTGACGCCGCCTCTGAGCCGCTGCTTGCACCGCGACCTGTGGGCACCGCACTCCGCACCGCCTTGCTTCACGAGGACGCCTTGGCCTTCCTGACGCCGCCACTTCCAGCCGAAATCGACGCCGCTGCTTGCACCGTGGTTCGAGGGCACCGCTCGTAAGTCACACGACGCACCACCCTCATCCTGCACCGCAACCTTGGCCTACCGACGCCGGCGCCATCGACTCCAGTTCGTCAGCCGACGACAGCGCTTCAGCAATGACGACGACGCTGCTTGCACCGTGACCTGCTAGCACTGTGGCGAGCACCGCCTTCATCTCGCACCGCGACCCAGGTCTCACCGACGACGCCATCTGATGCCGTCACCGAGCCGCTGCTCGCACCGCAACCTGGGGGCACCGCACGCTGCACCGCTGCGCTTTGCACCGCAGCACCAGACGTCTGCCGGCGCCAGCGCTCCTGATTCCATCAGAGAGGAGCTCGACCTGCAACGCGAGTGACTTCAAGGGCCTCAACGCCCTGCATCTCTCACAGGTACTGTTTGCGGGTCTTCCCGACACCGTAGCTGGTCCGCGACCCGCGACCAGCCAGAACTGTTGGTTTGTTGTTCACGACGCCGTGGTAGCCCGGACGGAGCTATCCACACAAGGAACTCTTTTAATCAGCGTATTTTTGGAACTGTGAACTTTTAAGTATAGTATTGTGGATTCTTATCGTTTTTGGTCTTGTTTTAATTATATAAAAATATTGGATATTTTTCTAAACTGGTGTGGTGTCCTTTTGTAGTGCGTACACTATATTACTGTGGGTTATGTGCAAATGCTTTACACACTGCCTCTAAGATAAGCCTGGCTGCTCGTGCCAAGCTACCAAGGGGGTGAGCAGGGGTTATTTTAGATGTGTAACTCCCTTATCCTGACTAGAGTGGTGGTTTTTGCCTGGCTTTGGCCCACGCCCTAGCCTACCAAAAATCCCATTTCTAACAACCCATCTTTAACAGAAAACCCAGATGAGGCCGACACGCTTTGGTCATTCTGGATCAACCAAGCGTTGGACCAGTGTTTTCAGAAATCAAGACCGAGAGCTCAACATAACTCCAAAAGAACTCCCTGGTTTAATAATCATTTAGCCTCCTTGAAAAAGTACTGTAAGAAACTCGAAAGGAGCTGGAGGAAATCCTATGCCCCCACTCTAAAAATAAAAATACAAGAGTGCCATTAGACACTATCATAATGAAATTAGGCAAGCCCAGGCCAAGTACTTTGGGGAGAGAATTAATATGGTGGCTAACTCCCCAAGGGAACTATTCAAGATTGTAAAATCTTTGACAACAATGGAACAAGGCATCTCCCTTCATCAATCTAAGAAGGAGCGATGTAATGAATTAGCTGAATTCTTTAAAAATAAAGCAGATAACATCTGCAACTCACTACAACGGAACGCACTGGGCGGACCACAGGAGGGTAACGCCCTTAGGTCAGGGCAGTACCAAGGAGCAGACCATATGGGGCAGGCAACTGTACGTGTCTCAGATCACTTCACTGCCTTGAACAAGGAAAATATTGGGCACCTCCTGTGCAATATTAAATCTGGCTCTCCTCAAAACCCAGCACCCTACAATATTCTTCTCCAGGGTAGAGATTCTGCTCTTTCCACTAAAGCAGAGCTTCTCTCGTTATCCCTCAATACCGGGATAGTACCTAAGAAGTGGAAACATGCAATTGTGAGGCCCTTGCTGAAGAAGCCCCACTTAGAACCATCTGTACTGGGGAATTTTCGCCCTATCTCATTGCTCCCCATCTTGGAAAAATTAGTGGAAAAACATGTCAATCACACCCTCTCACAGTTTTTGGAGGAGAATAACATCATTCACAGGACTCAGATGGTTTTCCGGCCGCAACACAGTAGAGAATCAGCTCTACAAGTGGTCACTGAGGAGCTTAAACGGTTACTAGATCATGGGGGCTCTGCCACAATTCTGCTCCTGGATTTAAGTGAGGCTTTCGACACCATGGACCACATCACCCTGATACACAGGCTGAGGGAGGTCGGTATCCAGGACAAAGCCCTTCAATGGCTTACTTCCTTTCTGAGTGATAGATCATTAAAGATAATGGAATGTACCTGCAGATCAGATACGCTGCTGGTTCCATGCGGGGTCCCACAGGGCTCGTCTCTCAGCCCCACACTGTTTAACATATACATGCGCCCATTAGCAAAAAGTAGCAGGGCCATGCTCAGGACACTCATCTCCCCATATGTGCCAAAGAGGTCCCTCAGGTCCTCTTTTGACTGCCTCATGAAGAGGTTTAAGATTAAGAGGTCAAGATGGGGAGGAAAATCCTTTTTATTCCTGGTCCCGAAGTTATGGAACACCATGATCTGGGAACTGAGGCTGCTGGAAGATGAGCTCAGCTTAAAAAAAAACGGAAGATATGGCTGTTCCCAGAATGAGTCCCTCAGGCTCCGTCGCAAATAGCTCTTCTCAGCGCTGGGAAGCCTTTGGGCAGCCATGAGCTTTATAAATCCACCAAACATAAACATCTACGATAAGTCTTGTATCCTCTAATACTATAACTAGTGCTGTTTCTGTGCAATCATATGCCTTAAAATGCACATGGCCTGTATAAATTAGAATATTCACTTACATATTGTGATTTAACTGTCTTTTAATTTTCTTCTCCAATCGTAACTGTCGTTATTGGCTTGAAAAATGGATTTCTTGAAGTGTGCGAACCGCAGTATTTAAGTGGCTTAGATTTGGGTCTACCTTCAGGGTGAACCAGGACCAGCCACTTGTGGATTGATCATGTCTGTATCCAAGGAGAAATTCTTATCTTCAGGAACAGCTCACTTCCCTCTGTGCTTGAGGGCAAACGTTCCGTTTATAAGTTTGCCATTGGATTTTACATCTGTGCTCTAATTGGTTCTTGTATGTGGTGTTTCTCTTGGGCTTTGGGCTAGGTTTCTGATTGGCTGATCTGTCTGGTGTTATGATTAGTCCCTGGCGCTAGGGTTTCTATTAGACCTAGGCCTTAGGGTTAGGGTTCTGATTGTGGATAGGTCTTGTGCTTTAATTGATTCCTGAGGCATCTATTGGACTTAGGGTTTATGGTTTGGTCTGTAAATGGCTAGTAGGACAAGGGCTGTGATTGGCTGTAAGGACCTGGTCTCTTATTGGTCCTAGGGCTTAGGGATAGTATTCTGATTAGTTAGGGTTAGGGCTAGAGTTCCCATTGGCCAAAGGTGTCACCTGATCACTAGGGCTATTTAAGCTCATTGCTCAGGGTGTCTCAGCCTGGGCATTGAGGCTAAAGGTGGAGAGGAGAAGGGCAACTGCCTCTTTGGGTCTATTCGGGACAGGTCAGACAGAACCACAAACATATTAACATACTCTCAGCAAATGCACTCTACTCATTCACTTCAAACACACCCTAACCAATTTTCATTGTCTCAAAAACCACTACAAAATGCCACAAACCACACCTATACTATTGCAACATCACTCTCACATAAAATACCACTCTGTCCTATAACACTAATAAATCCACACATTACCAACATAACACAAAGCGATACCACACATAACTTGAATCCATCCAGACACACACTCACTGTAGATACAAAACATCAGCTCTATATTCTACTTACTCCTAACAGACCCCTTTCTGTCACCACCAAACACATACTCAGCCATCCATCATTTCATCCACTGATATCCTCCTCCACTTTTCACCCAAAACACACAACCAAACAACCCTTACACCATCCCCTCTCCCACACCACATACGCTCTTTTCCAAAACACATCACCATCCCCTTTAGCATTCATCATCCACTCACCAACAATACTTTAGATACAAATCCTTCTCAGAAAACCACTACATCATCATCTCTCGCTGCTCCACAAAAACAAAACATAACACACACAATAGTTCATAATACACTCTATCACAAAAAACATACACCTACTCCCACCCTCCTGACTACACAAATAATGCACATCCTAAACCATCTTTACTGCCAAGCTTTCTCTAGTCCGCCACACCTAACACAAATAAACCAACACAATACCTCTCATCCAACTGCCCCTCAACCATTGAATAATTGAGCGCCTTACAACATGACCCACATGCTGCACCACCACCTGTAACTCTTACACCTTCCACTCTAAACAGACACAAACAAAATAAACAACATGCCACTCTTCACAACTTCGCATCTCCATGTTTATTAGTTAACAAGGCTACTCTACAAAAACAGCAGAGCTCACCAACTCACTCTCAACTACCATCTCCACCACCTACACACTCAGACCCATCAAAATGCCTTCTAAGCCTTCTGGCCGAGGAATAGGATATACAAAAGCAAAACTATTGCTATCTGCAGACAGCTAATACCAGCACTAATAACACCCCTGCTACAAGTTCAAAAACTACTGCTCACTTTTCTACAAATCAAAGTTACACCATTAACAAAACACACTCTCTATTCTGCCTTCTAATAAATGCTCGATCACTCTCTAAAAATAAGCATCACATCTTCAATTTACTCACTGACACACAACCTGACTTACTCTTCATAACTGAATCATGGTTGGGAGATGACATGGCTCCAGTATTGCACAAAGACGTTCCTCCAGGCTATCAAACTATCACACAAAATTGTATCGCAAAAGAGGAGGCGAACAAGCTGTTATATTCAAGCAGACAATAAATTTCACTAAAGCTGGCAAACAACATCTCCATATAAGGTTGTGAGGCCCTCTACCAGATGCAACCCTACACGATCTTCCTCCTGTAACTTCATTCTCCTTTACAGACCTCCACCCAGCAATGCAACATTCACAGACAGATGCAGTTTCAAACCTAATAACACTACACTCCAACCTGTGCATTCTTGGCGACCTAAACATTTGGTTTGACAGACCCAATATGCCCCTCTAAAAACTATCCTCACTGGCCTAGACTCACTGGCCTAGACACATCAGATCGTCCACAAACCCACACACAATGCTGGCCACTTCCTAGATGTCATTTTTGCAAATTCAGAACTAGTTACATTTCAAACGATACCTCCAGTCACATGGTCAGACCACCATTTTCTAGCTTTTCAAAATAAAACACCACAAAGCAACACACCTAAATCCACCCATCAACCATGAAAATACCTCAATTTAGAACATTTAGAAACACAACTAACATCCAACACAGATCTAGACAGAATAAATTCCATTCAAAAACTCTGAGTGGCTACAGGAAAACCCTAATACTACTCAGAGCAACAAAACAGAACAAAAGAAAACAGGCACAGAAGTACAGAACTAAAGATATAAAACAGTAAACTAAAAAGCTGAAACGCATCAGGGTGAAAACAAACAACAATCAAGACAGACTTCACCTACAGAAACGTAACACATTATACAAGTCAGCAATCAAAAAAGCTAATAAATGGTACTATTCAGAGATAATTCAAAATGCTAAATGTACATATAAAGAATGGTATAAAATTGTCACTGAAATTCGCAAACCTAGAAGGAACTCATCCCATTGCTCAAGAATTCATGGACAAACTGGAAAATCATTACACAGCCAAAGCAGACACGGACGCCTATTTAAAACAAAAAAAAGCTACCAGCACCAACCCCTTTCCAAAAATCCCTCCAAGAGTAGGCTAACCCTGCCTCTGCATTCCCTCAAACAGATATTACAAAGTAAATTTATGGATCTGGTGAAAGCAAGCAGGCCTGCCCGCAGCACTTCTGACCCTTGTCTACCACCAATGGTAAAGATATATTATTTTAGATACCTCTGCTGTCACACCAGTAAAAAAAATCATCAATAATTCCTTAACTACCAGAATCTTTCCAGAAGACCTAAACAAGGCATACATATGTCCATTATTAAAGAAAACTAACCTGGACCCGCTTGACCCAGACAAATAGAGATCGAATACAAATGGATAGAAAGAACAGCATTCATACAAATGTCAAAATTCATTGAAGATAGCTCCAAATTTTCCAACTTCCAAACGGGTTCATCCAGTAAGAGCAACAGAATCTGCCCTCATCACCATCTGGGATGGACTAAAGAACATCATAGACTGGAATGAGGTTGTTGCACTACTACTCTTGGACCTCTCAGCTGCTTTGGACACAGTTGACCATGACAAACTAATACAAAGACTCCACTAAGCCAATATAGAAGAGACTGCTCTTGACTGGATCACATCCTACCTTCAAAACAGAATAAATGTCATCCATTCTCCCCCTTTCTCATCCAAACCAAAAGCAGGTGTTCCTTAAGGCTCTGTCATCTCAACCGTGCTTTTCAACATCTACATGAAGTCATTACCGGCAATGATCAATGAATTTCTCCTCACATGCTATAACAATGCAGATGACACACAAATACTCTTCAAACTGGAAAGCTCCAAAGACACTGGAAACTCTCAAATTTTCACTTGCCTCAGAGCCCTTGATCAGTGGCTGACATGAAGCCATGTCAAATTGAATGTGTCCCAAAAAGAAATACTCACATATGGCGATTGGAAAAAACTATGACCCTCTTGCTGCCTGGCCTGACAATCTGGGAACACCTCCTAAAGTATCTAAGGAAGTAAGAAACCTTGGAATTACCATGGACTCCAAGCTATCAATGAATGCCCAGCCCAAGTGGACAAATTAGCAAGATCAAGCTTCATTACTATGAAATCTCTGTGATGCATCTTACCCCCACCTGGGATTTTAACACAAGGTCCAGGCTACTAACTCTCTTGAACTGTCTAAACTTGATTACATGAATGACTTCTACCAAGGATAATCTTTATGAACTATGAAAAGACTACACTGGATTCAGAACTCTGCTGTCAGTCTACTCCTACATGTAAAGTCACAAGCCCACATTTCCCCTGTTTTCAGAGCCCTACATTGGTTACCGAGTGCTAGAAGATCCACCTTCAATCTGCTTTGTATCACCCACAAAGCTATACATGGAACAGGGTCACTTTTCATCAGGAATAAAATCACCAAATACACTCAACAAATGAGCCTCTGCTCCAGATTGGCACCTCTCCTTAAATCCCACCATACAAGAAAAAAAACATAAGTACATCCTTCTTTGTTCAAGCAGCCAAACTATAGAATTCATCACCCACAAACATAAGATCCACAGATAGCTATCTTATCTTCAGAAGTCTACTCAAGAATTTGCTCTTCCCTACATAACGAACATACTCAAACGCAAATGTACGGCATATCCCTGTGTATATAAGCATTTAATTTGATTATATGTATGTATCTAGATATGTGTATTTCTTTGTATATGGTTGTATAATAATTATGTTTATAAATATATAGATATTATTTAGGTCTGCTTAACAAATGTACATATTACTTAAGCGTATATTATTCTATGCTTAACATGTATATAGGTGACTGCCTATTTATTAGATTAGATACTTATGGTTCTCCATTTATCTATCTATCACAATCTATGCATGTATTCACAACTATTTATCTCCATTTGCTTCAGTAATGAATGAGTGAAAAAAGTACACAAATAAATTAGCTTAAAGTACAGCAACACTTGAAAGTCTGTGTTTATTAAATACAACGTACATATTGATATATTACCTTCTGTATAAATGCTTACCTTACTTGTACTTATGTATCTATATATTTATTACTATAGACATGTTGTTACAAAAAAAAACATTTTCTCTAAAATTTACTACCCTATGTTTCACCATATAACTCTCTCAGTATATACTCTACCTCCACTCTGTGACTCATCCCAAACCTCATTCTACTACTATGACCTCGAAAATCTCTTTCTATTATCTTCCCTTCTCTATCCATCCTTGCATCACCCCAAACCTCATTTTACTAATAAGATCTCCCAAACAAACCTTTCTATAATTCTTCCCTGATGTACCTTCTTACTCATCCCAAACCTCCGACTACTACTATGATTTACCAAAAAACACTTTCTAGACTCTTCCCTCTTCTATCCCTCCATTATTGTTTTCAACCCAACTAACAGTCAGAAAACACTTCATTGCAGCACAATTTGAACACAAGCTCTGAAGAAATGTTGACAACTTTTAAAATAAAGCCTTTACCAGTGAGGCCCAGTACAAGTATCGACTACGCCTCTCCCAGCCTCCTCCTCCTCCGCCTCTTCCGTTATTGTGAACAAGTCTGATAAATGTTAGGCTGTCATCATGCCAGTGGTACTGTGTGTAAAGAAAGTTTCACGAAAGTGAATGAAATATTATTATAATGCAAATGTAGTGGCTAATGGTTCTCTCAGCCTGCAGGAAGTTCATGGGGCAATGCCTCTCATAGAATACTTGTTAGAAGTAGGGATGGCCAACTGGCTGAACAATACTCAGCCTGCAGACAGAACTCCTCAGAATTCAGCAGAGCTTTTTGGTAATTATGCAGAATTACACGGAGTGAACGCCTACTGGAAGACCATCAAAGGCTTGTATAAATGGCTTTTAATAAGGTATTAAGGAGGCCCTTGGGTGTACAGTTCCACCTAGTCAAACTCATAGAGTGGTCAGGACAGAATTACTTGAACATTTTTACAGGTACTCTTTAGAACAAGAGCTCAATGAGTGTGTACATGAGTGTTGAGTTGGACAGAGACTAGATCAGAAGTTTGAAAAATCTCAAAAAAAATTCTTAGAGTGACATATGAAGGTACTTATTGATCATGGGGTATGTGCTACTATGCCTGTCAAAGAAACAGGAGGGAGATCATCCTTGCTATGGGAAATAAATGACAGAAAGGAATGTATCATAGCAATGACCTTGAAGAAGTATTCAGGCACTGATCTAATTACTCTGCTACAGCTGAAAGGTCACCAGGCAGTAGAACTGGTAAATAACTTAGGGTGCGATTACGATCTTGGTACTACCGCTAGCTCGCCACGGCAGCGGCTCAAGATAGTCCGCCGAGCAGACAGCTTCCCCTCCCGCCGTATTATGACCTTACCGTGGGGCTGGCAGTTGCATGACGGAGGACCAAGCTGGATTCCCATGCAGCCCATACACTACTGGACATACCAGGACTGTGCTCCTAGCCAGTTGGGGGTGTGATTCCAACAATGAAAAAGCAGCTTTTAGGTATGGGACCCATCTGACCCAACGCATTGGAGTGCTTCAAATAATCACCAGTGATATGACCTGAGGGCAGATACGCCCTCAGGTCATCATTTGAACATTTTGGTTGCCTTACTGTTGACTCGTCCATGGCGAAGTCCCTGCCAGAAAAATGTCAGCGGGAAGGCAACTCATGATTTGGTTGGCGGAAGCACCACCACATTCACCACTTTAACCTCTCCTAGCATCGCTGCACAAATGTAGGCGGAGGCAGAGGTTGCACAGTGTTCTGTACGATCACTTCTTGATCGGGCAGTCAAGCTGCCAGGGAAGTTGTCAGTCAGACCGCCACACAGAGACAGCGGTTCGTGAACCAGCAAGATCATAATCACCCCCCCCCACTCTGGATTATTTTTCTAAAGGAAAGATGGAGTGAAGATCTTATAGATGGACAAGGGCAGAAAAAAACATAACTTAGAAGAATAATATATAAATGCCGTGCCACCACAGTGAGTAGAAAGAATGGGTGGAATCAACAAGAGATTTGCATCAGGTGAGTGAGGCTTACATGGATGAGTATTGTGTTTCAGGTGTTCATGAATTAACATATATCCAGAATGGTAGAAGCGCTTATGCCTTCTGAACAGGATCTTGAAGACAATTCACTTGTGGGTAGGAAACCAATGTAGAGACATCAAGTGCTGAGAAATTCAGCGAAGCTAAGACTGACAGTCATAAGGTGGACATGTATTGATTGATCCACTTGTTGGGGCATTAGGGAAGCAGGAGAGTTTGGCTAACTTTCACTCATGTAATAAGGGGGAGTGAGGGTGAAATGGGAAAGGGTGGAGAGGGATGGTTTCTTGCGAAATATAATGATGGAGAATAGCGAAGCCATATCAGTACTCACCCTGGAGGAGGAACCCCCTGAGATTACCTCTAATGCCTTCAGGACCTTAAGAACAGAAATGTATTAGGTTTAATCTATATTAGTGATCTGGAGCTGCACCTGAGTAAAGCATGAGGGATATGCCTATGGTGAAATCTAATGCCCACCCTGCTTTACCGTACGCCAATTACGTGGTTTTAATGTCTAGAAACGCAAACGTTTTAGATGCCTTTGACAATTTTATGGGGGCGCTTGACCCAAAAGTTAAAGAAAGTAAATCTTTTGCAATATGTATTGGCCCTAAAACACTAAAACAAAATCGTTTGTAGGGTAAAAACTTGTAACTATCTTGGTATCTCCATAGACCAAAATTTGTGTTGGCACACTCTTTATAACAGCAGGGCAACGCAATGCCAAAAAGCTGCAGAGTCAGTCTTTACTTTTGCATGCTGACTAGGGCACAAGCCGGTGTGAGAATTGCTCAGTATATACTAAATTGTTGTACCTACCTATGGCACCGGAGTTTGGGGGAACATGGGTGGGGTCCTTTGCTGAGGGTTGAGAACACATTTTTACTTCAAATTTTGTCAGTCTCTCAATTGGCTCCTTCGTTTATGTGCCATTCTGAGGTTGGTTTGCCTCATATAGGGGACAGTTGGACCCCTGTTACTCTAGATTAGGATTTGGAGTAAACTATGTCCCTCTCTTTCAAAAGATATATTGGAAGATTGTCCTTCTCAGGATCACACCCAGACAATCCTGTGGATTCATTTTATTAAGGTGAGCCTTTTTCTAGTCCATCAAACATTTGCACGAGATGTAATGGCTGAAGTGAAAGCGGTATTTAGAGAAAGGGGGACATTCTTCACCAGGCAAATTTTGATAAACTGGGCAGTAGTACTAATTACAACTTGGTTAAAACATCGCCGGGATGTTTATTTTATATAACAACAATTTTGAATTGAAATAGTAGATTTTATATGACTAGGTTTCATTTTAACACCTTACATGTGCTAATAGCCTTTACCAGGTATGTTTCCTGAATCTGCATTATGCCAAGTTGCCCTTGTGATAATACCCCAAAAAAAGTACCATGCACTTTATTCTCTTCTGCCACTTACACTCCCTTCCCCGGAAATGTTTTCTGACCCCAATTCTGGGCAGATCTAAGATACGGTCTCATAGAGAGGCATTTATCTTTATGCAAAAACCGTCTAATTTGAAATACTTTGTTGCATTGGTCATGTGCATTGTGCACTGAGAATAAGAAATATATATGGGTCTGTATAGTTTATTGATGATTGTATTTGGCTGGTTTTATTCAGAGGCTTGGCTTTATTTTATTGGTTTATGGCCTTCTCCAATCTGACCAAAGCTATTTGACTGACTGATTGATCATGTATCATGGGAAGCTATGATAAGCAGCACTGCAGCAGTTATGTCTACATGAAATAAGTGGCAGGATAACAGGCTAACTTCTCAAGAGAGAAGTTAAATGTCAAGTTCGAACGAGAAAGAGGTATAGGTTCAGCATTGCATCTTCACTTATGCTTTATTCACCCACTCACTTATAAATTCAGTCTCCTATAACCTTACCCATGACCCTGCTCCAATAGACATCAGGCCAATTGACACCATCTCCTACCCCTCTTTCTTTATCAAACCTGTCAAACTCCTTTCTCTCTACTCTACTCTGATCACACCCAGCACTAAATCATGCCATCCTCAGTTTTCACAGCATGTTTTAACACTTTCATCACTTTCATTGACGTAATGTGCTTTGAGCTTTCCTGATACACTATCAGTGCTTTCATCTTACCATAATATCCAATCTTCACACCAACTACCTTTGCACACTTGTGTTGAAGGGAATTATTGTTCATGTGTAGGAAGGTGTCCCTTCCTGCACATCAACAATCTGAAATGGTGTTTTGTAACTTCTATGTGTGCTGCATTATGCAGCACACATAGAAGTTGCAAATCGTCATTTTTTTCATGTATGGTTTATGTGCAGGAAGGGACACCTTCCTGCACATAAACAATAAAGGGTGTTTTGCTGTTTCTGTCTGCTGCACAATGCAGCACACATGGAAACAGCAAAAATGAGGAGAAATTAATTTTCTCCTCGTTGCACCAGGGTAAGACCAAGCTATCCCTGGTCTTAATTTTGGTGCTGGCCCATATTTACACCACCTTTGTAAATATGGGGCAGCATCAAAATCAATGGGTGTTGGAGTTAAACGCACATAGCAACACTAATTGCCCCCCCTTTCATGCTAAGTATAGCATGAAAGGGTGCCTTATTTACAAGGCAGCATTAAGCCTTGTTAAGTGGCTTAATCCTGTGGCTTAATGCTGCCTTGTAAATAAGGCGAAACCCGTATCGCCACAACAACATCTTTAAAAGTGATGTTGTTGAGGCGATAGGGGCTTGTAAATATGCCCCCAGGTTTCATAATACGGATACACACCACATCACCAACCAAAAACAGGCAATGTTTGGCATATTTTCTTTATTATATTTCATTCTTTGCTCTTCCTGTGATTCCTCAACTCTCATACGGACATCAATATCTATGTTTTCTAAAACCAGCCCTTTGCGAAGCCCTTTGGACATCCAAGACGCAAACAACACTGAAGTGGGTTTTGGGACCTGTAGTATCTCAAAGAGAGGAACCTTACTGACCAAGTGGAGAATAGTGTGGCAGAACCATAACATGGACCTGATTTCCTTTTCTACTGCACATCCATTGTTTTTGGCCCATTTGATAGTCAGTCAACACCCTGTTCACTCTACAACCACACCATTGGTTTGAAAGTGATTGTTAGACCTGTCATGCTTAAGGTGGTCTTCCCAAAATGTTTTGCCTGCTTACCTCCACTTTTTGCTGTTTCTTTTTGTTGGCCTTATGACTCTGGGCATTTTACCACTGCTAACCAGTGTTAAAGTGCATGTTATTCTCACCTAAATATTGTGACATTGATATATACCTGACTGGCATATTTAGTTTACTTAAAAGTCCCTTGTAAAGAGGTATATCATATACAGAGGGCCTGTAATCTAAAGGTTCCTCTGGGCCTGCAGCACTGGTTGTATTGCCCACACTAGTAGCCATTTAAACCTGTCTCAGGCATGCTATTTCAGGGCCTGTATGTGCAATTTACTGCCACCTCAATTTGGTACTTAAAACCACTTGCCAATCCTTAAGCCCCCCTTTTATTTCACATAGGTCACCCCTAAGGTAGGCCCTAGGTAGCCCTAGTGACACGGTGTTGTGTAGGTAAAAGGTAGGACAAACAGCTGAATTCATTTTTCACTACTGTGCCGCCTACTCCTCTCATAGGCTAGCATTGTGAATTCATTAAAACAATTTTAAGGTGTAATTTCTGATTAGAAAGGAGCAGCTAAATCTCGTTTCATATCTTTGGAATGATGATGATAACTCCTCTTTAGTAGTACAGTTAGATTTGAAATTACTATTTTAGAAATGCCACTTTTAGAAAGTGAAAGACACACAGATGATGGACGGAATGCAGAGCAAATCAAACATTCTCCCCCAGTCAATAGATTTGGGTTAAATCCATTGTTCTTTTGCTCACCATGCCACCCCAGTTTAGACCCAGCCATATGCAAATCAGTCTTGACCCTGTGCCTCATGAGAACAGTCCAGACCAAACTGCCAAGCCAGGTGCTCCCTGGACTGGAAACAAGCATCCTGGGACTGGTTTCGGGGCATCACCCGCTCATCAGCCTGGCTAGCTTGAATCCAGTGGCACAGTGTGCCCGGGACTCATGTCTGGACATACCCGGCGCACTTACAGCGAGAAAGCAAAAGACACACAGATGATGGATGGAATGCAGAGCAAATCAAACATTCTCCCCCAGTCAATAGATCTGGGTTAAATCCATTGTTCTTTTGCTCACCATGCCAACCCAGTTTCGACCCATCCAGACCATAGGCAGTTCGGTCTGGATGGGAACAGTCCAGACCGAACTGCCAAGCCAGGTCCTCCCTGGACCGGAAACAAGCATCCTGGAACCCGTTTCGGGGCATCACCCCATATCAGCCAGGCTAGCTTTAAGAAAGTGGACATTTCTCTGCTCTTCAATTTGATGTGTGCCTGCAGCCTGTCTACAATACACGTCTGGGCTGGGTGACAGCTACACTTTCTACATTCCCTCTAGACAACCACAAACACATTCATCAGCATTCTGATAGCCTTCCTGGGCAGGAAGAGGTAGAGGGAGCTCACACTTACATCTGAATAGACTGGGTCATATCCTCACCAAAAGGACTGATTACCCCCCACAGATTGCCTCGCTGACAGGGCTGAGATAAAAGGAGATGTGTTCACTTCAAGGAACTTCTTTGAAGTCATCTCCTACTGCAAAGGTACATTTGGCTAAGAGTACTGGGGCTCTGACCCTACCAAATCAGGACACTACTGGACCTGGGAAGAACTCTGCTGGAGTAAAGACTGTTGTGCTATAAGAATTGCCATTTTGCCTTGACTGACTGTTCTGAGGAACTGCTTCTCTACTTTGTTGAGCTGCCCTGCTGCCTGCTGATCTCAGCCCTGCTGAGAACAAGGACTGGACTCATCTCAATTGACCCAGAGTGGCTCCAAGGGTTTGCTGGCTTGCCTCCTGTTTTCTGAAGTGTCAGGGACACAAAAGACTTTCTGGAATCCTGTTGATGCTGCTGGACTCTGCCATCTTGAGTCCTACCCTTGCCCGAGTCGCCTTCTCCAGTCCTGGGCCTCAAAAGTGGGTTCTGCAGCTGATTAGCTACAAAACTACTGCATTGTCACCTTTGCGCCGATTGTGAGCGACATATCACCCATTGACCCCAATGCAGAGGCTGTTCGACTGCAGCAGTTCTACAGACAGTGAGGTCCAATGACGACACTATGCATGCCTCAATGACGATTAATTGCCTGCAATTTCAATGGAGCTCAACAACAACACAGCAGTTTGACTGAGTGGAAAAGATCAATGCATCATGCCCATAGCATCAACACTATGCTCCATCCAAGGTACTTTTTCAGTGGGACCTGCGTGAGTCTCGTAGCCTACCTGCCCTCCATCATGGTTGGCCTGAACTTTGGTTTTAACCTGGTCCCTCCCGACCTCAATTAACCGTCTAGCACTATTGAGTTCTAAGCATTGCCTTTTCATTTATTCCTTAAAAATTGCTATCTCGACTTCAACTGACTGAATTTTGTGCTGTTTTCATTGTTTTACTGTGTATGTTTGTATGTGTGTTGCACAAATACTTTACACATTGCCTCTTAAGTTAAGTCTGTGTGCTTTGTGCCAAGCTATCAGAGGGTGAGCACAGGTTAATTTAAAGTGTTTATCCAAAACAAAAAATTCAAGAAAGCCTTCTCTTGAAAAAATGCCCTCAAACATTCTACAGCTTCTTCAGATGTAGGATCTGAAACAAATCATACCTCAGGCCATCTACTGTAAAAACCCATGAGTAAAAAGGCATACCAATGTTGAGACAAAAAATTGAATGGGCCCACCATATCTATGTCCACTTTATTCCAGGAGCAACATGGCATATCTATGGGGATTAGTGGAGAAGAACAAACCTTTATACTTTTTTTCATAATTGTTGCACATCACACACTCTTTAACAGCTACATCAATATCATTATCCATTGAAGGCCATCTATATACTAATCTAACTCTTTGCGTCATCATGCTGGTACCCAAATGACCTTTATGTACCAAGTTCCTGTGAGTACTGAATAGAGGTATCAACCTATCACCCCTCAACACAGCATGAATTTTCATGGTCAGTTCATCAGCAATTTAAGCAAAAGGTTGAAGCCCAGCTGGAACATTTCTCTCTTTAGGCCACCCCCTCTTGATTCATTTTTTTACCCCACAAAGAATCACATCCTCTCCTTCTACACATCTTCTGAGTACACACTAGATTTGAAAATAACTACAGCTGCTGTAAACCACTATTCTGCATCACCTTCCCCAGAAAGAAGTTCAGGGTCATCTATGCAATATCTGGAAAGAAAATCATCCCTAAGATTTCCATTCTGTGGTAGTCTCAATCTCAGGTTGTTCTTACACCTCAGGGTTTATCAGGTGGAATGTTGTTGTGCTGCCTGGTAACCCTGTTGCTAGGCGCTTCTTTGAAGGAGCTGGGGGCAGTTGACGAGAGTGGTGCGCCCTACCTGATGCTCCTGTCTGCTGTGTAGTTTTTACTTCTAATAAACTTCTGTTGAACTCATCGACGACTACGAGTTCTATACCACATATTTTGGCGACGATTCTAAAACTACACAGCCACACGTCGAACTTTGCGTGCAGCTCGTCTCACCTCTCATGAAGGTTCTGATGATGAAGACTTCTCCACGGTGGTAAGACTGTTCCTGTCTCGTAAACCCCACCGTTGCCTTAGCTCTTTTCTCTTCATGCAACGCTGTCCAAGCCTGCATCGCCGGCACGCTTTTGAACCTGCTGCTCCGCTCTTTACATGCTCTCGTAGCTCTCACAGCTCCGTTTCGCACTCCTTGCGCTGCCCTGTTCTGTCTTTGCTGTATTTTAAAAATTGGGCAATCGGATGCATCGTAGCGGGGCATTTGTCTCTCTTTCCGGATTGAGAGACGTTGGAGTTTGATTCACGCGCTGTCGCACTTGCGCAAAGGAAGGCCTCAATCAGCCTGACTTGCCTGACCCTTTACGCAAGCTTCTTTCCTGCGCGTTCTTCAGCAGCTACCTAGCAACGTCACGTTCCAAGACGGCGTGTCTCTTCTCCTAGCAACCGGCACGTCCGTGCAGTGTTGCCGATCGAAGCATCTTTGCTGCATCTACATTTTTTTTTTTTTTTGTATTTACAGTGGGTCATTTTACGGTGATCAACACACCTCTGCCATTTCACAGCCTGTTCTTGGGAGTTCATTTCGGTGATTCGCACACCTTTCCACACTTGAAGTGCGATCACATTCATAATCTTTTGACGGTGTCTCTCTCAACATGTTATGTCAACTTGTGTGATTTGGACATTCAGGGAACCACACAGTGATTCACACACCCCTCCTGGTGTCTATTGCTCATTGTTTATATACACAGTGATTCTCAGTGTGTTTATTTATTTATTTATTTTTCTTTCTTCTCTTTTTCTTGTTCTCTTCGATTACATAAAGGTGAGACATTCTTCATTCTTGGTTTACCAACACCTGTATTCTTTCTATTTTTTTTCTTGTGTTCCCCACTTCTATCATCATTTTGTTGTTTCTTTCTCGATCTCACATTCTTTTCTGTCATGCAGTCTGTTGCTCCTCCTCCGTCTTTTCTAGAATCCCCAGGAGAACCTCCCGTCCGATGGGAGATATGGTTTGATGCTTTCCAAACCTATTTAGGAGCCATCGGTGCCTCCAGGTTTAATTATGAGCGCAAAAAATGTCTTCTTCTACACTCTCTTGGATTCGAAGGACGTTCAATATTTAAGCATCTTCCAGACATTAACCATCTTCCAGACGACGATGTCGATGTTTACCAAGACACGATATTCAAACTTAAGTCTAGATTCGACAAACAACCAAGTCTGATGGTTCTCCGCCATAAATTTTTTAAAAGACAACAGTGCGAAAGTGAAGACGTGGACTCCTACATCTCTACTCTCCGTAGACTTGCTTCTGTGTGCCAGTTCGATAACTTCACTGATCAACTGATCCGCGATCAGTTTGAATGTCATTGCAGGGATAAACAGATTCGGCAAAAGTTACTTTCTCTTGCCAATCCTTCTCTCGACGAAACAGTCAAAATAGCCAAAAGCATCGAGACATCACAAGTATCCCTAAAGGAGCTCGAAGAGAAAACTACAGAACCTGTCAATGTGGTCTCCTCCCATTCCAAGGGAAAAACTATTGTTGCTAAACCTCCTTCTTCTAAAAACAATACTTTCAAGAACTCGAGTTCCAGTAGAGGTGCACTAGAACCTGTCAACTTCAGGCAGATGTGTTACCGGTGTGGAAATCCTCCCCACCAGAAAGGAGCAAAGTGTCCTGGTGCTAATGTAATTTGCAGCTATTGCAAAAAAATAGGTCACTTTGCAAAAGTTTGCATGAAAAGGAAATATTCGAGAAGATCTGTTGCTTGTGTCCTAGAATCAGACCAAGACTCTGCTTCCGAAATTGTTTCTGCTGTTTATGATTCACTAGAAAGCGTTTCAAATGTTGTGGATTCTTGTGAATGTGTAGATCCTATTGTTGAAATTGTCATTGGTGTTAAACCACTAAACCTTCTTGTTGATTCTGGTGCCAAGATTACCATGCTAACTCAAGAATTATTTTACAAAACTTGGGGTGATAGACCACTTCAACCTCCCGATCGATCTCCTGTATCGTACGAGGGAAGGAAGATTGCTCTCTTAGGTTTCTTTGAAGATGTCCTCAGTTTTAAAAACAGGAAAATTACTGGGAAAGTGTATGTTGCCGTCAAGGGCTTAAACAGCTTAGGATGGTACCATCAGGGTTTGTTCAGAATGGTCCTTAGACCTGGTACTTCTGAGCAAGTTATGGTAATTTCGGAAGATCAACATCTGTCCCAATGGAAAGAACGTTTTCCAACTGTTTTTGGGGAAGGTTTGGGAACCCTAAAGGGTTTCAAACACAAAATTGTGGTTAAAGAGGGGGCCTTACCCATCAAGCACAAATTGAGGGGTGTACCTTTCAGTGTGAGAGACGACTTAGAGAGAGAACTCAAGTCCCTATGTGATCAGGGGATTATTGAACCTACAGAATCCTCTCTATGGTTGTCACCCCTGGTCGTTGCTCGTAAGAAATGTGGTAAACTGCGCGTTTGTGTGGACTTGAGGTCTCTCAATAAGGAGATCTGGGTCGACTCTCACCCCCTCCCTAAAATATGTGACCTGTTTGCTAGTGTTAAGGGGTCCAGGTTCTTTTCAAAACTGGATCTTGCCAGCGCTTACCACCAGATAGAATTAGAACCTGCATCTCGGCCCCTTACAGCTTTTGTGTCTCCATTAGGAACATTTCAATACAAACGTATGCCTTTCGGACTTGCCTCCGCTGCTTCCGTTTTCCAACGGATCATGCATAACATGTTAGGGGGAATCAGTGGAGTACTTGTTTTTCAGGATGATGTCCTGATTCATTCTAAAGATATCCCCTCACATAATTGTCTACTCGAGAGGGTTCTCAACATTTTCAAAAGTCATGGGGTTGTAGTTAAATCAGAAAAATGTTTGTTCCTCACTGAAGAGATAGAATACCTAGGTCACTTGATCTCTGGTGAGGGTATTAAACCAAGACAAGGCTTACTGGAAGCCATCACTCAAGCTCCTTCTCCATCTGACAAGGGTGGTGTTAAGTCGCTGCTTGGACTCCTTGAGTATTATTCGAAATTTATACCGAATTATGCCACTCTAGTACGTCCTATCAGTTCTCTGCTATGTAAGGGTGTGACATTTCGATGGTCTAAGGAGTGTGAATCGGCTTTGAACTCTGTGAAATTTTCTCTCACTAACAGTGGTGCACTCAAACCTTTTGACCCTGATCTATATTCTTGCTTGACTGTTGATGCGAGTCAGGTTGGCCTGGGTGCTGTTTTGACACAAGACACAGCTAATGGTGAAAATACCATCGCTTTCGCTTCCAGAGTTTTGAGAAATAGCGAACTTCAATATTCCGTTATAGAGAAGGAGTTGTTGTCTTGTTTATGGGCAATCGTAAAGTTTCGACCTTATATCTGGGGAAGGCGATTTTTATTAAGGACTGATCATAAACCTCTAATCAATATTCTTGGGGGTAGTACCACCAAATGTTGCTCTCCTAGGATCCTTCACATGGTTTCTCGTTTGATGCAGTACCAATTTGACGTTGTTCATGTTTCTGGGGGCAGGAATGTTAGAGCGGATTACCTATCGCGTTTTCCCCTAGAGGGAAATAACGATTTGTAAGACTTTGCTGATGTTGGAGAAGAAGATTCTGATGATTGTCTTGTAGCATCACTTGATTTACAGGAGCACGGTCTTCACACTGCTGATAGTTGGATCACGGCTCTTGCTGACGATGTAGTGTTGCAACGTGTGTGTGGTTTTGTCAAGTCAGGTTGGCCTGGTGAGCGTACCATTCCACAATGTATTCAGCCTTACTGGAAGGTGGAGTCGGAAATCTCTTTAGAAGACGGTGTGCTTTTACGTGGTGATAAACTTATTGCTCCTCAAATTCTTAGGAAAGATATCATTGTCAAAGCTCATGAGGGACACTTAGGATCCACACTCACTAAGCGTCGAGTCCGTGAGTTTTTCTGGTGGCCTTCTATGGACAGTGATGTGAATGATGTGGTGGAAGCATGTTCCATTTGCAGGTCAGCTGATAAAGGGCTTAAAGTTGTCACTCCCCCCTCCTCCCTGTTGAATGTCTCTCTGGACCATGGTCAAAAGTAGGTGTGGATGTCATGGGACCTTTTGAAATTTTACCTGGTGGGTGTCGTTTTGTTCTAGTATTAATTGATTATACGTCAAAATGGCCCGAAATAAGACTGGTTAAGGAGGCTTCCACTAAAAATATTATTCTGTTCCTCCAAGATGTCTTTTTAAGAGAGGGGTTTCCGGATTCCATGGTGACGGATAATGGTACGCAGTTTACAAGTGCTGAGTTTGGGTCATTTTTTAAATCATGCAACATTCAACATGTAAGAAGTTCACTCTATCAGCCCCAATCCAACGGACTCGTTGAGCGCATGAACAGGGTGGTGGGGGACTGTATTAAATGGGCTAGATCTTGTAATTGTGACATTGTAAATTCACTTAACAGTATGTTGTGGTTCTACAGAACTACTCCCCATTCCTCAACCAAAGTTTCCCCTTTCGACCTGTTGAGGGGTAGAAGGGCAAACACGAGCTTTAAGCCTGGATGGATGAACAGATGGATCAAATCTGTTCCTGACATTAATGGTCTCATGAATTTGGTCAGAGAGAATGTTTTGAACTCGCAAGCCAAACAAAAGTCATGGTTTGATAACAAGAAAGGTGTCAAAACTGTGCCTGTTAGGATTGGAGATTTCGTTCGGGTGAAGTCCCCCGTACATGTTAAGAAAGGTGAGAGCAAGTTTGGTTCTCCGATTTCTGTCACTAAAGTTGGTAGGAATGCCGTGCAAGTTGAAGGGGGAAAGTGGTGGAATACCAGCAAGATTGTGAAAGTAAAGAATTACCTTCCATCTTCCACCAATGTCCTTCCATCTTCCTCCAATTTTAACAATTGTTTCAATGTTTCTGGACCCTCTGATATGTCCCTCAGGAGAAACTCAAGATCTAGAAATGTTCCCCTGAGATATTGCAATTGAGTGGTTTTAGAAGTGATTCCCACTTTCTTTCATGTCAATATGTTTTATTATATCTGATTAAGTTTATCTAGAAATGTTTCTCTCAGACATTGAATTTTAGTTGTTTTGAGTGTTTTACGCATGTTTTCATGTTTATATTTTTTTTGCTATGTTATTTCGCTCATTTGCTTCATTTACCAAACTGTATTATCTTGTTCTGAAGATATTCATGTTCTATTTTATTGTTGCTTATCCTTTTTTTTGTTGTTTTTTTTGTTTATTGAGGAAAGAGGATATGTGGTAGTCTCCCTCTCAGGTTGTTCTTACACCTCAGGGTTTATCAGGTGGAATGTTGTTGTGCTGCCTGGTAACCCTGTTGCTAGGCGCTTCTTTGAAGGAGCTGGGGGCAGTTGACGAGAGTGGTGCGCCCTACCTGATGCTCCTGTCTGCTGTGTAGTTTTTACTTCTAATAAACTTCTGTTGAACTCATCGACGACTACGAGTTCTGTACCACATATTCCCAGGTATGTTCTTAGCTTCAAAGTTGTATTGTAACGATTTAGTGGCAAGTCCAGTAATGCGTGGAGTAGAGCTCTTTACATTTTGACCATTAAGAATATAATCAAGAGGGTTGTGATCTGTCTGAGGAGTAATTGTCATGCGCCACATATAAATACAATATTTTTGTACAGTCCAAAAACATGATAATAGTTCCTTCACAATAAATGTTCTTAGGTAATTCAGGCTCTTTTAGGACCCTTGAAGCATGGCATATGTAAACTCTTTAACATCCTTTTCCAACACCCATTTCTATGTGTGAGAAAAGCACTTAGACCATATTTACTTGCGTCAGTAATAACGCATAGAAAATTGGGATCAGAACATTTTAGTGTGTTAGTTTTCTCCCTTTTCACACATTCAAATGTATTCTAAAAATTCGAATCCCAAACAAAATAAACAGACTTTTTCAACATATTGGTCAAACCTTTCATCTTTGTGGCATTATCAGGAATACATTTTGAGTGAAACTCACACAGCCCCACAAATCAGAGTAAGTCATCTTTATCATTTGGAACAGGACAATCTACCACTGCTCTTACTAAACCCGGTATGGGCATCAAAGCTTCACTCGAAATGAAATGACTTAAAAACTCAAACACTTTTCTTCCTAAATTCACATATCTGTTTCTTTGCAATACCTCTTTCCAAAAATAATTTGAGAACATTATCTTGCATTATGGTAAAAGTTTATTGCCATAAATCAGAACATCATCTTGGAGAACAGCAACCCCTACTTCCGCACCCAGTAGATGAAACATTATACTCTGTGCAACCAAGACTGCTGAAGCAAGGCCAAAAGACATACAACAGTACTGAAATGCGCGTATAGGGGAATTAAAACCAGTAAAATGCCTGGATGATTCTTCCAACATCACCTGCTGATAGGCAGATGCCAGATCAATCTTTGAAAACCATTCAGCCCCACAATTGCTTTCTAATAATATGTCAATTTTTCAAGAGAAGATGAGAATCTATCCAAGTTTCCTTATTGTGACTACGCAAATCTACACCAATTCATTTGTGAGCCACAACCAAGAGAGATAACCACAACAATGCACCCTTTCAATAACATCTTTCTCTCATAACAACTTAAACTTCTCATCCAAATCCTCTCTCAAACTGAAAGGCACAGCACAAACTTTGTGCTTAAAAGGTAAGGCACCCTCTTTGATTTGTTTTATGCTTACATTTCAGAATTGTATCTAGGTTGCCCAAAAATACACTCAGAATATCCTGAGTAAGTTTGTCAGCAGGTGTTTGGTCATTGGCAACTATGACTTGTTCCCTAGTGCCAGGTGTTCATACCATGCGGAATAACCCATGTTTGTAACCATCCAAGTATATTAAGACCCTTAACAGTGACATATATCTTACCATTAACTCTGTGTCATTTGAACTTAAGAAAATGTTTAATAGAACATTCTACAGCAATTTTCCTTCCTTCTTAGTGAGATGGAGCATTCTATCAGTTGGAAACAATTTCCTATGACCCCATGTCTCATGTACGAAGTACTTATTGAAATACTGGCACTAGGGTCTACTAACAAACATAAAGTTTTACACCAACAATAATATTTTCATAGGGGTCAACGCACTCTAAAGGATTCCCGTTAGTAACATCTCCCTTTGAAACTAGCATAACTATTTCCTGGAAATCCTGTCTTGAACATTCAAGGCAAGGGTCTGATCTACATCTTCAACAACACTTGACACTGAGGGGTGGATTGCGAGCACTTTGACATACCTTAGCAAAGTGCTCCACCTTAGAACAATCTCCACAAGAGGCATTTCTAGCCAGACACAGCTTTCCATTGTATGCATGGAATCTGGTGCCACACCTAATACAATTGTTGTGTAGTATAAGAAAACTCTTCACAACATAATTAGAGTCTTTATATTCATAATTACAGCTCCTTTCTCTTTTTGTGATTCATTTCACTCTTTTACAGGTATTTGTGGGAGTTCAATACACTTCAATCAATCAATCAATCAGGAGGATTGTAAGCGCGCTACTCACCCGTGAGGTGTGCAAAAGAAACAGTTGATTTTTTTTTCTCAAGGCGCTGATGAGGGAGGGGGGTGTCCGCAGATCTGTTTAGCCGAAGAGCCAGGTCTTGAGAGTCTTCCTGAAGGTGTTCAGGGAGGGGGCGCGTCTGATGTCTGCCGGGAGCTCGCTCCAGGTCTTGGCTGCGATGTGAGAGAAGGATCTTCCGCCTGCTCTGGCTCTGTGGATGCGGGGGGTTTCGGCCAGTGCGAGGTTGGAAGATCGGAGGTTTCTTTTGGGTATGTGGAAGTTGATTCTGTCGTTGAGGTATTTGGGTCCGGTGTTGTGTAGGCATTTGTAGGCGTGGGTGAGGATTTTGAAGGTGACTCTTTTCTCCACAGGGAGCCAGTAGAGCCTTCGTAGGTGTTGGCTGATGTGTTCTTGCCGGGGGATGCCGAGGACGAGTCTGGCGGCAGTGTTCTGTTTCGTATGGAGTTTGTGGAGTAGGGACTTGTTTATGCCGGCGGAGAGTGCGTTTCCATAGTCCAGTCTGCTGGTGATGAGTGCGTGGGTGACTGTCTTTCTTGACTCAGGGGGGATCCATTTGAAAGTCTTGCGGAGGATGCGGAGGGTGTTGAAGCAGCTGGAGGTGACGGCGTTGACCTGTCCGTTCACGGTGAGGGATGAGTCGAGTACGATGCCGAGGTTTTTGGTGTGGTCCGAGGGGGTCGGTGGGCTTGCGAGGGCGGTCGCCCACCAGGTGTTGTCCCTTGCTGAAGGGGTGGTTCCGAGAACGACGACTTCTGTCTTCTCGGTGTTGAGCTTTAGGCAGCTGTTGGTCATCCAGACTGCGACGTCCTGCATACCTTTCTGGAAGTTGAGTCTGGCGGTGGTGGGGTCTTTGGTGAGCGAGAGGATGAGCTGGGTGTCGTCGGCGTAGGATACGATGTTGAGGCCGTGTTGTCGGACGATGGCATCGAGGGGGGCCATGTAGATGTTGAAGAGGGTTGGGCTCAGTGATGACCCCTGTGGGACTCGGCAGGTGATTTTCATGGGATCGGAGAGGAAGGGTTGCAGTCTGATTCTTTGGCTTCTTCCGGTGAGGAATGATCGGATCCAGTCTAGGGCTGTTCCTTGTATGCCGGCGTCGTGTAGTCTGGTGACGAGTGTGCGGTGGGAGACGGTGTCGAAGGCTGCTGATAGGTCGAGTAGGATAAGGGCTGTGGAGTGGCCTTGGTCCAGGAGGGTGCGGATGTCATCTGTGGCGGCGAGTAGGGTGGTCTCAGTGCCGTGGTTGCTTCAGAATCCGGATTGGAACAGGTCGAGGACGGCGTTGTCTTTGATGAATTGTGTCAGTTCCCTGTTGACTGTTTTCTCTGCGACTTTGGCCGCGAAGGGGAGGAGCGAGATGGGCCGGTAGTTCTTGAGGTCGGTGGGGTCAGCAGTGGGCTTCTTGAGCAGGGGCCTGACTTCTGCACGTTTCCAGTAATCTGGGAAGGTGCCTGTTTCGAAGGTGGTGTTGATGGTGCGTTGTAGTTCTGGTGTGATGGCGGTGGCGGCTCTGTGGTAGATGTATGGAGGGCAGGGGTCAGTGGGGGCCCCTGAGTGGATGCCTTTCATGGTTGAGGCGGTGTCTTCGGCCGTGATCCGCGTCCAGGTGGAGATAATGGGCTGGATGGCGTGTCTGGGGGGCGGGCCGGCTGTGGTGTCTGGTGGGTGGTCGACGAAGTTGTCGTAGAGGTTTTTGATCTTGAGGTGGAAGTAGGTTCCAAGCTTATCGCAGAGGTCTTGGGACGCGGTGATGTCTGTGGCTTCGCTGCGGGGTTGGTGAATTCCTGAATGACACTGAAGAGTTCCTTGGAGTTGGTGGAGTTGGCGAGGGTTTTTGTTGTGGATGAAAGTCCTCTTGGTGGTTCTGATTCGGTTGTGGTATTCTGTCATGGTGTCCTTGTAGGTGGTGTAGTTTTCGGGTGTCTTGGTGTTTTTCCAGTTCTTCTCCAGGCGTCTGCAGGTGCGTCTGGCTTCTTGGAGATTGGTGGTGAACCAGGTGGCTTTCATGGGGTGCTGTTTGTCGGGGTTGCGTAGCGGGGCGAGCTCATCTGCGCAGTTGGAGATCCAAGTGTGGAGTTCTCTGGCTGCGACTTTGGCGTCGGATGCCATGGTGTGGTTGTCTCGGGTGAGGGTGGAGTTGAGTTGCTCGTCGGTGACCTTGCTCCAGTTCCTTCGTGGTGGGCGAGGGCCTGGTTTGGGTGTCTTGGGTTTGTCGACAGTGAAGTGTACACAGTGGTGGTCAGTCCATGGGGGTTGCGTTGTGTGACTGAAGTAAACGCTGTTTCCTGCAGCGAAGATGGGGTCGAGGGTGTGTCCTGCCCTGTGGGTCAGTGTGGTGACGAGTTGTTTAAGTCCGTTGTTGGTGAGGTTGTCGCGAAGGGTGGTGGAGTTGGGGTCGCTGGGGTTGTCGAGGTAGAAGTTGAGGTCTCCGATGAGTATGTAGTTCATTGAGGCGATGGCGTGGGGTGCGATGAGGTCGGTGATGGTGGCGGCGAAGGGAGGCCGGGGGGTCTGTAGACAAGGGTTCCGCGGAGTGTGGAGTTGGGGCTGGTCTGGATCTGGAAGTGCAGGTGTTCGGCGGAGTGGAAAGTTCTGCTGGAGGTGGTGAGGCAGAGCGTGTTCTTGTGGGCGATGGCGAGGCCCCCTCCCGGGTGGTTGGGGTGGTCTTTCCTCTGGATCTTGTGTCCGTCCGGATGGCGGTGTTGATGTCGGGGCGGAAGCCACGTTGGTCCAGGTCTCCGTGGAGAAGGCGATGTCAGGCGAGAGAGAGTCGAGTAGGTTCCAGATCTCCACGGCGTGTTTGTGCACGGAGTGCACGTTGAGGAGGATGCTTCTTAGGGTGTTGCCGGTGTTGGCGTCAGCGGTGTTGGAGGCAGGAGAACTGGCCGTGGGTCGTGTTTGGCGAGGCCTGTTGGCAGTCTTTTAGTTTTTCGGGGTTCAGTGCGTGGAGGGTGGCTGTGCTGTAGTGGTGGGTGGTTCGAGATGCAGGGTCCATGGCGCTCGTTGCTGTCGGGTCGCGGATGGGTGCAGACGGGCTTGCCTTAGGCGCGCCAGTGGCACGCCCGGTGCGCGACTGCGCAGCGGCTGCCATTAAGTAGGGGAGGGAGGAGGGACGATCAGCTGGGAGGCAGGAACGGGCGAGGACAGGGGGGAGGAGCTGCAGGGGCAGCAGCGGTGGGAAGAAGGGAGCGGGAGAAAACGGGCACAAAACCAAAAATAAACAATGACAAAAGGAAAAAACAGATACAATTACCAATAACAATTACCAACAATGAACAATCAGGCGCAGGGAGTTGTAGACAGGCAGAGGTGGCAACGGGCAACACACAGGACAGACAGCGGCCTAGAACACCTCCCAGGAGGAGGCCGGAGGGCTCAGCGGTGGTGAAATTAGAGTGGAGCTGCTGGGGAGAGAGCAGGCCTGTGACCGAGGATCAGCGGTCTTACTCGGGCTCCCCCTCAGCGGCCGCCATTAAGTTGGGGAGGGGGAAAGGACGATCAGCTGGGAGACGGGAATGAGCAAGGAAAGGGGGGCTGCAGGGGCAGCAGTGGCGGGAAGAGGGGAGTGGGAGAAAAACGGGCACAAAACCAAAAATAAACAATTAGAAAAAGGAAAAACAGATACAATTACCAATAACAATTAAAAACAATGAACAATCAGGCGCAGGGAGATAAAGACAGGCAGAGGCGGCAACAGGCAACACACGGGGTAGACAGCGGCCTAAAACACCTCCCAGGAGGAGGCCGGAGGGCTTAGCGGCGGTGAAAGTAGAGCGGAGCTGCTGGGGAGAGAGCAGGCCAGTGACCGAGGGTCAGCGGTCTTACTCGCGCTCCCCCGCAGCGGCCGCCATTAAGTAGGGGAGGGGGGAAGGTCTATCAGCTGGGAGGTGGGAACGGGTGAGGACAGGGGGGAGAGGCCGCAGGGGCAGCAGCAGCAAGAAGAGGGGAGCGGGAGAAAAACAGGCACAAAACCAAAAATAAACAATTACAAAAGGGAAAAACAGATACAATTACCAATAACAATTACCAACAATGAACAATCAGGCGCAGGGAGAAGGAGACAAGCAGAGGCGGCAACGGGCTACACACGGGGCAGACAGCGGCCTAGAACACCTCCCAGGAGGAGGCCGGAGGGCTCAGCGGCGGTGAAAGTAGAGCGGAGCTGCTGGGGAGAGAGCACGCCAGTGACCGAGGGTCAGCGGTCTTACTCTCAACCTTGATAACATCATCTAATGTTGGAACCCCATAGTGAGTAATTTTTGCTGCATATATTTATCAAAACAGTGGCCAATAAACTGGTCTCCAATCAGCTAATCAGTGAAATTGGGAAACTGACATAAAGCTTTCACATATGTATCAAAATGTTCACCTTGTGCTTGAGATTGCTTTAAGAATTAGTGTCAGAAAAAAGAATAGAATAGGCTTAATGTGACATCTATGTTTTAGGTTCTTTACAACCTCCTGATACTCATACAGTTCTTCTCCATCAAACCAAAACCATAACTGGGAGATGCTTGAAAATGTTCCGTTATTCAAATCCCAAATAATGTAGTAATAATTTTGTATTACTTTCTAGGATGAACGTAGATGCCAATGGCACTCAAAGAAATCGCAAAAGCATTTTACTACTGTTTCCTCTGAATAGGGGACACCCCTAGTGATTCTAGACATTGTGGAGGTGGATTTTAAGGGTAGCACACTACTAAACTTAACAAGCAAGGAAAAACTGAAGAATGTTAGAAGAGTTTTGCTGGTGTGTTTATCACCCATGTATGAAATTATGTGGCACACCAAAAATATGATTAGGTGTGTGTCAGCATGTATAATTCCAAAGACCCCACGAAAAACTGTACCACAATGTTACCAATATGATAATTGCCATATGATTAATCAAGGCACTGTGGCAACAAGGCACTTTGCTTCCTGTACAACCCAGTGTCCACAACAGTGTCCTATCTTCACCCCTGAGGAACTTGCCCACTGTAGCATATTTTCTCGATTCACAGATGCCAAGTTTAGTGTTGTAAAGTACTTGGCTTTTGTCAGTATTATCACAATCTCCTCTAGGTTAGGAAGAGGAAATGTGCTCCCAAACTCCTCTTCCTCAATGCTCTAAGGTCAAAACAGAGAGGTATCTCACATTTTTCATAACTATAATCAGGGCAAACAATTTGGTGGGCTTGAATAGCACTATCAAATCACATTCACATAGCCTTTTCATCTCTTGTTGAATTAATCTTGTGACTCAAAGAAAACCCCTAACTTTGGAATTAACTGATTTGGCACCACAATTTAGCTTCATTCTGTGCTTGTAACCCACCAAACATCCTAAATCTTTTCTAACATTTGTTTTTGAACACATTCTTAAAACAATCTCCTACCTCAACCATTTCATTAATCTGAACAAGAGGTGTAGAATTGGGATTCAACATCACTCCAAGCATTCATTTGCTTGGCCTACCTATTATTTTATCTCATTTACACGTGTCTCAGCTATCCCTGAACTAAAGAGAGGCCCCATTGCATTGCTTTATACTCTTAAATGCTGGACATTTCCCACAGTGCAGGACTTGTTTGTTGGTGGTTTTCCTGCCTGCATTGCCTGCATTCTGTCTGTAGATCGTGGATGGGGTGGGACTACGTACTGCCGCTCTTCCTGGGATAAGGAGGGACCGCATTGCATCGCTCCGTGCTCTTAAGAGCGGGACATTTCCTGCAGCACAGGACATGTGACTGACCCACTCAGGTTCATGGCTGGGGGAAGAGAGGGCCGAGAGTGGGCCCATTTGCACCCGCCAGAGCCTGGAAAAGGATGGGCCCATTATCTGGGCATAGCAGTAACAACAAGAAACCGGACCGCTTAGAGAGTCAAAGGTACATAGTGCTTTACTTTTCTCCCCTCTTCACATCTAATTTGGTGATACAAAAGGGGCAAATACAAAGACAGCCAACTGACCTTGTGTGCCATGAAAGGCAAGGTGGTCTCTAAGTCTATTACTATCTTTCGTCTGCCCTGGGTGTCATTTTTACTAAAATTGGCCGGGTTGAGGCCAGTCTAGATGCTACCTTAAGGAATTTGGGAGCACCTATGGTTAGCCCTCAAGAGGCTATGGCGGCTTCTCTGTTAAACTAAGGTGGCTCTCCTCCTCTTGTTTTGCCATCAGGACTGACAATGATGGAGAATGCCCTGCCCCACGCAGTGATATCAACTGAGACTTACAGAAAAACACATGTCATCCATGACTAACCAAAGATGACAGAGTCCGTAGTGTTATTAGAGAGCCCATTGCCCAAGAAAATCAGGAAAGAGTCAGCCAATGTGGACAGAGGTAGCAATATACCACCAGAGAATAGCTCTACTGTGCCTCCCAAGCAAAGTGTTCGAGCAAAGGGGCCAGCCAGCAAAGTGGGGAGGAGGCAGATCCAAGATTTCACTATTGGAGAAATTTATTTAAAAGATTTAATTGGCAAATGTCTAGAGAGATTAGATCAACTAGATAGCACAATAGAAAATGATGGCTAATTTCTGCTCCTTGGTTCTGAACTGGTGAAACAGCTAGCTTACCTTCACTCAGACCAAGGAAGAGTGGCCAAAGGTATGGGACATGAACATTGGGAAAAGTCATTGATCAGCCATGTGCCCTAGTGCAAAACGTGCAGCCCCAGAAGTTAACCTATCTTAGAAGTACACAATTGCAAGTACAAAGGGAATATGAGTCACCACAAGACAATCTGATGGCACAGAGATTACCTTGAGAAGGGTAGGAGCCATAAAGCAGAAGCCCATAGCAATTAGAACACCCTAAACAGGTATCACCAACGTTTAAGTGAGGGAGTCGATGTTTGAGCCCTCACATTCCTTCAGAATGCACCCCTTCTATTACCGTCCTAGAGAACATACCCAAAATAGAGGCTTTGTGCACAGTAACACATTTGTCCCAATTAAATAAGGTGACTCACTGGCTGACGAAAAACTCAGGTTGGACCTATGACCTGTCAAAAGAGATCATCACTGCAAGGAGAGTTTCGCGGGTTGGGCCCACCAATAAAACCTCACCTGGGGACTGTATCATTATTAATTTCAGAAGGCCAAATTTAGTCCTAGCAATGCTACACTGCTATACCCATCAATTTCTCAACATCGGGGTATTAAAGCACAACTGCTGGCCTTCTTTTACGGCCCAAGGACAAACTATCTAAAACTTACCTATGGCGCGGCACAACATCCTGCCCCACAGGAGACAGTGCTGTAAGCCTGTCTCTTCAAAATGGTGTGCCAGTCTCCAACAGATTCAAGGTAATATCATCTTTAGAAGAGGTGGACTGAGCATCATATATCTCTGGGAGCTCTGGCAATGATCATGAATATAATCTCCCTCTTATTAAGACTGTATTTAAAAGGAGGGATAAAAATCAGCCCCATTGCTATCACCCAATTTTGCTGTTAGCACAACATACTGGGCAGGGTTATTTTAGCTAAACTGGAAAAATGGGCCACTGAGAATTAGGGGATTATCGGATGCACACTTTGGGTCCCGCCAGTGTTAGGAACTGTGGTGTAAAGTCTAAGGGCCTGATTTAGATTTCGCTTGATTCGCTACTTCATCACAAAGGTGATGGGTATCCTGTCTGCCGAAATATAAACCCCATAATATCCTGTGGGATTTATATTTTTATGGACGTTGTGACGGAGTATCCCAGGCTCTGAAACCTAAATCAGGCCCTTAATCTGTATTTTATCACACAAATATTTGTAAAGGGAAAAAAGGTAATGTACATCTGGCCTCATGGATTTAAATTGTACTTTTGATACCGTTCAATGACTGGTCATGGAAAAAATGGGAATAGATAACGCAATTATCAATTTACTTCATAGGCTTCATGTGCATACTACAGCCAAGATTTGAAATAGTAGGTAAGGTAATCTCTCAAATGAAAACAGTTCTGTTGTGGGGATGAGACAAGGCTGTGTATTGAGTTTGTTTCTTTCCGTATTATTCAGCAACAACCTTGAAGACTATTTGTGCTCTAGAGGCAAAGATATGCCTAAGATTGGCTATTGCTTAGTACTAGTACTATTGTACACAGATAATAATGCTAATAGCGAGAACAGCTAATGGATTACAGACACTTTTAGATACTTTTAATATGCTTATGGCAGAACCATTTTGGCTGACTGTCTTGCTTTAGATAATGCAATAGGCATCCCATGGCTCTATTATGTAAGACAAAGTTTCATAGTTTAGGCCTTTCAGAGCTCTTTTCTAATCCCACTGATCCCTCTGATTGGTCATCACTTGAAGTTAAAGAACTATTAAACAAACGTAGTCAATACTTGCGATTGGCCAATTTGGGAAATAGGAATGAGGGACTTTTTAACTGGAATTCAAATGGGAGCCCGTCATCAGCATTGTATCTACAAGTAATCACTAAAGAGCAAGAGAAGTTTCTAATTACCAGATTTTGCTTTAATTCCCTTAATTTCCTGCTGGACTTTCCTACCCAAGGAACATTGTTTCCATCTCTTTTTTTCCATGCCCTTGTGATGGTAGTGCAGCACAAACCACACTGCAATTTATTTTATTTTCCCCGCTATATATTACAAAAAGGAGATATTTTCTTCTTCCTGCTTTGAGAGAATCCAAAGTTAGATCCCACGAGCTGGCATTTGCACCATTATAATATCTAGGGAGTCTGGAGACAAGTAATCACTAAAGTGCTACAGAGGTTTCTATTAAACAGATTTTGCCATTATTCCCTCCATTTCATGTTGACCTTTCCTTCCCAGAGAACATAGTTTCCATCTCTTTTTCTGTGCCCCTGTGATGGTAGTACAGCACAAACCACACTACACTTTACTATATTTTGCCCGCTATAAATCACACAGAGGAGACATTTTCTGCTTCAAGCTTTGAGTAAATCCAAAGTTAGATACCACGAGCTGGCATTTGAACTCTTACAATATTTAGGACGCCTTGAGACCTGTCCCGCTGTGCTAAATTTGATAATAAGTGCTTTGTAAATTCACAATAAATGTTGAGGAATTGTATCTGTGTTTTTATCAGTATTCTTGAGTAATAATGAACATATTTTATATTTAGATAACTCTGTAATTGTGACATGTATTTTAGAACGATGCATTAACATTGCTTTTTGCTGTGAACTATTATGTTCAGTGATATTTCATCAATTTCCTTCCTACCATCAATTTTTAACTCTACCATTTTCAAAAATTAATTTACCTCAGCTTACAACATGGTCTTGTTTTATGTGACCTACAATCTTTTATAAAGTTACCCCTTTTCCCACATACATTACACACCAGACTCATGGCCAGGCATTGACTTGAATTTGCCATATGCTTATTGTTGCCACAATAAAAACACTAGCCCTTGAATGCCCATTCTATGTCAGTGCCAAACATAACATCAAATCCAGTTACTTTGTTGGCAAGCAGACAAAGAATATCTTTTCTCAAATGCCACACCCATTCCAACTTTCTTATTTTTGCAATGTTCGATTTCTCCAACAATTTGCGACATATGTTCCACTAATTTTGCAACAATTATGACTTTATTAAGAGGAGGTTCACTTTTAACCAGAGCTTACTCTAGTTTTATCAGCAAAAATTGATCACAGGATCTTTCATCAGTGAAGCTCTCTGATTTTCCAAAATTTGTAACATGAACTTCTACTGATTTGTTATCCCTTAAGCCATTAGACAAAAATTATATTTTAGTCATGGTAGGCAATGCATATCCAGCTTGTTAATGCAGATTGCAAACCCATTCAACACTTTTCTTTCCTCAGCTACAGTACATTTTCCACGCCTCCTGACACTGTGAGCATTGAAAATCTAAGAGCTGTGATATAATTTAAAAACACCATTGTTCAATGCAATTGTTGAATCACCTGGTGAAATGAAAAAATAGAAGGGTAAAAGTTCTACAGAGCACTTATTAATAACCTTGTTCATCTATAAATAGTTTCCAAACACTGATTCTAGTTCAAACTATTTTGCATTCACTGCGTTGTCAATCGCCACTCATCACTTAGGGCCTCATTACAATGCCGGTCAGACCGGCTACCTGTCGGTAGGGGGTCAGACGGACCAATGGATTACAATGCAGCAAATATATAGAAATCAGATCACAGCGGTCCTTCCGAATACAACAGGAAATTATGACAGGGGAACTCCTGAAAAGGACCAATGGATCCAATCGGGGAGTGTAACAGCGGGTGAACTGCCCGCCCTATTATAATGCACATTTCTGATGAGACGCCCGTGGCGGTCCGATCACCCCTTCAGAGTTGGTAGGAAGTGAGGCGCATAAGGCAGACAACCACCTCCATACAGCTTCACGCGTCCTGTGACGATATGGAGCCTGACTTACACGTCCTTCTGCTGCTGTACCTGCTTGATGGTGATAAAAATCAATGACAAAATGGACTCAACTGCTAGTAAGTGACACACTTATCTCTCAAACATTTTCTGAGGGGCTGCAAAGTGTGGTCTGTGGTGAGCCCAGGGACAGCATTGATGGCAGCAGGATGGGTGCGGGGCTCTGTGGGTGTTTAAATGTTGCAGGATACTTCATTAGAATTTTTTACTTAACTTCAGTTAGCATGTAAATAAAATATAACCGGTGTAGAGCAGCAATATCCTCAAATCTTCAGAGAAATCCAGTTCAAATGACCACAGTCCATAGGAAAACACATAGTTTCACTAGAGTCACCTCCATCAGGCCAAGGTCATAAAGTCCCAATGAGACGCATGACGCTGTATGAAAAAAAACAAAAAACAATGCAAACAAACTCAGTTCCAGCCATTTTCCCTGCTGGTTCCTACAGGGGTCCACACATGACTTTACAATGCTCTAGGATCCTTTTGTTAAAATTAGACAAAACTCAAAAACACATGTAACCAACCACTGGGACCCGCACAAAACAGCATAAAATCAGCCCATAGATTCTCGATTAATCCAGAAGAAGAATGTAACCAAGTAACGCAGCCTAATTAGATAAAAATCTCGTTCCACGCCATGTGCAGAGGCCCAAGAGATGTGCATGTGTCAACGGAAACCCCGCAGCTAGGAGAGGGGAAACCCAAAATACACAGAGCATTAAAACTGTTTAAAACTCGCCATTCCCCTAAAATTCTAGAACCTCTTAGAACAGTTTAAAACTCACCATCCACCTAAAATCCTTTCAGGACCCATTGAGAAAGAATTTGCTCAGAGTTAAACTATTGAGAGTATTTGGTGAAATGTAAGCGCAGATATTTCTCAGACAACTGCCTAACGACTGAACTTCATTTTTAACAGAGCTTGGAAAGTTGCACAAAGAAAATCCACTCAACAAAGAAGAATCAACTGATGAATGCCTGCTTCCACGAAGGGCTGATTTCTTAAAGGAAGAATTCATAAGCATTTAAAAATTGAAGAGAAATCTCCTTCAAATTAATTCTCCCTTTAAGATACAGCCCACCACTGTCAAGCTGGCTGCAGACTACTACATTTAGAATTTATTGGGACATTCACACAGAAAGAAGATTGGGAGGACCATGTTATCAGTTCTGCAGTACAACTAAGGGGTCGATTCCGATTCGGGCCGGAAAAAGCACCGACCGACTCGGAGCCGGAATTTATACCGACCGACACGTACCTGTGGCGCCCAACATGCCAAGTATGATGCAAAGCGTGCAAAATCCGACCGACACGTACCGAACCCAAGCCGAACGACCGAGCCGCACGGAAAACAGCAATACGGCCGGAAAAACACGCGAATCGAACCGACCGACACGCACCCGGACCAAATCCGACCGAAACGTACACGCGAACTCCAAACCGCAAAGTACGATGCAAGGCGCGAAAACCACGACCGAGTCGGACGGAGGACAAGCCATACGACCGACACGCATACAAAACCGAGCCGAAGTAACACAAAACACCGCGACCGACGCGTACGCAGCATAGAAAACTGCACAAACACAGCGTGAACGAAACGGAGAACACCGTACGAGACAAATGCAGGGTCCGACTCGGTCACAAGAACGTTTCCAACATGCACAGACAGTACAAAGGAAAAATCACACAAAAAAAGGCCAAACAAGCAATTACAAAGCCAATAAATACTGGGGGGTGGGGACAGAGAACAAAGACACACCCACAACTCCACCCATATAAAGGACACAAATCCCAACCATGATCCTTTGCAAATGCCATTCCACTGCCAGCACCCAAGAGACAGCAACCACACACCCACAGCTCATCCCTCACACAAGCCACACACCATCAGCACACCAACAAATACCTACCTCACATACACCCAGCAAAACACACACTCACACACCCTCACCTGCACACCAACACACACATCACTCACCATCACCACCCATCACCATGCCCCCCAAGAAGAATCACAAGTTCCTAGATTGTGAATTGGAAGTCTTGGTAGACGAGATCCTCAGGGTAGAGCCACAGCTGTTTTGCACACTGGTCCAACAGACCCCCATCTCCCAGAAAACCAAGATGTGGGAGAGGATCATCAACAGGGTGAACGCACAATCACCATGTCTGCGCACAAAGACCGACATCCAGAACAGGTGGTATGACGTGCACAGGAGGGTCCGGGAGCTGCTCAAGAAAGACTACCTCCTGAGCCAATACACCGGCAGTGGCCCTCCTGCCAAGCCAGTATACCTCAGGCCCTGGGAGGAGAAGGTGCGGGCCATCCTTCCGCCAGTGAGCGTATATGGACTAGAGAACATCCCAGAACCTGGTGAGTACACAACAAATGTACACAATATTCTGCCACAATACACACACACATCACTGTCAAGGGGAGAGTCAAAACATGCACTCATTGCAATTACACAGCAACCAGAACAGAATCATCCCAAAATGTGTATGTCAGTCAGATAAACACAACACATGCCATCAAAAAAGTTACATTCAACCGTGCCATCACATGTACAAACACAACTACAACTACAGCTAGGCAGTGGCACAAATAGAACTAACAAACACATCCACACATGTAGCCACCACAACAACACCAACACACAGTGAAGACCACTGAAAGGAAGGAATTCTGTGTATGCTGGCCAAGTCAGTGTAGCCAATAGCATCATGGGAGTCGTAGTCACACATATTGCCCCCCCCAACTGTCCCATCAACACCACCATGAACCATGCGCACATCACAGGGAGTGGAGAAGGACTCACAAGATGGCTGACACTGGCAACTGCTGTGGGGAGCACAAGGCCCTGCTGGCAACTGTGCACCAACAAACAGCAGGACACCACTGACTGACATCCTGAGAGACAACTTCCACTCCCTGCAATGCAAGCACGTTCCATGGTGGGATATCTGGCTGGCTGGGTGGGAAGGAGGACTTGCAGCACTGACCATAGTCACAAGCACCTCCCCTCACCCCCCTCAACACAAACTCCACAGAACCCACCTGGTAGAATGCAATGCCTCCCATCCTAACTCAAGATCCCACAAAGAACCACCACCCTGGGTTATGTTGTGTAAAGCACAGGGACACTCTTGGGACTTTTAGCCAAACAACTGCCAGGACAACACTGGGAAGCAGAGTCAAAAGGAAGGAAGCATGGGCATGCTGGGAAGGGGGTTGGAGGCAATAGCATGATGGGAGTCGTAGTCACAGCTCTACATCCCCCACCACATGGCCCAGCAAGCTCACACTCACGCATGCACATCCCACAGAGAGTGGAAAGGCCCATCAAAGATGTCTGACACTGTTGCTGTGTCGTGGGGAGCACAAGGTCATGCTGGGAACTGCACACCAACCAACAGCAGGACACCACTGTCAGCCATCTTGCCATTGCTCTCACACCCACACACACTGAACTCCCCACAAAACCAAGTAAGTATGGGAATGCTGGGAAGTGGGGTGGAGGCAATAGCATGATGGGAGTGGCAGTCACAGATATTGGTCACCCCCACAACTGTCCCATCAACACCACCCTGAACCATGCGCACATCACAGGGAGTGGAAAACAACTGACAAGATGGCTGACACTGTGCACTGCTGTGGGGAGCACTAGGCCCTGCTGGCAACTGTGCACCAACAAACAGCACAACACCACTGACTGACATCCTGAGAGACAACTTCCACTCCCTGCAATGCAAGCACGTTCCATGGTGGGATATCTGGCTGGCTGGGTGGGAAGGAGGACTTGCAGCACTGACCATAGTCACAAGCACCTCCCCTCACCCCCCCTCAACACAAACTCCACAGAACCCACCTGGTAGAATGCAATGCCTCCCATCCTAACTCAAGATCCCACAAAGAACCACCACCCTGGGTTATGTTGTGTGAAGCACAGGGACACTCTTGGGACTTTTAGCCAAACAACTGCCAGGACAACACTCCCAGCCATCCTGTCAGCACAGCCAGCCCACCCCACAGGGAAGCAGAGTCAAAAGGAAGGAAGCATGGGCATGCTGGGAAGGGGGTGGAGGCAATAGCATGATGGGAGTGGTAGTCACAGATATTGCTCAGCCTCACAACTGGCCCATCAACACCACCCTGAACCATGCTCACATCACAGGGAGTGGAGAAGGACACACAAGATGGCTGACACTGGCTACTGCTGTGGGGAGCACAAGGGCATGCTGGGAACTGCACACCAACCAACAGCAGGACACCACTGTCAGCCATCTTGCCATTGCCCTCACACCCACACACACTGAACTCCCCACAAAAGCAAGTAAGTATGGGAATGCTGGGAAGTGGGGTGGAGGCAATAGCATGATGGGAGTCACAGTCACAGACATAGCTCACCCCCACAACTGTCCCATCAACACCACCCTGAACCATGCTCACATCACAGGGAGTGGAGAAGGACTCACAAGATGGCTGACACTGGCTACTGCTGTGGGGAGCACAAGGCCCTGCTGGGAACTGTGCACCAACAAACAGCAGGACACCACTGACTGACATCCTGAGAGACAACTTCCACTCCCTGCAATGCAAGCACGTACCATGGTGGGATATCTGGCTGGCTGGGTGGGAAGGAGTACTTGCAGCACTGACCATAGTCACAAGCACCTCCCCTCACACCTCCCCTCAACACAAACTCCACAGAACCCACCTGGTAGAATGCAATGCCTCCCATCCTAACTCAAGATCCCACAAAGAACCACCACCCTGGGTTATGTTGTGTGAAGCACAGGGACACTCTTGGGACTTTTAGCCAAACAACTGCCAGGACAACACTCCCAGCCATCCTGTCAGCACAGGCAGCCCACCCCACAGGGAGGCAGAGTCAAAAGGAAGGAAGCTTGGGCATGCTGGGAAGGGGGGTGGAGGCAATAGCATGATGGGAGTGGTAGTCACAGATATTGCTCAGCCTCACAACTGGCCCATCAACACCACCCTGAACCATGCTCACATCACAGGGAGTGGAGAAGGACTCACAAGATGGCTGACACTGGCTACTGCTGTGGGGAGCACAAGGCCCTGCTGGCAACTGTGCACCAATAAACAGCAGGACACCACTGACTGACATCCTGAGAGACAACTTCCACTCCCTGCAATGCAAGCACAGTCCATGGTGGGATAACTGACTGGCTGGGTGGGAAGGAGGGCCGGCTGTCAACCAAATACAACCAATGCAGACCATGTTCACACCCCAACAAATACATAGAAATGCCCAAATAATGCAGGACAATGTGCCACACCAAAATCAACCCCTGACTGTGACGACTTAGGACAATGCAATGTACAGGCCTGCACCCAGAGGCACAGTCACAACTGTCAGGTGTGTCAACCATTGATGCCTGCAGAAACATAACATACATTGTGTGTGTCTCCCAAAAACAGGTGATGATGGGGACACAGCAGCAGACGCTGAGGAGTCCCAGTCCCAGGCTCAAGAGGATGCGGAGCTCACTGGTGTCGTACAGCCTCTGCCCTCCTCGGATGAAGAAGACCAACCTGGCACATCCGGTGCAAGTCTACATGCAGCACCAGCAGGACCACCAGCTGCAGCACCAGCAGGACCACCAGCTGCACCCCCTGCACCCACCCCTCCAACGACTGTCACCACAAATACCATCCCTGCCGACATGGACAGAACAAGGAGCAACACCAGCACAGGGACCCTGGACCAACCTGGGGCCATGGACACCACCACCACCACCAACCCCCAAGGTGGACCAGGGTCATCTGTGCGTGCCACTGCACGCACTGCACATGTCAGCAGGGGTGGTGGGAGGGGTGGGAGACAGAGGTCGCTGCTTGCAGAGGTTGCTGGTGTGCATGATGACCCACAACTGGTACGCATAGCTGATGCGTACCAGTCCAGCACCGGAGATCTCAGCCAGGTAGTGGGGCTCCTCAGAGACATGAAACAGCAGCAGGCTGCCCATCATGCCCGCTTGGACTCTCACATGTCCCACGTGGAGTCACACCTGTCCCGTGTGGACTCACACATGTCCCGCGTGGAGTCCAAGTGGGATGCACTGCATGAGATGACGGCGGTGCACAGGGACATTTTACAATGCCTCCGCCAGATGAACAGCAACCAGTCCACACCTCCCTGTGTGCCAACAACATCTGGTGCTGAACAAACTGCAACTGCCACAGGGAGGGAGGATGACTCTGGCGGAGAGTCCCCTGCACCGCAGCAGCCTGTACTTGAGGGGCCCCCCCAAGAAGAGGGGTCGTCCGAGGAGGGGCAAGTGAGAGGCCGATGGCCAAGCGCAACTCCCAGGAAGCCTGAACCTGTTCTGGATGTTCACCTTTGTGCACAGACTGTTCACCCTGTTGACGGCAACACTACTCCCACACATTGCATGGGGAGTACAAGTTGGACCAATGTCTCAGACAACTGTGGCCCCGATACTGGGGATTTTGTCTACCAGGACTTTCAATTCACCTAGGAACTTCTGATTGCAAGATTTATGTACAGCACTACCCATCCTATGCACTATTCACACAAATGTATCACAATAAACACACTAATACACCATACTTGCCTCTGTTGTGATTCCAACGTGGGTGCTGTTATGGGGATGATGAACTGCAAAATTACACTGTGTATGCGAACTGCAACAGCAAGTACAACACAGGCATGTGAGTAAAGGCAACGTGACACATATGAGGGAGACACACCACCAGGGCTACACAACACATACACACCTATGCCATCTGACTCATTGCCTACACTGATGTTCCCAGGGAAGACGGTGCAATGCACAGACACCACACCCATTCCCAGTTGTAGTCAAGTAGCCCACAGGTGCAGTAAGCAAATGGCAGTCAAATGTGTGACCACAGACAACGCACATCACAAAGTGAAGCACAGGTTTATTACACAGTTGCAACATTTCGTAACCACTACAGACGCAAGGTAATCCCACCTGGCAGCGGGCACACAGTCAACAACTGTAGACGGAAGGAAGTCCATGGGTGTGGCGCACATCACCTGTAGGGACACAACAGCTACCACCCTGGAAGTGCAATCACGTCGTCGGTGGACACAGTTGACCAAACGAATCTGAAAGTACCCTGTGAAGGACAGAAATGACACACAGTCAAAAGCAATGGAGAACAGGACAGAACAGCAAAACTCATGCACAATACATGTTACAAGATACCCACCCAGAACCAAGTTAGCATGTCAACACTGTTGGGGAGTACAGCCCACCTGTAAGCACACATCGCAACACACATCCAGTCAAGTAGCCCATGGACACACTCCAACAGCACCAGAGCACCACCCACACATATCATGCATACTCACATCATTGACCTGACATCTCTGGATACTCACATTCAGCTGAAGAAGTTGGTGATGAGCTGTGTGCGGACATCACCATCATCATCATTATCATCATCACTGGCATCGTGGTCCAGGCCAGGATCCTCCACAGGTGGCGGATGTTGGTCATTGTCATCCTGGATGAGAGGCAACTCCTTCCGCACTGCCAGGTTGTGGAGCATGCAGCAGACGATGATAATCTTGCACACTTTCACAGGGGCATATGGGAGGGACCCTCCGGTCTTGTCCAGGCAGCGGAAGCGGCTCTTCAGGAGACCAAATGTCCACTCAATCACTCTCCTGGTCCGACCATGTGCCTCATTGTAGCGCATCTGGGCTGGTGTCACAGGGTTCCTGAGGGGTGTCAGCAACCACGGCATGTTGGGGTATCCCGAGTCACCTACGGACAGACAAGTGCACATTAGCTGACTTGGAAAAGTGGGCGGAATACTACAGATCAGATCACACACAATGGCACAAAGTCAGTACACACCGACAAGCCAGGCACGCTGGTTCTGCATCTGTGCCATCATCCTGGGGATGCGACTACTCCTCATCACAAAGGCATCGTGTGCTGAACCAGGGAAACGGGCACACATGTGTGTGATGGTCATATCTGCAAGACACACCACCAGTGCATTGACCGAGTGGTAGTGCTTGCGGTTACGGTAGGCCTGCTCCTGGGCCTGTGGTGGTACCAAAGCCACAGGTGTCCCATCAATGGAGCCAATGACATGCGGCATCCTCCCCAGGGCATAGAAGTCACTCTTCACGTCAGTGAGTCGTCGCAGTCTAGGGAAATAGATGTACCTGTTCAGGAATAGCAACATTGCCGCCAAAACATCGCAGAGCACACGGCTCAACATGGTCTGTGACATCCCACCAGCAGTCGCCACAGTATGTTGGAAGGTACCGGTGGCAAAGAAGTGTAGGGCTGCCATCACCTTCACCTTGGGGGTCAGCGCTGTAGGATACGGCCGGCCAGGCTGCAAATGTGGGGCCAACTGCACTGCCAAATCCTCAATCAGCTGCCTGGTGAAGCGGTAGCGTCGGATGCTGTCCCGTTCCACCATCGTTGCCAGGTCTGGGAATGGTCGATGGACAGCAGGAGCCCTGCAGTGCAGAGGAGAAGTAAGCAAGATTGTCAGTCAGCCCACATATGCGGCATTGAACACACTCAATATCCCAACATACATCATTATGAGGCACAACTACATGAAGTGTGCAGTTCCGTAAGGACATGTATGGTACATACATGGCCAACATCTGTCATCACGGTCCAACAAGTGGCATCAATAAGTCCCAGGTTGGCCCATTGGATATCATGAGGCCGTGTCACAGTTCCCATCTCCTGCTGCCGTGTCACAATCACCCCCCACAGTGACATGTGAGGACAGATGTGCCCCAGGCATCACAGCTCAACGACAGGTACATTCCCAGGGACCCTGTATTGCCACATGGACACTGGCATTACATGGAGTATCATGTATACACCACAGCAAAACAACTATGACCCCCACAGGTAGTGGTCCCACTTGCCACTGCAGGACAGACATGGACGTCTGTGACACACACACGCACAACATCAAAGTCCATGCACACACAACGTGGATGTGGAGACTGTCTCTCATTGTGCACATGAAATCAGAGACATTGTAAACACTACATGCACACAGACTGTGGAGGACCATCACTATTGTGCCACTGGGACACCCTGGCTCAAACATACCGTCCCACATGGGACTCACGGGGTATGTGACATGACATACACATACACCACCGTGAAATGTGACCATGGCACATGCACAGATATGAACAGTTGCACATCACAGTGGTCATGTACACGTAACACCCAGGATCCTGTCCCCATGAACACGTGCACAGCCTGGGGGTTGCTGCCCCCAGGTGACACCCACAGGACAACATGTACACCAACATACACACAATAGGAAATGCAGCCTTACATGCCTTATCATACAGTTTGGACAGGCTGTCGTGTTGTAGGTGTGCCCCTCACTCCCTGGGAGCTATCTGTGGCTGGCATATGTCCATCTGAGACAGGCATGGTGACATATGCCAGTCACTTGTACAGGGATGCGTTGTACAGCAATGGACCGATCGGTGCCCCCGGCCGGCCCATTGCATTCAATGTGTGCAGGTACGCGTTGTGCCCCTGTATGCGTTGTACAGCAATGGACCGATCGGTGCCCCCGGCCGGCCCATTGCATTCAATGTGTGCAGGTACGCGTTGTGCCCCTGTACGCGTTGTACCGCAATGGACCGATCGGTGCCCCCGGCCGGCCCACTGCATTCAATGTGTGCGGGTACGCGTTGTGCCCCTGTACGCGTTGTACTGCAATGGACCGATCGGTGGCCCCGGCCGGCCCATTGCATTCAATGTGTGCAGGTACGCGTTGTGCCCCTGTACGCGTTGGTATGCGTTGTGCCCCTGTACGCGTTGTACCGCAATGGACCGATCAGTGCCCCCGGCCGGCCCATTGCATTCAATGTGTGCGGGTACGCGTTGTGCCCCTGTACGCGCTGTACCGCAATGGACCGATCGGTGCCCCCGGCCGGCCCATTGCATTCAATGTGTGCAGGTACGCGTTGTGCCCCTGTACGCGTTGTACCGCAATGGACCGATCGGTGCCCCCGGCCGGCCCATTGCATTCAATGTGTGCGGGTACGCGTTGTACCCCTGTACGCGTTGTACCGCAATGGACCGATCGGTGCGCACCCATTGACAATGGCCTTGCCTGGCAACGGACGCGTTTTCGAATTTCGAACGAGTCGGTTGCTGGAAATTCAGTTGGTCACCCACAACAATGTTGCAAAATCATGTATGTCATGAAGTTGAAGATTTGAAGGATGCCGTGGGCGTGTATTGGTGCTGCTATTCCATGGATTGGCCAGATTCAGAAGATGCAAACGACTTGGACCTATCACTTTGGACACAAGGGACAGTATCTGCCTCTCCAGCACATATATATTGCTGGCTGTTCCCCTGAGAGCTCACTTGCCTGCACTACATGCTCCAGGACGACATCTGCCACTGCACTGCTGCTGTCTCTGCCCCTCTGGACCGTGCAATGGCACGTACTGTGGAGAGACCCCAGCCTTCAGCCTTGAGGAGAACCAGGCCCTGCTGGACAGCTTACTTCCACAGTACAGCAAGCTGTATGGGACACCAGGGGAGCAGGTGAGTGTTCTGTGCACTGCCTTTCTGAATGTACATTTTGTCTGACTAGCAAGGCTGAAAGTCTGCACGCCACTGGCTAGCAGGCTCACTGAGTAGTTGTCATCCCCCATAGTGTGTAGTGACATGCACTGGACAGGTATGGTGCAGTGACAGTGCATTTGAACAAGGTTTTACTTCCCATGCCATGATACCATGTAGTGACGTCTAGCAAACTGTCCATGGGCAGCGTTGCACTGCCTGTGTACATCATGTGCCCCTGTGAATGAGACATGTATATACAACTGTGTCATGCACGGATATGTTGCATGTGTAGTAATGGCCTTTTCACTTTGTCATCCTGACAGGTTAATGCCCATCGGAAGCAGGAGATCTGGAAGGACATCGTCCGGGCTGTCCGGTCCGTGGGGGTCTACAAGCGCCGGATCCGCAACTGCCAGAAGAGGTGGCAGGACCTTCGGGGCTGGACCCGGAGGATTGCACGGGTCCAGCTGAAGCTGTCGCCTCCTCGCAGGAGGGGCGGAACACGGACCCTGACCCCTCACATGCTCCAGATCCTGGCAGTGGTGTTTCCAGACCTGGATGGGCAGCTGAAGGCCAGACAGCAGCAAGGAGGGGGTGAGTCAAAGACTGCACTGTGAACTCTGTATTACATGCTTTGTGCCCTCCTCTGGCCTGGTTCAACTGCCACAGTGCAGCAGTCATGTTGTCCAGGAGCCATGTCCCTCTATTGTGCACTGCCCACTCCTCATCTGATACCCAGGTGTGGCCCTTACATTCAGGGAATTGTGTCACTTGGGACTGTGTCCTTGCAGTTTGCTTCACTAAAGGTGGGGGACAGCATCTGTTTCCCTAACTCTGTTGTGGGCATCATGGGTGGGTCCATTGTTCACACAACGCCTGTGTTCGGACATGTAATCTGCGTGTTGCTTTGATATGCGGTCCACTTGCTGAGCTGAGCCACCACATGTGCCTGGGGTATGTGGCACACGCCCATGCAGCGGGTGGGAACAATGTTTGGGCCCCAGGAGTGTGCAGATTACGAGTGTCACACATACATAGCCAGCTATCCACTGTCCAGGGCTCATCCCTCATTCATGTGGGGCAGGACAGTCATGCCTACTCCAGGCCATGCAATGCACTCTGTACTCCCACTCCCGTGTATCAGCTGACACATTGTGCGCAGTGATTTGACCCCTCAGGTGTCTGCCTCTGTGTCAGTGTGCTGTGGATTAGTTGCCAGGACTGCTGGGGTGTTTCTTGGTAGGGGCTCAGCATGCCACTGGAGATGTGACCATAGGAGACGATACTTGTGTGTCACTTAGGTGTTTGATCAGCTGCCCGTGCAGACTGGGGTATGCGAATGTGAAGTTCAGGCAGCTGTTCCCCATTCACAGCAGATTGTGAGGGGCTCAGGTTCAGAGGGTAGTGTCACAGGTCTCCCATATGTCCAATCGGTATGACCTGGACAGATGAGGGTTAAGATGATGTGTTGTGTGGGGGATGTACATGTGCACTTGTGCAGCTCCAGGACTTGCATTCCCCATGACCTACTATTGTCACACAGTGCAGAGTGTTGTTGTCTGGCTGCCAAGTCATACATCACTGAGACAGTGATGTATGACTTACCAGTCATGCCTCCGCCATGGCATGTGTCTACTTATTGGTGATCCTGCAGGGGAGTGACATGTGCTACATGCACACCATTGTGGCACTGGCTATCAGGACATGGGTGCATCATGGTGTCTGTCGCTGGTATGCATCACATGCATATCCTATTTGACTCTGGGCGTCCCTTTCATCCGGAAACCTGTACTGACTCAGTGGCAAGAGTTGTGATGTGTGCATGTCCACATGCTACACCGTGTCCTCTGCACTGTCCAACTACTGTGTAGTTGGTGCATGTGTCCACACTGGGGTGTTGCTATCCAACAGACACCAGACAGATGGGTGCAAGGCCATGTGGGATGTGAGTGCCATGGTTGGCATCAGACTGACAATTGGCTTCTCCTGTTCAGTTAGGGCACTTTTAGCAATGTACAACTAATGATGCCAGGGCTTGCTCTGTAATGTGCTGTGCTCACAGTGGTGTGTGCGTTTGGTGCAGGGGACTGATGTCTGTCTGTTTCCCCATTGTTTGCAGATACATCCACGGCCACGGAAGGGGACAGCTCCACGGACCAGGAGGAGCCGGAGAGCCAGACTGGGTCAGCAGCCGAGGAGTGGTCGGAGGGACCCAGTGGCACGGAGGGCGAGGGGAGCCACACCGAGGAGTCCTCAGCACCATCCACCTCAGCTGAGGACCAGAGCAACTCGGAGGATGACTCCCTTATGGAGGCGGGTGTCAGCAGCCACCACACCCCAGCTAGTGTTGCTGTCCCCGCCACCACCAGCACCACCACCGCCCTCCCATCGGCTCCCATTCCCCAGGTCCGTGGAGGCTCCCATGTTCGGGAGCGTGTCTCCTTTGGGCCAGGCACCGCACCCCCTGCCCCTGTGTCCCCTGCTGCCCTGAGTGAGGAGTCTGTGTACCTCCTTCGCCAGCTCCATGTAGGGCAGACAGCCATGCTGAGTGTCCTCCATGCGCACACCGCTCTGTTGACTCAGCTGGTGTCGTTCATGGAGGGCATCTCATCGGGCATGTCTGACCTACAGAGGGGCAATAGGTCCATGGACTCCTCCCTGACGGCAGCAGTGTCCCTCCTCAGACAGTCCCTCACCCCTCCTGCCTCTGCTCCATCCACACTCCCCAGCACCTTACCCGTCCCAAGCACACACACACCGGCACAGGCACACACCAGCACACACACATCCAGCACACAGACACACATGCCACAAACAAAACGCACACGCACGCACAGTCAGGGGACTGAAACCAGACTCACAGGGGATGGGGCCCTGGAACACACACACGCATCCACGAGCACTGCGCAGTCCTCAGTTGTCTCTCCCTCCAAAACACCCTCCCTTGCCTCACCTGCAACCCCAAAGACCCAGCGGCTCTTCCTCAGTGACCTCGGCCTCTTCCCCTCCGATCCAGCTGATACAGCATTCAGGGGGAAGAGGAAGCCCACCCACACGGAGCAGAGTGCCCCTCGCCCCCGGACACCCTGCCCCAGGTGCAGACAGACTGAGGCCCCCACCCGCAAGTCCCCCGGGAGTCGTAAGAGCAAGACCCCACCACCGCCCTGCAGCTCAGGCACCAGGTCTCCTTCCTCCATCCCTCAGGCCCCCACTCCACAGGTGCCCCCACCACACCCTGCCCCAGGTTCCCCCACCCACAGATATACCATCCCCAAGAGGATCCGGCCTTCTCCCCCTGCCACTTGCTCTCCCGGCACCACACCCCCCGCTGCGCTTGTCTGTGCCACTGATGTGGTGAGGGTGTCCTCCCCCTCTGTCCAGCCCACCTTGCCTGTTCCCCATTCTCCTCCCCTGGTGGTAGGCACTGCAGTGGAGTCCACTACCACCCTGTCTGACTTGGACACTGCAGTGGCGGACCTGTCCACTCCATCTGCAGGGTCCACTGCAGTCGTGCCGGCACCCACAACATCTGAGTCATGCCCCCCAGTTGTGCCGGCACACACCATGTCAGACACCTCCACTGCAGTTGTCAGTGGCTCTCCAGCACCCACCACCCCTTCCCTGCTTCCTCCTGGTGAGCCCTGATCCTGTCCCTGCGGTGCCTGGCCTGCCCCCCGGTTGCCCCTCCTAGTGGATTGTCCCTGGTTTTGTGCAGGCATGCGTAGGGTGACATCTGCCACTGTCACCCAGTTTGGACTATGACAATGGACTGGCCATTGGCCTTTGTGTTTTTTCTGGACTTTGTTTTCATTCCACACATATGCTGAATAAAGCAACTTTCTGTTCTCTAGTGCTTATGCTTCTGATGTACATGTTGTTGATGATGCTAACCATGCCCTTGCTGCAGTGATGGTGATATTTGGTCTCATGATAATGAAGTGTTACTGTGCAGGAACCCATGTGGTCCAGGGGGAATGTGTCCTATCCTGTGGTGTATCCATGTCATCCATAGCAGCATCTGAGGGTGTCATGTGTTCAGTATTTGGCAATGGGATTTCCTACTTGGATTAGCTATTTCACATCTGTGGCTTCCACCCCTGCACATCTGTTGTGCCTGCCATTGTTCAATTCGTCTACTTCCCTGACCGTGTGGCCATCTCCACTGGACATGCAGGTTTGGGCATCAATGGGGAAGGACTCATCCGTGTAGTCAGTGCAACATTGCTATACAACTGTGTTGGATCTGTGCTGATGATTCCGTTGGCACTTCCATGACCAGGCTGATGTGACGGGAGCCCTCATTTGGTGCTAATTGTTGATTGTGTGACCAAGTGCTCAGCTGACATGATGGGGCCCTACTGAGGCAACATATGGCACAGCTTTCCTCACACAGGAGTGGAGTCCCCTCATGGCAGTGTGTACTCCTGTGACATTGCCTGCGCCCAAGGTGTGTGTTGTATGTGCATGTCTGTGTGTTCACTTCCGTTTAGCTGTGCATGCTGTGATCCCTAGTGTTGTACCTGTTTGTGATGCTTGCTGAGTTGACCTATGTTCCCCCAAAGTCTTCTCCCTGGGTTCTCTGTGATGTGGGTGCATGGCACATTACTGGTCATCAGGGTGTCACCCATAGGTGTGTTTGCTGTCAGGGCTGAGTTTGTGTGCAGACGCAGATGGGTCACAGTCAGGTTTCCCCTTGGCACTTGTTGTTTGCCCCTGTCATGTGATTTCCAGTTTGTGTTATCTTTCAGTGATTGTGACACGTTGTGTGTGTGACTGCTGGCACTCCTCAGGGTCCGGGCTGCAATGTTGGTTGTTGTCTATGTGTGTTCTTTGTGGGTGACCTTGGCTTCTTCATTGGTGTGTGACTGTCGCTGGGATCCCATTGGTTGGTGTGGTATTGCCGTCATGTCCATGTACAGCGTAGTGTGCAGTGTGTCAGACATTCAGGAGTCTTGTTGAGTGGCCATGTGTGATGTGTTTCTGCACCTTGGTTCCCACCCACCACCCTGGAATAGTCATGGGTACATGTGCAATGTCAACAGTGCATGTGTGCTTCACTGCTGCACATTGTTGGAGGTCGAGGGGTGTGGTGTTGAGTGTGTGCAGATGAGAGTTGTTGCCCGGCTAGGCCCCTGCCTCCATGTTGGCCTTGGCTTACTGGCCATGCTGATTGATTTGTGCTTGTGTAGGTGTGATGGTAGTTTGTTGCTCAGGACACATGACTGTGGTTCACAGTGTGAACGACATTTAGCTTTGTCATCACAGTGGGATTGTAATGCAGCCCAGGGTCACCACATTGTGGGGGCCCTGGGGGTAGTGCTGTGGTGTGTCTGTGTCTTGCTGTGTCAGTTGCTGTTCCTACGTGCCTGTGTGACATGTGTGATTTGTGCTCCCTCTCATCTGACAATGCCTGCTTGCCCACATAGGGGATTTGGATCCATGAGTTACCTTTGTGTGGCACTGTATGCACATCTGTATGATTGGTGTTCAGGTCTCCTCATGTGTTGTGTGGTTGCCTGGGGACACTGGCACCCCCCCACCTGTTGTGTATGATGTGCAGTGTGGGTCTGCCTGTTTGTGTTTGTGCATCTGCACCACTGCATTGGCATATCTTGGGTGTGCCATTGGCTGTATGTAGTTTGGTGGCTTTCCCCTGCTGTCCCTGGGACTCCTAGGTCATCGGTCAGCACAATGATCATGGTTTGTGTGTCCCATTGCTGCCATGGTATGGTATCTGTTCACCTCACATCTACAGTCTCCACAGGGTATCTGCATTTGTGTGCCCATTGGTGCAAATATGTGGGTCTGCATTCTGATGGTCACTTCTGTCATTGTGTCATTGATGAATGTTGACAGTGTCAGCCCCCATGGGTGTTGTTTGTCTGCACATGGCCAAAGGTATGTCTTATTTGCACTGCAGTATTTGGCTCCCCCAATTTATGTTGCAATGGGACACATACACTACTTTGCCACTGATGTGTTTTTTGTTCTGTGACCAGGAATCATCCATGCAGTTTAGCAGTTGCAGCTCTTTCTTTGTCAACACTTACCTTTTGGTAACTGTGATGATGGGGGTTTGGACCCCATTGCCACAATGTTCAAAATGTGCTTCAGCTATGGACCCCACACTTACATTTTGGTCACTGTGGTGATGGGGCGTTAGACCCCATTGCAACAATGTTCAGAATGTGCTTCAGCTATGGACCCCACACTTACCTTTTGATCACTGTGATGATGGGGGTTTGGACCCCATTGCCACAATGGTCATGGCCTGCTTGCATTGTGGGGGCCACACACATATATGTGTGGCACATGTGCTAGGGGGTCACATTGTATGTTCAAAGTCATGTTCAGTGTTGTAGGCATTTGACACAGTCTACACACGCTTGTCATGGTGTTGGGGGGATGTCTTTTTCTTGCATTCCCTAGTTTGTGGTGTGCTGGTTGTGTCATGCATTGTCCATCCTATGAGTGGGGGTGGTAGTGGTGGTAGGCATCCAGCCCCCCCTGGGTGAGGGTGGTAGTAGTGTAGGCATCCAGCCCCCCCTGGGTGAGGGTGGTAGTAGTGGTAGGCATCCAGCCCCCCCTGGGTGAGGGTGGTAGTAGTGGTAGGCATCCAGCCCCCCCTGGGAGAGGGTGGTAGTAGTGGTAGGCATCCAGCCCCCCTGGCTAAGGGTGGTGGTAGGCATCCAGCCCCCCTGGCTAAGGGTGGTAGTAGTGGTAGGCATCCAGCCCCCCTGGGTGAGGGTGGTAGTAGTGGTAGGCATCCAGCCCCCCTGGGTGAGGGTGGTAGTAGTGGTAGGCATCCAGCCCCCCTGGCTAAGGGTGGTCGTAGTGGTAGGCATCCAGCCCCCTGGGTGAGGGTGGTAGTAGTGGTAGGCATCCAGCCCCCCTGGGTGAGGGTGGTAGTAGTGGTAGGCATCCAGCCCCCCTGGGTGAGGGTGGTAGTAGTGGTAGGCATCCAGCCCCCCTGGGTGAGGGTGGTAGTAGTCGTAGGCATCCAGCCCCCCTGGCTAAGGGTGGTAGTAGTGGTAGGCATCCAGCCCCCCTGGGTGAGGGTGGTAGTAGTGGTAGGCATCCAGCCCCCCTGGGTGAGGGTGGTAGTAGTGGTAGGCATCCAGCCCCCTGGCTAAGGGTGGTGGTAGGCATCCAGCCCCCCTGGCTAAGGGTGGTAGTAGTGGTGGGCATCCAGCCCCCCCTGGCTATGGGTGGTAGTAGTGGTAGGCATCCAGCCCCCCTGGCTATGGGTGGTAGTAGTGGTAGGCATCCAGCCCCCCCTGGGTGAGGGTGGTAGTAGTGGTAGGCATCCAGCCCCCCTGGGTGAGGGTGGTAGTAGTGGTAGGCATCCAGCCCCCCCTGGCTAAGGGTGGTGGTAGGCATCTAGCCCCCCCTGGCTAAGGGTGGTAGTAGTGGTAGGCATCCAGCCCCCCCTGGGTGAGGGTGGTAGTAGTGGTAGGCATTCAACCCCCCCCGGCTAAGGGTGGTAGTAGTGGTAGGCATCCAGCCCCCCCTGGGTGAGGGTGGTAGTAGTGGTAGGCATCCAGCCCCCCCTGGGTGAGGGTGGTAGTAGCGGTAGGCATCCAGCCCCCCTGGCTAAGGGTGGTAGTAGTGGTAGACATCCAGCCCCCCTGGGTGAGGGTGGTAGTAGTGGTAGGCATCCAGCCCCCCTGGGTGAGGGTGGTAGTAGTGGTAGGCATCCAGCCCCCCTGGCTAAGGGTGGTAGTAGTGGTAGGCATCCAGCCCCCCTGGGTGAGGGTGGTAGTAGTGGTAGGCATCCAGCCCCCTGGCTAAGGGTGGTAGTAGTGGTAGGCATCCAGCCCCCCTGGGTGAGGGTGGTAGTAGTGGTAGGCATCCAGCCCCCCTGGGTGAGGGTGGTAGTAGTGGTAGGCATCTGGCACCCCCATGGCTAAGGGTGGTAGTGGTGGTGGGCATCTGGCACCACCCTGGCTAAGGGTGGTAGTAGTGGTAGGCATCCAGCCCCCCTGGGTAGGGGTGGTTGTGCGCATTCAGGCCCCTGTGTGCATATGTGGCATTGGTGATGGGCATCCCGCCCCTATGGTGCTGCTGTTGCTGGTGTAAGTATATTCTGCATCCCTCTGTGTGTGTGTGATGTGTTGTGTACGTGTTGTATGTGTTTTGTGGTTGGTGTCTGACTTACCTTCTGCGCCGTACGCGTCCGTGCCTGTTCCGGTAGTAAATGTAGAATATTGGTATGATCGGGACGAAGGGATTCATGGGTTGGTTTGTGTCGTTCGTCCTTCTCGTTGCTTCGCGTCGTCCTCGTCGCTTCGCGTCGTCCTCGTCGCTGGCGTGTTCGTCTCGTAGCCGTGGATTGTGTTGTGGCGCGAATCGGAGCTTATGTGCGCCTCTCCCGGATGCTTTGACGTGCCGTGCGTAGCGACGGGTTCGGCGCGTACGGGAAGCGCATCGTACTTGGTCGGCCGGACGGAGCTGCATTTCCCTTCCGTGCGACTCGATTCGGCGTTTCCGGATTCGCCTCGGTCGGAGTACAGGACCTGGATTGGGTGAGTACGGCTCGGCCGGATTCTGTGCTGTTGTGCGCATCGTACTTACTCGTTCGGTCTGCTGTACGGATCGGTCGGGAAACAGGCATTCGCATGGCTTTTTTCCCGACCGAATGGTATTGGGTGCGCCTCCAACCGAGATCGGAATCGGCCCCTAAGTATCCAGTCATTCTGCTTCCTGAGGAGAACCCCCAAATAAATTAATTAGGGTTCAAAACACGTCAACATTGTTGCACTCCATATAGCGTGTTTCAAAGATATTAATGGTGCACAGGGAACATGATTAGGTTGAAATGATGTAAAGAATGTATCCCTGGCACCATTCATGAAATTTATGTTATATTTTTTCACGCTTCTGGTTTTGCCCAACTGATAAGAGATGGCGAATGATTACATTACTGTGGCTCTTGGTGGGCTATTTATTTAAGAAACATGATAAAAGGTTATTTAGATGTACACACAGATGTAAATTGGTTGTTCATGTTTTTCACATGTGTAAGCTATGATTGTCATTAAATGTGTTGCATGTTATTAATGTGATAAGGGAAAAAAATATGCTGGTGTTGTTTTTCATGTATGTCAGTCAACTGTCTATGAGTTTTTGATACAAAAATGATTTATAAATATTTCAGAATATGAAAAAATAAATGGTGGTCACAGTAATTAATGTGCACGCCCAAGAAACAAGTGAATGTATTAAATGATCGTCAGCATTGGCAATTCAATTGTTGTTCTATTGTTAGTGACTTGCTGAAATGGTATTGGCCCAACCCCTGTTTCTCTTTGTTAATCAGACTCAGATGACAGCATTACTGGGTCTGGCTGGTTATTACAGGAGGTATGTCAAGGAGTATGGCGCCATTGTGCCCTGATAGTGCTGACTTCTAAGAAACAGGACAGTTTCAGAAGGCCTTTGAACCCAGAAGAAGGCACTGTGCACTACTTCAGAAAGCGCCTGAATTCAGCAAAGAGTTTGTTTTCCTCCAGCTGAGCTGGGTGTTTGGACTAACCAGTAACATTTATAAGTAACCATCCCATGGCTAAAGAACAGCATTGAATTGTCATTGACAGGAGATCTTTGCAGTTGGTGCATACTACCTGTGTAGGAGTGTCATTTAGAGGGAGGCCTTTGCATGATTTTGGTCTTTGAAGAAACTTACATCATACCTACTTGGGACTCAATTCAGAGTTCAAACTGACAACAGACCACACAGGTGGCTGACCTAAATAGGGGAGAAACTATTGAGGTGGTCAATTTTACTGTAGGGGATGGACTTTACTGACCTGGAAAGCCAATGCAGCTGGCCTTTTATCATTCTTCTGCTTAGACAAAGGTTTGTTGTGCCTTGTCATTTAGCTGGAAGGGGCAGTATGAGAACATATGTCTTTTTGTGTGATCACCAGCTTTTTTGGGATGCTGCTTTATAAATTTGTCCACTGGCACACTTCTGTATATGTGTATGTCAATGTGCTCTGACCCGCAAAACATGGTAAAATTAGATAAATCCCTATCAGCATATTTAACTTTCCAATTAGTTCTCCGTATATGGTGTAGGAAATTACCAATGGCAGAGTAATTAAATGTCACCTGTGCACTACAACATGTATTATGCCATCAGTTAGACTGACCAGTAAAATATGATTTTAGGACTTCCTGGGCACCATGATTGCTGCAGAATAATAACCTACAGGCAGGTTTATAAATATAAACCCTTCTGACAGTAGAAATGTCTAATAAACTACTAGTTTTAATACTTATTAAAAATCAAATTCAATGGTAAATGTAGTAGGGATAATACATAGGAAGGAAAAATAAATTTAAAAAAGTTATACTTTTCTGACTGAGGCACTAAAGCATCTCTTTCTGCAAGAGTGGCGCCCTCTGAGTAGGTGTGAAACCACTCCCATCGGAGGAACAATGGCTTAGGTCTTGTGGCATGATGGTCTTGATGCTAAGTATGCAGATCAGTTTAACTCTGAAATGGCCATTTAGGATGGTCCAAAACATAAATAACTTGACCAGCATGGGGCCTGCCCATTCATAATTTTGTAAGAGAAAGCATGACTTGGATAAGAAGGGGCTTTTGATCCCCGGGTATACGTTAGCCATTCTGGCTCCATTGACAGTGGTATGGAACCTGGTCCCAGATTCAGTGTGGTGTGGATAGGTAGAAGTGGGCTACATATTGAAATGGGCACACACCTGGGTGGCTTCAAGGATCCTCCAAGGCAAGAATGATTTCTGACATGTTGATTTTCAGTAAATGTGGAGCATTGAGAGATAGTTTTCAATGAGGTAACTCCCAGAAACATGTCAAAAAAGTGATTTCCCCATACTTCCAGGACCAAGACTCAGGATTGATCTACAACAACATTTGTTCCAACATGCCTGAAATTATCAAAAGAGACAGAGTGCAAGATTTCAATACATATGCCCATTACGATTTAGATAGGAAGAAGGGGGGATAGTTACACTGCTTATTCTTAGGTGTATACTGTGTGTGGAAATTGGGAGTTTTGATAATATTTTTTAAATTATCCGGGAACTTAAAACTCTGTTTTTTGTGTCATAAATGGCAAATTGGAAAGAAGATCAATGGGAAATAGGGAATTACTGAAGATGGTCTCTTTTAATGTAAATGGCCTTAACAATAAGAGGAAAAGGAGGGCCATTGAGGCCTGGATTAAGACAGAGAATCCTGCGGCTATTCTGTTACAAGAAACCCATATACCAGCGGGTAAAATAGCAGACTTCCCAATGTTTAAATCTTGGGCTGCGTATAAAGGTTTTCCTCATCATCTGCAGCTCACAGGGGGACAGCTATTTTCCTTAGTAAGAAATTTCAGGCAGAGGTGGTCAATGCAGCAAGTGACCATGGTGGAAGATGGTGTTGGGTCACTTGTAATTTAGGACATAGATCCCTGACATTCGCTAGCCTATATGCCCCATATGAGGAATTTTTTCAATCCTTAATCCAAGTTTCAGGGGAGATAATTGTGGGGGGGTGTTACAATTAAATGAAAGATACGTAGTCCAGTGATGTAGTTCAGGATCACAGCTTTATTCTTCAGATAGGATCCATATCAAGTCTCATGCTAGGCCTCATACAATGCCCCACCAGGAGCAGCCTCCTTGCCGCTCAGCCCTTCCACACCAACTGATTCCTTCTTCCACTCAAACACTCTCAACATTCTGATGACATCACATAGACTGAGCAGCAAGGCATAAGGGCAACAACAGAGAGGATGCATCATTCACTTACTAGATTACAACACATCCCCCCCTCATTAAAATTGTAAAAATACAAGCATGCAAGATCATAGCACATACATGCAATATGACTGACAATAAATAAATGTGCGGAGATGGACATACACACATACGAAAGTCAACGAGCTTCAAAAAATAACATAACGCTACAAGAGTAACATCAATCTTCAAGAGCATCGTCAAACACCCCATCCCATCCCATCTTGAAAAAATGAGAGAAACACAAAAGTGTTGTGTTCTTCAAATCGCACGCCCAACACTCGAAGGCGTACACTCTAAGAGTAATTATGCAACCCCTAAACACAGGGTGATACACATACCACAACCAAAACAAGGGTAAATCCAGAGAAGCTAAAGAGAAAGTAGTCTTCTCATGTGCGCACCCGTAACGCACAGTCCAAACACCTCTCACGAGGCAACAACCACTCACAGGGTACATCCAATACAAGTAAGACAGAGAAGCTACACAAAAGGTAGATCTCTCACGTGCGCGCCCGTAACGCACAGTCCAATACCTCACACGAGGTAACAACCAATTCAGAGGGTAAAACCAAAACAGGGAAGTCAAAGAAGCTTCAAAAGAAGGAGTCTTCTCATGTGCGCACCCATAACGCACAGTCCAACACCTCACACAAGGTGTGCGCACCCGTAACGCACAGTCCAACACCTCACACGAGGTAACAACCAATTCAGAGGGTAAAACCAAAACAGGCAAGTTAGAGAATCTTCAAAAGAAGAAGTCTTCTCATGTGCGCACCCATAACGCACAGTCTAACACCTCACACGAGGTAACAACCAATTCAGAGGGTAAAACCAAAACAAGTAAGTCAGAGAAGCTTCAGCTTCAGAACATGACATGACCAGGGACACTACACTCTCTCTCCCTCTATTCATACAGATACAAAACAAGGACACTACACTCTCTCCCCCCTCTCATACAAATACAGGATCAGGTACCAGTGAATGGTACAATCATCACATAAGAAACACACATGAAATTGAACCTTAAGGAATGACACAATAAAAGCATTTGAGCACAAACAACAACATTATGAAAAAAATGCACTGTCCCAAGAAAACAATAAGCTAAAATAAAGAAGGTAGTCACCATTGTCAGTAAACAGCTAAAGTCTGGAACATGTGAGCCACAACCAGGAAAACAGTACCTTGTAGGAGGATCAAGCAACAACAACAACAGTTCAGCAGAAAATCGTGACTGTCAGAACGTCTTCAATCTCTTCTTTTGAATTAACTGGATCACCAAATGTCTACGAGGTAAGGAGGCGGTCAGCGGACATCAGAAAACGCCTCAAGATGTGAACCGGAATACAACCGGAATACAGAGATCCTCGAAGTGCTTGGTTGGCAAAAACATGGTTGGCAAAACGGGAGCGTGCATCAGGCAATAGCCAAAGGAAAAGATGGATGCCAGCCACAAGATGGGGGCACGTTTTCAGCGTCGTGCCGGGTGGCTCACGGCATGCTGAAGCGGCTGGGCGTCTCTCAACAGGAGCAAAAGGAAAGGAGAAAGAACGTAATGGGGCACACATCGCACGACCACCTGAGGTAAGTGGCACGCGCTAGATGTGTAATTCAAACTGCAATGCGGCGGTTTATATTTCAATGGCGCAGCAACAAAGTCTTGACAGGAAAGCGCCAAACACAATGGAAGTAGTGCCACAGCAAACCCCTAGATGACCAGAGCACAAAACGCTGCAGAAGAGTGCTCAAAGGGCACAAGACTGGGAACATGACAAAACTCAAAAATTCAAAGGCACGTAGCTGAGCCCTTAACTGGCAAAGGATGTAGCCAGAAGACAAAATAGGGGCACAGAAGGTCAGGTCGCTACTCTGAGACTGTCCCCAGGAGCAGGAGGGATGACTTCCTCCAAGACAGGCAGGCAGTGGACAGTAACTACTCATAAGCAAGGGGACCCCTGAAAGTGATAAAAGGTAGAGATACAGGGGAAAATACAGACTAAATATACAAGCAAAAACTCTACCTAAGTACTATAAAAAAAGCTATACGTCAACTGTTAATAGACCACTCTGGCTCAATCCAAATGACCAAATCCTTCACCACTAGCAAGTTGAATTAAACATAGTTTTATTTAATTTTTCATTTTAAACACATTGATCTATCACAAATAAGTATCATATCATAGAAAAATCATAAAGAGAACTCATAAAGAAAACAGACCCCATTGTTCATCCATCGCTACCAACATACATACAAAATCATACTCAATCATCCTCACTCATACCACATATAAAGACATACCAAATAAATCTAAAAAATACTAGAAATTCAAGTTCCCATGAGACATTAATATAGAACGGATCAGTCCAAAAACCAATCTTAATCAAGGATCTCGCAGATTCTGAAAAATTAATTTACAATTTGATATCAAAAATGAAAAAATACAACATAGAAAAAATAATAAGTAAATATATTGATCAGTGATCCAACATAGTAGGGACAAAATAATCCAAGAAGGGAACTTATTCAAGCGCCGACGCGCGTTTCGGTGAGACAACCCCTTTCTCTGGGTATCACCTTCTTCAGGGCGCATATAGAGCGTTAAGAAAAAGTTGGTAATGGGGCCTGTCTGGAATAAACATAAGAAATACAAAACGCTTTTAATGTAAATATCAGTTATATAAACATATAAACATAATTAATACAAGAAATAAACACTACATAAATGCATAAACATAATCTGTTTCATGTTTTATGAAAAAAATGTGGTCAATAGCACAGAGGGTCAAACTTTCATAGTATATAATGGCAATATAAATAAAACTGGGAGCAAGTGCACACATAGAAAGATAACAAAAAAGTGATAAAGACAGGAAAAGAAAGAGAGGTAATTAAGTAAAGAGAGATAACTCAAAAAATAATAGATAAATAGTTGTGTGTGGGACAGATACAGATATGGTGACAAGTGAGATAGGAAGGTAATAGAGACCCTCCCATATAACCTCCCTAGGGGTAGTAGCCCACAAGTTAGTTAGATATATAAACTGTACATACCTACGCTTAAAGGAAATGAAAAGCAGTATAACTAAAAATTCCTCTGAGGCGGATAGGGTGACTGAACAAATTCAAGAATGGGACCTAGGGAGAGACATAAATGAACATCAAAATGACCTCATTGTTAGAAAAACTTGCAGTGAGCTCTAAAAGTCAGGTGCTTAATAGGCTTTACCAAAAACATGCTATGTAGCTGAAATGGCCTCATTGGTAAAGAAACTTTGAAGTAAGCTCTAAAAGTCGGATGCTTAATAAGCTTACCAAAAAGCGTGCTGTGTAGCTGAAATAACTCTATAACGGATCGTAGAAAACAAAAGTAAGTGCTTTCTGGCGAGGCTCGAGTTTCAGTATAGGCAAAATAATAATCTCCAATTGAGGAAGTCTCCAAACAAATGCTTCGTATGGGCCTCTGCAATATATATAAGCAGGAGACAGTGAGTCTGTATAATGAAGCCGAACAGATCGAAACATGTCAGGTAAATGCATGCACAAAATGCAAATTTGAGAAAAATGAAACCCTCACCTAGAACGATAAATTCCAGTATGAGGATAAATGCGACGGTTAGCTCGATGATCTTTTTTGTGAATCTTTATGGAATACAAAGAGAAGGATACATTCAATAAAAAGGATTTCATAATGTCTAGTCTAAATAAATATAAAATCTGCCGCCGGTGCATTAGAGGGTCGAACCCTGTCTCCATTCAGGAGAACTCAAAAATTGAAAACGAGCGATGTTACAAAGGCAATGACTAATGATGAGAGTCTAACCTTAAAAGGTGTATTAAACATCCGAGGCTCACTGGTATAAGCAGCTCTCCCGAGAAATGGCCGCTAAGATATCTACAAAAAAGAATAAAGATAAAAATACGAGTGGCTAACTAGCAAACAGACTCGAACACAGACAGCTGTCGACAGCGACAAGGCAGTAATTGCCGGAAGGAATAATTACCTGAAGAGAGAGAATTACAGCATTGCGGCGTGGCGTCCTACTGCTGAATAACAAATGGTCCGATAACGCTAGGCTAAGTATGCCGCGTTTAAATAGCCCAATGGGAGCGCGTATAATTGACTGCGCTAGGGCGCAATACGCCGAGGCCAGAAGGTGATAAAAGTGGGAGTCGCTATCAATGAGAATCGCTGGTGAAAAAGGAACACCACGTGACATCAACCGAAAGGCGTTCACAATGAACAAATTAAAGCTACATTGTCTCAAATAATCAGAGGGAAATGAGAGCAAGCCGGAGATACATGATCTCAAAAGGTCGCAAGAGAATAAGCGAAAGCCTGCAAATCTACTATAAAACAAAAGATAATGTAAAAAAAAAACACAGGATAAACATGTAACAAAACCAAATTGCTGAAAAAATCAAAAAAAAAAAAAAAAAGAGAAAGATAAAGTCACTAACGCTTGGAATAAGTAATAATAATATAAGGTCCAACATGATGACCCAAACGAAAAAAGAATGAAAAAATGACTAGGGTCAGTAAAATACCTAAATCGTATAATAAAGGAACTAGACCATATATATACATAGAAACAATCAAGACTTACCAGTTATAATAAAGGACAGCAAGATACAATATTCAAAATTCAAAGACATGGCGAGCCCGCCATTCTTAAGAATGTAAAACAGCCACATAGTAGCGAATACTGAAGATGTAGAAAAATCTAAACCCCCCAAAGAAAGGGAAATTGAGTGGAATACAGATGAGAGGAGCATATTGAATGTAGACTCAGCTAGGTGATCGCATTTTCCCATGGCAGGGATTCATTGAGTCCTTTATCTTTTGAATCCAGGGAAAAAATCCAAAAAACCTCTCGCTTTTTGCGTATGTGAGTGCTATCAGTGCCTTTTTGCAGGCGTATCTTTTCTAGGATAGTCCACCGGAGATCATCCTCCTCATGTTTAGCTTCCATCCAATGGTTAACCAATGGCGCTGTTTGTTTGTGGCGTCTAATGTTAGATTTATGTTCGCCCATTCGGACCCTGCATTCTCTGGCTGTCTCGCCCACATATGCCAAATTGCAAGGGCACAAGATAACATAGATGCAGTTAGAAGTCCTGCAGTTTGTCATCTCTTTGAGATAAACAGTGCGGTTATTGATGCGAACTTGGTCGCTCACAATGGCGTGGGCACATGCATGGCATGTCCCACATTTGTGGTTGCCGTTTATGGGTCGATCTCCAGTGATGGATCTTTGGGTAAATCTGTCCTGCTCGAAAATTTTGGCTCTGACCAACATATTCCTTAAATTCTTGTTTCTTTTAAACGCGAAAAGCGGTTTAGGTATTACGTGGTACTTGATTGTCCAAGTTAAGTAAGTGCCATTGTGAGTTCACAATTTGGCGGATTTTGTTATCAATAGTCGAATGTTTAGTCACACAGACTAGTTTATCAGTCTGTTGGCGTTGTCTTGGTAGGAGCATCGTATCACGATTATAATATCGTGCTCTTTTTAGGGCGTCCCTAATAAGTTTATGGGGATACCCTCTCTGAATGAATTTCTCCTTCATACTCTCAGCATGAACCAAATAGTCCTTGATGGTGGTACAGTTTCTACGAAGTCGTAGAAACTGGCTGAAAGGAATTCCATCCTTTTGGCTTCTAGGATGAAAGCTGCTGAAGTGGAGAAGGGTATTTCTAGAAGTGGGTTTTGTATACAGAGACACCATCAATTTGGAATCAAAGTGTTCCACCCATACATCCAGGAATTCAAGTTTATGGGTGCTGGTGTGTGCGGTAAATGTAATATTGGTGTCTGCTGCATTGATCCACAGAATGAATTCGTCCAGGGTGCCTTGGTCGCCGTTCCAGATAAAAAAAATATCGTCTATGAACCGCGACCAAAGGCGGATGTTTTCATAGAAAGGGGCAAGCTCGTTATAGATGTTAAGCTGTTCAAAGTGTCCCATATAGAGACATGCGACACTTGGGGCACATGCAGCCCCCATGCTCACTCCCTTTACCTGCTGGTAGAAACTACCGTTGAATTCAAAAAAGTTTTCTTCAAGAACAATCTCAAGACTTTGACTCAAGAATACAGCATTTTCAAGTGTCGTATCGGTTTCGATAACCCCACTGACCACTTTGAGTGCTTCTTGTTGAGGAATATTCGAATACAAGGACTCAACATCCATGGTAACTAGAATCTCTGTCTCTTGGTTGAATTTGAGGCCCTCAATCTTAGAGATAAAGTGCCCCGTATCTTTAACATAAGAGGGAAGTGCAGTCACCAATGGTTGTAAAAAACAATCAATGTATTTAGATAAGGGTTCGGTCGCTGACCCGATGGTAGAGACAATAGGTCTCATAGGTGGTTCAACTTGATCTTTATGCGTTTTGGGAACCCCATATATAATGGGGATACGCGTGAACATGGGGGTCAAATATTCAGCTTCTTTTTGGCAAATTTCTCCCGTTCTACCGCATTCTCAACAATACGGAGGATCCTACGTTTGACTCTGGGTTCAGGATTAGAAATGATCTTTTGATAGTGTATAGGGGATCCTAATAGGTCCTCCATTTTTTCTTTATATTTGCCGGAGTTGAAAATCACTATTCCACCCCCCTTATCACAAGGTTTGATAGTAAGGTCGCTGTTATCCTTAAGTGCCTTGAGTGCGGCCTTTTCCTCCTTGGAGATGTTATAGGGGGGATTTGGTATAAATCTAATGGCCTTCTCAAATTTGCATTTTGTGCATGCATTTACCTGACATGTTTCGATCTGTTCTGCTTCATTATACAGACTCACTGTCTCCTGCTTATATATATTGCAGAGGCCCATACGAAGCATTTGTTTGGAGACTTCCTCAATTGGAGATTATTATTTTACCTATACTGAAACTCGAGCCTCGCCAGAAAGCACTTACTTTTGTTTTCTACGATCCATTATAGAGTTATTTCAGCTACACAGCACGCTTTTTGGTAAGCTTATTAAGCATCCGACTTTTAGAGCTTACTTCAAAGTTTCTTTACCAATGAGGCCATTTCAGCTACATAGCATGTTTTTGGTAAGCTTATTAAGCATCCGACTTTTAGAGCTTACTTCAAAGTTTCTTTACCAATGAGGCCATTTCAGCTACATAGCATGTTTTTGGTAAAGCCTATTAAGCACCTGACTTTTAGAGCTCACTGCAAGTTTTTCTAACAATGAGGTCATTTTGATGTTCATTTATGTCTCTCCCTAGGTCCCATTCTTGAATTTGTTCAGTCACCCTATCCGCCTCAGAGGAATTTTTAGTTATACTGCTTTTCATTTCCTTTAAGCGTAGGTATGTACAGTTTATATATCTAACTAACTTGTGGGCTACTACCCCTAGGGGAGGTTATATGGGAGGGTCTCTATTACCTTCCTATCTCACTTGTCACCATATCTGTATCTGTCCCACACACAACTATTTATCTATTATTTTTTTAGTTATCTCTCTTTACTTAATTACCCTCTCTTTCTTTTCCTGTCTTTATCACTTTTTTGTTATCTTTCTATGTGTGCACTTGCTCCCAGTTTTATTTATATTGCCATTATATACTATGAAAGTTTGACCCTCTGTGCTATTGACCACATTTTTTTTTCATAAAACATGAAACAGATTATGTTTATGCATTTATGTAGTGTTTATTTCTTGTATTAATTATGTTTATATGTTTATATAACTGATATTTACATTAAAAGCGTTTTGTATTTCTTATGTTTATTCCAGACAGGCCCCATTGCCAACTTTTTCTTAACGCTCTATATGCGCCCTGAAGAAGGTGATACCCAGAGAAAGGGGTTGTCTCACCGAAACGCGCGTCGGCGCTTGAATAAGTTCCCTTCTTGGATTATTTTGTCCCTACTATGTTGGATCACTGATCAATATATTTACTTATTATTTTTTCTATGTTGTATTTTTTCATTTTTGATATCAAATTGTAAATTAATTTTTCAGAATCTGCGAGATCCTTGATTAAGATTGGTTTTTGGACTGATCCGTTCTATATTAATGTCTCATGGGAACTTGAATTTTTAGTATTTTTTAGATTTATTTGGTATGTCTTTATATGTGGTATGAGTGAGGATGATTGAGTATGATTTTGTATGTATGTTGGTAGCGATGGATGAACAATGGGGTCTGTTTTCTTTATGAGTTCTCTTTATGATTTTTCTATGATATGATACTTATTTGTGATAGATCAATGTGTTTAAAATGAAAAATTAAATAAAACTATGTTTAATTCAACTTGCTAGTGGTGAAGGATTTGGTCATTTGGATTGAGCCAGAGTGGTCTATTAACAGTTGACGTATAGCTTTTTTATAGTACTTAGGTAGAGTTTTTGCTTGTATATTTAGTCTGTATTTTCCCCTGTATCTCTACCTTTTATCACTTTCAGGGGTCCCCTTGCTTATGAGTAGTTGCTAGTTCCCAGCCCTTGTGCTGTGGGGTTGTTATGACCATCCGGTCTCGCTTCTGAGACTTCTGCACACGTGTTATTCTATTTCATTCTTTTTTCCTTTCTTTTGTTCTAGTTCATTTTATTCTCCTTTTTTCATTTACTCATGGATAGTATTAAAACCTTCGGGTTCACTGATGAAGACTTTGCACGCTTATTAGGACAAACATCTGACAGTGACAGGCCTTTTACCTTGTCCAAGGGCCTCAATGAGGAATGGACCAAACTGTTTAATCTAAAGAAAAAAACTAAACGCACTGAGTCCCATGTCAATTTTATGCTCGAGTATTTAAAAGCTGGCACTATTCCCATCGGCCTTAGAGTGAGGAACATCCCCGGCCTTTTCGTGGAAATCAGACAGTTCCTGGAGAAATGGGCCCTTATTTCCAACAGATGCTCCAGGGACTGGATGATCCTCATTATTGAAACAGCCAGAGAGGTTGTTCAGCTACTTAATAAGGAGATCCAGGACTTAGAAGATAAGCTTAAGCAGTCCAATAGTGTTGAAGAGGGCAAAAAGAAATTGGAAGAAATCTCACTTGAATTGGACTCATTTTGTGAGTATTTACTTAAGAGGAAAACTGAGAAACTTAAAAAAGACATCAGATTTTTCTCACAAGAACGCATTTATCCGTTCCTCACTGAGAATTATTATACCACCAATAGCGAATACCCTACAAGCAATCCCAACACGAATTGGGGTAATAAACGGGTCACCACTTTTTCGGATACCACAGATTCGGATAGTGAGGGCCCTCCATATCGGAACCCTCAACATAGACAAGATCCGGAGAGATCTATAGCTGGAAATCGTTTTTTAGGCAATCGAAGGGGCAATTTCCGCCCCCGATACCAGAATCGATACCAGAACCAGCATCAGAACCAACAGCAGAGGGATCAGTACCAAGAACAAGGACAGCCACAGAGATACATACAGACACGCCAGCATCAATACTGGCGATCATAAATACCAACAACATACCTGTGTTTAATCTGTCTATGAGTCCCATTGATCTCCCCACCGAAACACTCCTCACCAAAGGTCTCTCCTTTGTTCCATCAACCATGGTGAATAGGTTTGAACTGATGAAGGATCTTCACGCCTTCTTTCGAAGAGTAAGACTCAAAAAGTTTTTTCAAAACAGAAGCATTGAGGACCACAATGATAATGTATCAGGCCTAAAACCACCTTCCAGTTTCACTCCGGGGATTGACCTTGTGGGAACCGAAGTAGACATGTTTGAAAAGGCGGTTTTGAGTAAGGTACAGAAGGCCATTAGATTTATACCAAATCCCCCCTATAACATCTCCAAGGAGGAAAAGGCCGCACTCAAGGCACTTAAGGATAACAGCGACCTTACTATCAAACCTTGTGATAAGGGGGGTGGAATAGTGATTTTCAACACCGGCAAATATAAAGAAAAAATGGAGGACCTATTAGGATCCCCTATACACTATCAAAAGATCATTTCTAATCCTGAACCCAGAGTCAAACGTAGGATCCTCCGTATTGTTGAGAATGCGGTAGAACGGGGAGAAATTTGCCAAAAAGAAGCTGAATATTTGACCCCCATGTTCACGCGTATCCCCATTATATATGGGGTTCCCAAAACGCATAAAGATCAAGTTGAACCACCTATGAGACCTATTGTCTCTACCATCGGGTCAGCGACCGAACCCTTATCTAAATACATTGATTGTTTTTTACAACCATTGGTGACTGCACTTCCCTCTTATGTTAAAGATACGGGGCACTTTATCTCTAAGATTGAGGGCCTCAAATTCAACCAAGAGACAGAGATTCTAGTTACCATGGATGTTGAGTCCTTGTATTCGAATATTCCTCAACAAGAAGCACTCAAAGTGGTCAGTGGGGTTATCGAAACCGATACGACACTTGACAATGCTGTATTCTTGAGTCAAAGTCTTGAGATTGTTCTTGAAGAAAACTTTTTTGAATTCAACGGTAGTTTCTACCAGCAGGTAAAGGGAGTGAGCATGGGGGCTGCATGTGCCCCAAGTGTCGCATGTCTCTATATGGGACACTTTGAACAGCTTAACATCTATAACGAGCTTGCCCCTTTCTATGAAAACATCCGCCTTTGGTCGCGGTTCATAGACGATATTTTTTTATCTGGAACGGCGACCAAGGCACCCTGGACGAATTCATTCTGTGGATCAATGCAGCAGACACCAATATTACATTTACCGCACACACCAGCACCCATAAACTTGAATTCCTGGATGTATGGGTGGAACACTTTGATTCCAAATTGATGGTGTCTCTGTATACAAAACCCACTTCTAGAAATACCCTTCTCCACTTCAGCAGCTTTCATCCTAGAAGCCAAAAGGATGGAATTCCTTTCAGCCAGTTTCTACGACTTCGTAGAAACTGTACCACCATCAAGGACTATTTGGTACATGCTGAGAGTATGAAGGAGAAATTCATTCAGAGAGGGTATCCCCATAGACTTATTAGGGACGCCCTAAAAAGAGCACGATATTATAATCGTGATACGATGCTCCTACCAAGACAACGCCAACAGACTGATAAACTAGTCTGTGTGACTAAACATTCGACTATTGATAACAAAATCCGCCAAATTGTGAACTCACAATGGCACTTACTTAACTTGGACAATCAAGTACCACGAATACCTAAACCGCTTTTCGCGTTTAAAAGAAACAAGAATTTAAGGAATATGTTGGTCAGAGCCAAAATTTTCAAGCAGGACAGATTTACCCAAAGATCCATCACTGGAGATCGACCCATAAACGGCAACCACAAATGTGGGACATGCCATGCATGTGCCCACGCCATTGTGAGCGACCAAGTTCGCATCAACAACCGCACTGTTTATCTCAAAGAGATGACAAACTGCAGGACTTCTAACTGCATCTATGTTATCTTGTGCCCTTGCAATTTGGCATATGTGGGCGAGTCAGCCAGAGAATGCAGGGTCCGAATGGGCGAACATAAATCTAACATTAGACGCCACAAACAAACAGCGCCATTGGTTAACCATTGGATGGAAGCTAAACATGAGGAGGATGATCTCCGGTGGACTATCCTAGAAAAGATACGCCTGCAAAAAGGCACTGATAGCACTCACATACGCAAAAGCGAGAGGTTTTTGGATTTTTTCCCTGGATTCAAAAGATAAAGGACTCAATGAATCCCTGCCATGGGAAAATGCGATCACCTAGCTGAGTCTACATTCAATATGCTCCTCTCATCTGTATTCCACTCAATTTCCCTTTCTTTGGGGGGTTCAGATTTTTCTACATCTTCAGTATTCGCTACTATGTGGCTGTTTTACATTCTTAAGAATGGCGGGCTCGCCATGTCTTTGAATTTTGAATATTGTATCTTGCTGTCCTTTATTATAACTGGTAAGTCTTGATTGTTTCTATGTATATATATGGTCTAGTTCCTTTATTATACGATTTAGGTATTTTACTGACCCTAGTCATTTTTTCATTCTTTTTTTCGTTTGGGTCATCATGTTGGCGCTTATAGTATTATTACTTATTCCAAGCGTTAGTGACTTTATCTTTCTCTTTTTTTTGTTTTTTTGATTTTTTCAGCAATTTGGTTTTGTTACATGTTTATCCTGTGTTTTTTTTACATTATCTTTTGTTTTATAGTAGATTTGCAGGCTTTCGCTTATTCTCTTGCGACCTTTTGAGATCATGTATCTCCGGCTTGCTCTCATTTCCCTCTGATTATTTGAGACAATGTAGCTTTAATTTGTTCATTGTAAACGCCTTTCGGTTGATGTCACGTGGTGTTCCTTTTTCACCAGCGATTCTCATTGATAGCGACTCCCACTTTTATCACCTTCTGGCCTCGGCGTATTGCGCCCTAGCGCAGTCAATTATACGCGCTCCCATTGGGCTATTTAAACGCGGCATACTTAGCCTAGCGTTATCGGACCATTTGTTATTCAGCAGTAGGACGCCACGCCGCAATGCTGTAATTCTCTCTCTTCAGGTAATTATTCCTTCCGGCAATTACTGCCTTGTCGCTGTCGACAGCTGTCTGTGTTCGAGTCTGTTTGCTAGTTAGCCACTCGTATTTTTATCTTTATTCTTTTTTTGTAGATATCTTAGCGGCCATTTCTCGGGAGAGCTGCTTATACCAGTGAGCCTCGGATGTTTAATACACCTTTTTAAGGTTAGACTCTCATCATTAGTCATTGCCTTTGTAACATCGCTCGTTTTCAATTTTTGAGTTCTCCTGAATGGAGACAGGGTTCGACCCTTTAATGCACCGGCGGCAGATTTTATATTTATTTAGACTAGACATTATGAAATCCTTTTTATTGAATGTATCCTTCTCTTTGTATTCCATAAAGATTCACAAAAAGATCATCGAGCTAACCGTCGCATTTATCCTCATACTGGAATTTATCGTTCTAGGTGAGGGTTTCATTTTTTTCAAATTTGCATTTTGTGCATGCATTTACCTGACATGTTTCGATCTGTTCGGCTTCATTATACAGACTCACTGTCTCCT